>CAXHSA010000071.1:0-29439 GCA_964019055.1 Anthopleura xanthogrammica
TTAGCCCAAAAAACTGAAAAATGGCCATTTTGGCTCTCAAAACCAGGTTTTTCGCTTACGCCGTCACCTGTTGGCTGAAACCCCCACTTTTTGCTCATGAAAATACCTCTTGAGATAAAAACACGACTTTTTGGCGAAAAAAAATTCGCTTTTCACTGAGTAAAGGTGCTTTTTGGTCAAAAAAGCTGTTTTTTGCTGACAAAATTGGAAATTTGCTGAGAATTTTCTTTTGCTCGAAACACGACGTTTTCACTGCTAAACGCAAGTTTTGGCCGGGAAAAGCACATTTTGGCTGTCCAAAACACTGTTTTGCTGGGAAAAAAAGCTTTTTAGCCCAAAAAACTGAAAAATGGCCATTTTGGCTCTCAAAACCAGGTTTTTCGCTTACGCCGTCACCTGTTGGCTGAAACCCCCACTTTTTGCTCATGAAAATACCTCTTGAGATAAAAACACGACTTTTTGGCGAAAAAAAATTCGCTTTTCACTGAGTAAAGGTGCTTTTTGGTCAAAAAAGCTGTTTTTTGCTGACAAAATTGGAAATTTGCTGAGAATTTTCTTTTGCTCGAAACACGACGTTTTCACTGCTAAACGCAAGTTTTGGCCGGGAAAAGCACATTTTGGCTGTCCAAAACACTGTTTTGCTGGAAAAAAAAGCTTTTTAGCCCAAAAAACTGAAAAATGGCCATTTTGGCTCTCAAAACCAGGTTTTTCGCTTACGCCGTCACCTGTTGGCTGAAACCCCCACTTTTTGCTCATGAAAATACCTCTTGAGATAAAAACACGACTTTTTGGCGAAAAAAAATTCGCTTTTCACTGAGTAAAGGTGCTTTTTGGTCAAAAAAGCTGTTTTTTGCTGACAAAATTGGAAATTTGCTGAGAATTTTCTTTTGCTCGAAACACGACGTTTTCACTGCTAAACGCAAGTTTTGGCCGGGAAAAGCACATTTTGGCTGTCCAAAACACTGTTTTGCTGGAAAAAAAAGCTTTTTAGCCCAAAAAACTGAAAAATGGCCATTTTGGCTCTCAAAACCAGGTTTTTCGCTTACGCCGTCACCTGTTGGCTGAAACCCCCACTTTTTGCTCATGAAAATACCTCTTGAGATAAAAACACGACTTTTTGGCGAAAAAAAATTCGCTTTTCACTGAGTAAAGGTGCTTTTTGGTCAAAAAAGCTGTTTTTTGCTGACAAAATTGGAAATTTGCTGAGAATTTTCTTTTGCTCGAAACACGACGTTTTCACTGCTAAACGCAAGTTTTGGCCGGGAAAAGCACATTTTGGCTGTCCAAAACACTGTTTTGCTGGAAAAAAAAGCTTTTTAGCCCAAAAAACTGAAAAATGGCCATTTTGGCTCTCAAAACCAGGTTTTTCGCTTACGCCGTCACCTGTTGGCTGAAACCCCCACTTTTTGCTCATGAAAATACCTCTTGAGATAAAAACACGACTTTTTGGCGAAAAAAAATTCGCTTTTCACTGAGTAAAGGTGCTTTTTGGTCAAAAAAGCTGTTTTTTGCTGACAAAATTGGAAATTTGCTGAGAATTTTCTTTTGCTCGAAACACGACGTTTTCACTGCTAAACGCAAGTTTTGGCCGGGAAAAGCACATTTTGGCTGTCCAAAACACTGTTTTGCTGGAAAAAAAAGCTTTTTAGCCCAAAAAACTGAAAAATGGCCATTTTGGCTCTCAAAACCAGGTTTTTCGCTTACGCCGTCACCTGTTGGCTGAAACCCCCACTTTTTGCTCATGAAAATACCTCTTGAGATAAAAACACGACTTTTTGGCGAAAAAAAATTCGCTTTTCACTGAGTAAAGGTGCTTTTTGGTCAAAAAAGCTGTTTTTTGCTGACAAAATTGGAAATTTGCTGAGAATTTTCTTTTGCTCGAAACACGACGTTTTCACTGCTAAACGCAAGTTTTGGCCGGGAAAAGCACATTTTGGCTGTCCAAAACACTGTTTTGCTGGAAAAAAAAGCTTTTTAGCCCAAAAAACTGAAAAATGGCCATTTTGGCTCTCAAAACCAGGTTTTTCGCTTACGCCGTCACCTGTTGGCTGAAACCCCCACTTTTTGCTCATGAAAATACCTCTTGAGATAAAAACACGACTTTTTGGCGAAAAAAAATTCGCTTTTCACTGAGTAAAGGTGCTTTTTGGTCAAAAAAGCTGTTTTTTGCTGACAAAATTGGAAATTTGCTGAGAATTTTCTTTTGCTCGAAACACGACGTTTTCACTGCTAAACGCAAGTTTTGGCCGGGAAAAGCACATTTTGGCTGTCCAAAACACTGTTTTGCTGGAAAAAAAAGCTTTTTAGCCCAAAAAACTGAAAAATGGCCATTTTGGCTCTCAAAACCAGGTTTTTCGCTTACGCCGTCACCTGTTGGCTGAAACCCCCACTTTTTGCTCATGAAAATACCTCTTGAGATAAAAACACGACTTTTTGGCGAAAAAAAATTCGCTTTTCACTGAGTAAAGGTGCTTTTTGGTCAAAAAAGCTGTTTTTTGCTGACAAAATTGGAAATTTGCTGAGAATTTTCTTTTGCTCGAAACACGACGTTTTCACTGCTAAACGCAAGTTTTGGCCGGGAAAAGCACATTTTGGCTGTCCAAAACACTGTTTTGCTGGAAAAAAAAGCTTTTTAGCCCAAAAAACTGAAAAATGGCCATTTTGGCTCTCAAAACCAGGTTTTTCGCTTACGCCGTCACCTGTTGGCTGAAACCCCCACTTTTTGCTCATGAAAATACCTCTTGAGATAAAAACACGACTTTTTGGCGAAAAAAAATTCGCTTTTCACTGAGTAAAGGTGCTTTTTGGTCAAAAAAGCTGTTTTTTGCTGACAAAATTGGAAATTTGCTGAGAATTTTCTTTTGCTCGAAACACGACGTTTTCACTGCTAAACGCAAGTTTTGGCCGGGAAAAGCACATTTTGGCTGTCCAAAACACTGTTTTGCTGGAAAAAAAAGCTTTTTAGCCCAAAAAACTGAAAAATGGCCATTTTGGCTCTCAAAACCAGGTTTTTCGCTTACGCCGTCACCTGTTGGCTGAAACCCCCACTTTTTGCTCATGAAAATACCTCTTGAGATAAAAACACGACTTTTTGGCGAAAAAAAATTCGCTTTTCACTGAGTAAAGGTGCTTTTTGGTCAAAAAAGCTGTTTTTTGCTGACAAAATTGGAAATTTGCTGAGAATTTTCTTTTGCTCGAAACACGACGTTTTCACTGCTAAACGCAAGTTTTGGCCGGGAAAAGCACATTTTGGCTGTCCAAAACACTGTTTTGCTGGAAAAAAAAGCTTTTTAGCCCAAAAAACTGAAAAATGGCCATTTTGGCTCTCAAAACCAGGTTTTTCGCTTACGCCGTCACCTGTTGGCTGAAACCCCCACTTTTTGCTCATGAAAATACCTCTTGAGATAAAAACACGACTTTTTGGCGAAAAAAAATTCGCTTTTCACTGAGTAAAGGTGCTTTTTGGTCAAAAAAGCTGTTTTTTGCTGACAAAATTGGAAATTTGCTGAGAATTTTCTTTTGCTCGAAACACGACGTTTTCACTGCTAAACGCAAGTTTTGGCCGGGAAAAGCACATTTTGGCTGTCCAAAACACTGTTTTGCTGGAAAAAAAAGCTTTTTAGCCCAAAAAACTGAAAAATGGCCATTTTGGCTCTCAAAACCAGGTTTTTCGCTTACGCCGTCACCTGTTGGCTGAAACCCCCACTTTTTGCTCATGAAAATACCTCTTGAGATAAAAACACGACTTTTTGGCGAAAAAAAATTCGCTTTTCACTGAGTAAAGGTGCTTTTTGGTCAAAAAAGCTGTTTTTTGCTGACAAAATTGGAAATTTGCTGAGAATTTTCTTTTGCTCGAAACACGACGTTTTCACTGCTAAACGCAAGTTTTGGCCGGGAAAAGCACATTTTGGCTGTCCAAAACACTGTTTTGCTGGAAAAAAAAGCTTTTTAGCCCAAAAAACTGAAAAATGGCCATTTTGGCTCTCAAAACCAGGTTTTTCGCTTACGCCGTCACCTGTTGGCTGAAACCCCCACTTTTTGCTCATGAAAATACCTCTTGAGATAAAAACACGACTTTTTGGCGAAAAAAAATTCGCTTTTCACTGAGTAAAGGTGCTTTTTGGTCAAAAAAGCTGTTTTTTGCTGACAAAATTGGAAATTTGCTGAGAATTTTCTTTTGCTCGAAACACGACGTTTTCACTGCTAAACGCAAGTTTTGCCGGGAAAAGCACATTTTGGCTGTCCAAAACACTGTTTTGCTGGAAAAAAAAGCTTTTTAGCCCAAAAAACTGAAAAATGGCCATTTTGGCTCTCAAAACCAGGTTTTTCGCTTACGCCGTCACCTGTTGGCTGAAACCCCCACTTTTTGCTCATGAAAATACCTCTTGAGATAAAAACACGACTTTTTGGCGAAAAAAAATTCGCTTTTCACTGAGTAAAGGTGCTTTTTGGTCAAAAAAGCTGTTTTTTGCTGACAAAATTGGAAATTTGCTGAGAATTTTCTTTTGCTCGAAACACGACGTTTTCACTGCTAAACGCAAGTTTTGGCCGGGAAAAGCACATTTTGGCTGTCCAAAACTGTTTTGCTGGAAAAAAAAGCTTTTTAGCCCAAAAAACTGAAAAATGGCCATTTTGGCTCTCAAAACCAGGTTTTTCGCTTACGCCGTCACCTGTTGGCTGAAACCCCCACTTTTTGCTCATGAAAATACCTCTTGAGATAAAAACACGACTTTTTGGCGAAAAAAAATTCGCTTTTCACTGAGTAAAGGTGCTTTTTGGTCAAAAAAGCTGTTTTTTGCTGACAAAATTGGAAATTTGCTGAGAATTTTCTTTTGCTCGAAACACGACGTTTTCACTGCTAAACGCAAGTTTTGGCCGGGAAAAGCACATTTTGGCTGTCCAAAACACTGTTTTGCTGGAAAAAAAAGCTTTTTAGCCCAAAAAACTGAAAAATGGCCATTTTGGCTCTCAAAACCAGGTTTTTCGCTTACGCCGTCACCTGTTGGCTGAAACCCCCACTTTTTGCTCATGAAAATACCTCTTGAGATAAAAACACGACTTTTTGGCGAAAAAAAATTCGCTTTTCACTGAGTAAAGGTGCTTTTTGGTCAAAAAAGCTGTTTTTTGCTGACAAAATTGGAAATTTGCTGAGAATTTTCTTTTGCTCGAAACACGACGTTTTCACTGCTAAACGCAAGTTTTGGCCGGGAAAAGCACATTTTGGCTGTCCAAAACACTGTTTTGCTGGAAAAAAAAGCTTTTTAGCCCAAAAAACTGAAAAATGGCCATTTTGGCTCTCAAAACCAGGTTTTTCGCTTACGCCGTCACCTGTTGGCTGAAACCCCCACTTTTTGCTCATGAAAATACCTCTTGAGATAAAAACACGACTTTTTGGCGAAAAAAAATTCGCTTTTCACTGAGTAAAGGTGCTTTTTGGTCAAAAAAGCTGTTTTTTGCTGACAAAATTGGAAATTTGCTGAGAATTTTCTTTTGCTCGAAACACGACGTTTTCACTGCTAAACGCAAGTTTTGGCCGGGAAAAGCACATTTTGGCTGTCCAAAACACTGTTTTGCTGGAAAAAAAAGCTTTTTAGCCCAAAAAACTGAAAAATGGCCATTTTGGCTCTCAAAACCAGGTTTTTCGCTTACGCCGTCACCTGTTGGCTGAAACCCCCACTTTTTGCTCATGAAAATACCTCTTGAGATAAAAACACGACTTTTTGGCGAAAAAAAATTCGCTTTTCACTGAGTAAAGGTGCTTTTTGGTCAAAAAAGCTGTTTTTTGCTGACAAAATTGGAAATTTGCTGAGAATTTTCTTTTGCTCGAAACACGACGTTTTCACTGCTAAACGCAAGTTTTGGCCGGGAAAAGCACATTTTGGCTGTCCAAAACACTGTTTTGCTGGAAAAAAAAGCTTTTTAGCCCAAAAAACTGAAAAATGGCCATTTTGGCTCTCAAAACCAGGTTTTTCGCTTACGCCGTCACCTGTTGGCTGAAACCCCCACTTTTTGCTCATGAAAATACCTCTTGAGATAAAAACACGACTTTTTGGCGAAAAAAAATTCGCTTTTCACTGAGTAAAGGTGCTTTTTGGTCAAAAAAGCTGTTTTTTGCTGACAAAATTGGAAATTTGCTGAGAATTTTCTTTTGCTCGAAACACGACGTTTTCACTGCTAAACGCAAGTTTTGGCCGGGAAAAGCACATTTTGGCTGTCCAAAACACTGTTTTGCTGGAAAAAAAAGCTTTTTAGCCCAAAAAACTGAAAAATGGCCATTTTGGCTCTCAAAACCAGGTTTTTCGCTTACGCCGTCACCTGTTGGCTGAAACCCCCACTTTTTGCTCATGAAAATACCTCTTGAGATAAAAACACGACTTTTTGGCGAAAAAAAATTCGCTTTTCACTGAGTAAAGGTGCTTTTTGGTCAAAAAAGCTGTTTTTTGCTGACAAAATTGGAAATTTGCTGAGAATTTTCTTTTGCTCGAAACACGACGTTTTCACTGCTAAACGCAAGTTTTGGCCGGGAAAAGCACATTTTGGCTGTCCAAAACACTGTTTTGCTGGAAAAAAAAGCTTTTTAGCCCAAAAAACTGAAAAATGGCCATTTTGGCTCTCAAAACCAGGTTTTTCGCTTACGCCGTCACCTGTTGGCTGAAACCCCCACTTTTTGCTCATGAAAATACCTCTTGAGATAAAAACACGACTTTTTGGCGAAAAAAAATTCGCTTTTCACTGAGTAAAGGTGCTTTTTGGTCAAAAAAGCTGTTTTTTGCTGACAAAATTGGAAATTTGCTGAGAATTTTCTTTTGCTCGAAACACGACGTTTTCACTGCTAAACGCAAGTTTTGGCCGGGAAAAGCACATTTTGGCTGTCCAAAACACTGTTTTGCTGGAAAAAAAAGCTTTTTAGCCCAAAAAACTGAAAAATGGCCATTTTGGCTCTCAAAACCAGGTTTTTCGCTTACGCCGTCACCTGTTGGCTGAAACCCCCACTTTTTGCTCATGAAAATACCTCTTGAGATAAAAACACGACTTTTTGGCGAAAAAAAATTCGCTTTTCACTGAGTAAAGGTGCTTTTTGGTCAAAAAAGCTGTTTTTTGCTGACAAAATTGGAAATTTGCTGAGAATTTTCTTTTGCTCGAAACACGACGTTTTCACTGCTAAACGCAAGTTTTGGCCGGGAAAAGCACATTTTGGCTGTCCAAAACACTGTTTTGCTGGAAAAAAAAGCTTTTTAGCCCAAAAAACTGAAAAATGGCCATTTTGGCTCTCAAAACCAGGTTTTTCGCTTACGCCGTCACCTGTTGGCTGAAACCCCCACTTTTTGCTCATGAAAATACCTCTTGAGATAAAAACACGACTTTTTGGCGAAAAAAAATTCGCTTTTCACTGAGTAAAGGTGCTTTTTGGTCAAAAAAGCTGTTTTTTGCTGACAAAATTGGAAATTTGCTGAGAATTTTCTTTTGCTCGAAACACGACGTTTTCACTGCTAAACGCAAGTTTTGGCCGGGAAAAGCACATTTTGGCTGTCCAAAACACTGTTTTGCTGGAAAAAAAAGCTTTTTAGCCCAAAAAACTGAAAAATGGCCATTTTGGCTCTCAAAACCAGGTTTTTCGCTTACGCCGTCACCTGTTGGCTGAAACCCCCACTTTTTGCTCATGAAAATACCTCTTGAGATAAAAACACGACTTTTTGGCGAAAAAAAATTCGCTTTTCACTGAGTAAAGGTGCTTTTTGGTCAAAAAAGCTGTTTTTTGCTGACAAAATTGGAAATTTGCTGAGAATTTTCTTTTGCTCGAAACACGACGTTTTCACTGCTAAACGCAAGTTTTGGCCGGGAAAAGCACATTTTGGCTGTCCAAAACACTGTTTTGCTGGAAAAAAAAGCTTTTTAGCCCAAAAAACTGAAAAATGGCCATTTTGGCTCTCAAAACCAGGTTTTTCGCTTACGCCGTCACCTGTTGGCTGAAACCCCCACTTTTTGCTCATGAAAATACCTCTTGAGATAAAAACACGACTTTTTGGCGAAAAAAAATTCGCTTTTCACTGAGTAAAGGTGCTTTTTGGTCAAAAAAGCTGTTTTTTGCTGACAAAATTGGAAATTTGCTGAGAATTTTCTTTTGCTCGAAACACGACGTTTTCACTGCTAAACGCAAGTTTTGGCCGGGAAAAGCACATTTTGGCTGTCCAAAACACTGTTTTGCTGGAAAAAAAAGCTTTTTAGCCCAAAAAACTGAAAAATGGCCATTTTGGCTCTCAAAACCAGGTTTTTCGCTTACGCCGTCACCTGTTGGCTGAAACCCCCACTTTTTGCTCATGAAAATACCTCTTGAGATAAAAACACGACTTTTTGGCGAAAAAAAATTCGCTTTTCACTGAGTAAAGGTGCTTTTTGGTCAAAAAAGCTGTTTTTTGCTGACAAAATTGGAAATTTGCTGAGAATTTTCTTTTGCTCGAAACACGACGTTTTCACTGCTAAACGCAAGTTTTGGCCGGGAAAAGCACATTTTGGCTGTCCAAAACACTGTTTTGCTGGAAAAAAAAGCTTTTTAGCCCAAAAAACTGAAAAATGGCCATTTTGGCTCTCAAAACCAGGTTTTTCGCTTACGCCGTCACCTGTTGGCTGAAACCCCCACTTTTTGCTCATGAAAATACCTCTTGAGATAAAAACACGACTTTTTGGCGAAAAAAAATTCGCTTTTCACTGAGTAAAGGTGCTTTTTGGTCAAAAAAGCTGTTTTTTGCTGACAAAATTGGAAATTTGCTGAGAATTTTCTTTTGCTCGAAACACGACGTTTTCACTGCTAAACGCAAGTTTTGGCCGGGAAAAGCACATTTTGGCTGTCCAAAACACTGTTTTGCTGGAAAAAAAAGCTTTTTAGCCCAAAAAACTGAAAAATGGCCATTTTGGCTCTCAAAACCAGGTTTTTCGCTTACGCCGTCACCTGTTGGCTGAAACCCCCACTTTTTGCTCATGAAAATACCTCTTGAGATAAAAACACGACTTTTTGGCGAAAAAAAATTCGCTTTTCACTGAGTAAAGGTGCTTTTTGGTCAAAAAAGCTGTTTTTTGCTGACAAAATTGGAAATTTGCTGAGAATTTTCTTTTGCTCGAAACACGACGTTTTCACTGCTAAACGCAAGTTTTGGCCGGGAAAAGCACATTTTGGCTGTCCAAAACACTGTTTTGCTGGAAAAAAAAGCTTTTTAGCCCAAAAAACTGAAAAATGGCCATTTTGGCTCTCAAAACCAGGTTTTTCGCTTACGCCGTCACCTGTTGGCTGAAACCCCCACTTTTTGCTCATGAAAATACCTCTTGAGATAAAAACACGACTTTTTGGCGAAAAAAAATTCGCTTTTCACTGAGTAAAGGTGCTTTTTGGTCAAAAAAGCTGTTTTTTGCTGACAAAATTGGAAATTTGCTGAGAATTTTCTTTTGCTCGAAACACGACGTTTTCACTGCTAAACGCAAGTTTTGGCCGGGAAAAGCACATTTTGGCTGTCCAAAACACTGTTTTGCTGGAAAAAAAAGCTTTTTAGCCCAAAAAACTGAAAAATGGCCATTTTGGCTCTCAAAACCAGGTTTTTCGCTTACGCCGTCACCTGTTGGCTGAAACCCCCACTTTTTGCTCATGAAAATACCTCTTGAGATAAAAACACGACTTTTTGGCGAAAAAAAATTCGCTTTTCACTGAGTAAAGGTGCTTTTTGGTCAAAAAAGCTGTTTTTTGCTGACAAAATTGGAAATTTGCTGAGAATTTTCTTTTGCTCGAAACACGACGTTTTCACTGCTAAACGCAAGTTTTGGCCGGGAAAAGCACATTTTGGCTGTCCAAAACACTGTTTTGCTGGAAAAAAAAGCTTTTTAGCCCAAAAAACTGAAAAATGGCCATTTTGGCTCTCAAAACCAGGTTTTTCGCTTACGCCGTCACCTGTTGGCTGAAACCCCCACTTTTTGCTCATGAAAATACCTCTTGAGATAAAAACACGACTTTTTGGCGAAAAAAAATTCGCTTTTCACTGAGTAAAGGTGCTTTTTGGTCAAAAAAGCTGTTTTTTGCTGACAAAATTGGAAATTTGCTGAGAATTTTCTTTTGCTCGAAACACGACGTTTTCACTGCTAAACGCAAGTTTTGGCCGGGAAAAGCACATTTTGGCTGTCCAAAACACTGTTTTGCTGGAAAAAAAAGCTTTTTAGCCCAAAAAACTGAAAAATGGCCATTTTGGCTCTCAAAACCAGGTTTTTCGCTTACGCCGTCACCTGTTGGCTGAAACCCCCACTTTTTGCTCATGAAAATACCTCTTGAGATAAAAACACGACTTTTTGGCGAAAAAAAATTCGCTTTTCACTGAGTAAAGGTGCTTTTTGGTCAAAAAAGCTGTTTTTTGCTGACAAAATTGGAAATTTGCTGAGAATTTTCTTTTGCTCGAAACACGACGTTTTCACTGCTAAACGCAAGTTTTGGCCGGGAAAAGCACATTTTGGCTGTCCAAAACACTGTTTTGCTGGAAAAAAAAGCTTTTTAGCCCAAAAAACTGAAAAATGGCCATTTTGGCTCTCAAAACCAGGTTTTTCGCTTACGCCGTCACCTGTTGGCTGAAACCCCCACTTTTTGCTCATGAAAATACCTCTTGAGATAAAAACACGACTTTTTGGCGAAAAAAAATTCGCTTTTCACTGAGTAAAGGTGCTTTTTGGTCAAAAAAGCTGTTTTTTGCTGACAAAATTGGAAATTTGCTGAGAATTTTCTTTTGCTCGAAACACGACGTTTTCACTGCTAAACGCAAGTTTTGGCCGGGAAAAGCACATTTTGGCTGTCCAAAACACTGTTTTGCTGGAAAAAAAAGCTTTTTAGCCCAAAAAACTGAAAAATGGCCATTTTGGCTCTCAAAACCAGGTTTTTCGCTTACGCCGTCACCTGTTGGCTGAAACCCCCACTTTTTGCTCATGAAAATACCTCTTGAGATAAAAACACGACTTTTTGGCGAAAAAAAATTCGCTTTTCACTGAGTAAAGGTGCTTTTTGGTCAAAAAAGCTGTTTTTTGCTGACAAAATTGGAAATTTGCTGAGAATTTTCTTTTGCTCGAAACACGACGTTTTCACTGCTAAACGCAAGTTTTGGCCGGGAAAAGCACATTTTGGCTGTCCAAAACACTGTTTTGCTGGAAAAAAAAGCTTTTTAGCCCAAAAAACTGAAAAATGGCCATTTTGGCTCTCAAAACCAGGTTTTTCGCTTACGCCGTCACCTGTTGGCTGAAACCCCCACTTTTTGCTCATGAAAATACCTCTTGAGATAAAAACACGACTTTTTGGCGAAAAAAAATTCGCTTTTCACTGAGTAAAGGTGCTTTTTGGTCAAAAAAGCTGTTTTTTGCTGACAAAATTGGAAATTTGCTGAGAATTTTCTTTTGCTCGAAACACGACGTTTTCACTGCTAAACGCAAGTTTTGGCCGGGAAAAGCACATTTTGGCTGTCCAAAACACTGTTTTGCTGGAAAAAAAAGCTTTTTAGCCCAAAAAACTGAAAAATGGCCATTTTGGCTCTCAAAACCAGGTTTTTCGCTTACGCCGTCACCTGTTGGCTGAAACCCCCACTTTTTGCTCATGAAAATACCTCTTGAGATAAAAACACGACTTTTTGGCGAAAAAAAATTCGCTTTTCACTGAGTAAAGGTGCTTTTTGGTCAAAAAAGCTGTTTTTTGCTGACAAAATTGGAAATTTGCTGAGAATTTTCTTTTGCTCGAAACACGACGTTTTCACTGCTAAACGCAAGTTTTGGCCGGGAAAAGCACATTTTGGCTGTCCAAAACACTGTTTTGCTGGAAAAAAAAGCTTTTTAGCCCAAAAAACTGAAAAATGGCCATTTTGGCTCTCAAAACCAGGTTTTTCGCTTACGCCGTCACCTGTTGGCTGAAACCCCCACTTTTTGCTCATGAAAATACCTCTTGAGATAAAAACACGACTTTTTGGCGAAAAAAAATTCGCTTTTCACTGAGTAAAGGTGCTTTTTGGTCAAAAAAGCTGTTTTTTGCTGACAAAATTGGAAATTTGCTGAGAATTTTCTTTTGCTCGAAACACGACGTTTTCACTGCTAAACGCAAGTTTTGGCCGGGAAAAGCACATTTTGGCTGTCCAAAACACTGTTTTGCTGGAAAAAAAAGCTTTTTAGCCCAAAAAACTGAAAAATGGCCATTTTGGCTCTCAAAACCAGGTTTTTCGCTTACGCCGTCACCTGTTGGCTGAAACCCCCACTTTTTGCTCATGAAAATACCTCTTGAGATAAAAACACGACTTTTTGGCGAAAAAAAATTCGCTTTTCACTGAGTAAAGGTGCTTTTTGGTCAAAAAAGCTGTTTTTTGCTGACAAAATTGGAAATTTGCTGAGAATTTTCTTTTGCTCGAAACACGACGTTTTCACTGCTAAACGCAAGTTTTGGCCGGGAAAAGCACATTTTGGCTGTCCAAAACACTGTTTTGCTGGAAAAAAAAGCTTTTTAGCCCAAAAAACTGAAAAATGGCCATTTTGGCTCTCAAAACCAGGTTTTTCGCTTACGCCGTCACCTGTTGGCTGAAACCCCCACTTTTTGCTCATGAAAATACCTCTTGAGATAAAAACACGACTTTTTGGCGAAAAAAAATTCGCTTTTCACTGAGTAAAGGTGCTTTTTGGTCAAAAAAGCTGTTTTTTGCTGACAAAATTGGAAATTTGCTGAGAATTTTCTTTTGCTCGAAACACGACGTTTTCACTGCTAAACGCAAGTTTTGGCCGGGAAAAGCACATTTTGGCTGTCCAAAACACTGTTTTGCTGGAAAAAAAAGCTTTTTAGCCCAAAAAACTGAAAAATGGCCATTTTGGCTCTCAAAACCAGGTTTTTCGCTTACGCCGTCACCTGTTGGCTGAAACCCCCACTTTTTGCTCATGAAAATACCTCTTGAGATAAAAACACGACTTTTTGGCGAAAAAAAATTCGCTTTTCACTGAGTAAAGGTGCTTTTTGGTCAAAAAAGCTGTTTTTTGCTGACAAAATTGGAAATTTGCTGAGAATTTTCTTTTGCTCGAAACACGACGTTTTCACTGCTAAACGCAAGTTTTGGCCGGGAAAAGCACATTTTGGCTGTCCAAAACACTGTTTTGCTGGAAAAAAAAGCTTTTTAGCCCAAAAAACTGAAAAATGGCCATTTTGGCTCTCAAAACCAGGTTTTTCGCTTACGCCGTCACCTGTTGGCTGAAACCCCCACTTTTTGCTCATGAAAATACCTCTTGAGATAAAAACACGACTTTTTGGCGAAAAAAAATTCGCTTTTCACTGAGTAAAGGTGCTTTTTGGTCAAAAAAGCTGTTTTTTGCTGACAAAATTGGAAATTTGCTGAGAATTTTCTTTTGCTCGAAACACGACGTTTTCACTGCTAAACGCAAGTTTTGGCCGGGAAAAGCACATTTTGGCTGTCCAAAACACTGTTTTGCTGGAAAAAAAAGCTTTTTAGCCCAAAAAACTGAAAAATGGCCATTTTGGCTCTCAAAACCAGGTTTTTCGCTTACGCCGTCACCTGTTGGCTGAAACCCCCACTTTTTGCTCATGAAAATACCTCTTGAGATAAAAACACGACTTTTTGGCGAAAAAAAATTCGCTTTTCACTGAGTAAAGGTGCTTTTTGGTCAAAAAAGCTGTTTTTTGCTGACAAAATTGGAAATTTGCTGAGAATTTTCTTTTGCTCGAAACACGACGTTTTCACTGCTAAACGCAAGTTTTGGCCGGGAAAAGCACATTTTGGCTGTCCAAAACACTGTTTTGCTGGAAAAAAAAGCTTTTTAGCCCAAAAAACTGAAAAATGGCCATTTTGGCTCTCAAAACCAGGTTTTTCGCTTACGCCGTCACCTGTTGGCTGAAACCCCCACTTTTTGCTCATGAAAATACCTCTTGAGATAAAAACACGACTTTTTGGCGAAAAAAAATTCGCTTTTCACTGAGTAAAGGTGCTTTTTGGTCAAAAAAGCTGTTTTTTGCTGACAAAATTGGAAATTTGCTGAGAATTTTCTTTTGCTCGAAACACGACGTTTTCACTGCTAAACGCAAGTTTTGGCCGGGAAAAGCACATTTTGGCTGTCCAAAACACTGTTTTGCTGGAAAAAAAAGCTTTTTAGCCAAAAAACTGAAAAATGGCCATTTTGGCTCTCAAAACCAGGTTTTTCGCTTACGCCGTCACCTGTTGGCTGAAACCCCCACTTTTTGCTCATGAAAATACCTCTTGAGATAAAAACACGACTTTTTGGCGAAAAAAAAATTCGCTTTTCACTGAGTAAAGGTGCTTTTTGGTCAAAAAAGCTGTTTTTTGCTGACAAAATTGGAAATTTGCTGAGAATTTTCTTTTGCTCGAAACACGACGTTTTCACTGCTAAACGCAAGTTTTGGCCGGGAAAAGCACATTTTGGCTGTCCAAAACACTGTTTTGCTGGAAAAAAAAGCTTTTTAGCCCAAAAAACTGAAAAATGGCCATTTTGGCTCTCAAAACCAGGTTTTTCGCTTACGCCGTCACCTGTTGGCTGAAACCCCCACTTTTTGCTCATGAAAATACCTCTTGAGATAAAAACACGACTTTTTGGCGAAAAAAAATTCGCTTTTCACTGAGTAAAGGTGCTTTTTGGTCAAAAAAGCTGTTTTTTGCTGACAAAATTGGAAATTTGCTGAGAATTTTCTTTTGCTCGAAACACGACGTTTTCACTGCTAAACGCAAGTTTTGGCCGGGAAAAGCACATTTTGGCTGTCCAAAACACTGTTTTGCTGGAAAAAAAAGCTTTTTAGCCCAAAAAACTGAAAAATGGCCATTTTGGCTCTCAAAACCAGGTTTTTCGCTTACGCCGTCACCTGTTGGCTGAAACCCCCACTTTTTGCTCATGAAAATACCTCTTGAGATAAAAACACGACTTTTTGGCGAAAAAAAATTCGCTTTTCACTGAGTAAAGGTGCTTTTTGGTCAAAAAAGCTGTTTTTTGCTGACAAAATTGGAAATTTGCTGAGAATTTTCTTTTGCTCGAAACACGACGTTTTCACTGCTAAACGCAAGTTTTGGCCGGGAAAAGCACATTTTGGCTGTCCAAAACACTGTTTTGCTGGAAAAAAAAGCTTTTTAGCCCAAAAAACTGAAAAATGGCCATTTTGGCTCTCAAAACCAGGTTTTTCGCTTACGCCGTCACCTGTTGGCTGAAACCCCCACTTTTTGCTCATGAAAATACCTCTTGAGATAAAAACACGACTTTTTGGCGAAAAAAAATTCGCTTTTCACTGAGTAAAGGTGCTTTTTGGTCAAAAAAGCTGTTTTTTGCTGACAAAATTGGAAATTTGCTGAGAATTTTCTTTTGCTCGAAACACGACGTTTTCACTGCTAAACGCAAGTTTTGGCCGGGAAAAGCACATTTTGGCTGTCCAAAACACTGTTTTGCTGGAAAAAAAAGCTTTTTAGCCCAAAAAACTGAAAAATGGCCATTTTGGCTCTCAAAACCAGGTTTTTCGCTTACGCCGTCACCTGTTGGCTGAAACCCCCACTTTTTGCTCATGAAAATACCTCTTGAGATAAAAACACGACTTTTTGGCGAAAAAAAATTCGCTTTTCACTGAGTAAAGGTGCTTTTTGGTCAAAAAAGCTGTTTTTTGCTGACAAAATTGGAAATTTGCTGAGAATTTTCTTTTGCTCGAAACACGACGTTTTCACTGCTAAACGCAAGTTTTGGCCGGGAAAAGCACATTTTGGCTGTCCAAAACACTGTTTTGCTGGAAAAAAAAGCTTTTTAGCCCAAAAAACTGAAAAATGGCCATTTTGGCTCTCAAAACCAGGTTTTTCGCTTACGCCGTCACCTGTTGGCTGAAACCCCCACTTTTTGCTCATGAAAATACCTCTTGAGATAAAAACACGACTTTTTGGCGAAAAAAAATTCGCTTTTCACTGAGTAAAGGTGCTTTTTGGTCAAAAAAGCTGTTTTTTGCTGACAAAATTGGAAATTTGCTGAGAATTTTCTTTTGCTCGAAACACGACGTTTTCACTGCTAAACGCAAGTTTTGGCCGGGAAAAGCACATTTTGGCTGTCCAAAACACTGTTTTGCTGGAAAAAAAAGCTTTTTAGCCCAAAAAACTGAAAAATGGCCATTTTGGCTCTCAAAACCAGGTTTTTCGCTTACGCCGTCACCTGTTGGCTGAAACCCCCACTTTTTGCTCATGAAAATACCTCTTGAGATAAAAACACGACTTTTTGGCGAAAAAAAATTCGCTTTTCACTGAGTAAAGGTGCTTTTTGGTCAAAAAAGCTGTTTTTTGCTGACAAAATTGGAAATTTGCTGAGAATTTTCTTTTGCTCGAAACACGACGTTTTCACTGCTAAACGCAAGTTTTGGCCGGGAAAAGCACATTTTGGCTGTCCAAAACACTGTTTTGCTGGAAAAAAAAGCTTTTTAGCCCAAAAAACTGAAAAATGGCCATTTTGGCTCTCAAAACCAGGTTTTTCGCTTACGCCGTCACCTGTTGGCTGAAACCCCCACTTTTTGCTCATGAAAATACCTCTTGAGATAAAAACACGACTTTTTGGCGAAAAAAAATTCGCTTTTCACTGAGTAAAGGTGCTTTTTGGTCAAAAAAGCTGTTTTTTGCTGACAAAATTGGAAATTTGCTGAGAATTTTCTTTTGCTCGAAACACGACGTTTTCACTGCTAAACGCAAGTTTTGGCCGGGAAAAGCACATTTTGGCTGTCCAAAACACTGTTTTGCTGGAAAAAAAAGCTTTTTAGCCCAAAAAACTGAAAAATGGCCATTTTGGCTCTCAAAACCAGGTTTTTCGCTTACGCCGTCACCTGTTGGCTGAAACCCCCACTTTTTGCTCATGAAAATACCTCTTGAGATAAAAACACGACTTTTTGGCGAAAAAAAATTCGCTTTTCACTGAGTAAAGGTGCTTTTTGGTCAAAAAAGCTGTTTTTTGCTGACAAAATTGGAAATTTGCTGAGAATTTTCTTTTGCTCGAAACACGACGTTTTCACTGCTAAACGCAAGTTTTGGCCGGGAAAAGCACATTTTGGCTGTCCAAAACACTGTTTTGCTGGAAAAAAAAGCTTTTTAGCCCAAAAAACTGAAAAATGGCCATTTTGGCTCTCAAAACCAGGTTTTTCGCTTACGCCGTCACCTGTTGGCTGAAACCCCCACTTTTTGCTCATGAAAATACCTCTTGAGATAAAAACACGACTTTTTGGCGAAAAAAAATTCGCTTTTCACTGAGTAAAGGTGCTTTTTGGTCAAAAAAGCTGTTTTTTGCTGACAAAATTGGAAATTTGCTGAGAATTTTCTTTTGCTCGAAACACGACGTTTTCACTGCTAAACGCAAGTTTTGGCCGGGAAAAGCACATTTTGGCTGTCCAAAACACTGTTTTGCTGGAAAAAAAAGCTTTTTAGCCCAAAAAACTGAAAAATGGCCATTTTGGCTCTCAAAACCAGGTTTTTCGCTTACGCCGTCACCTGTTGGCTGAAACCCCCACTTTTTGCTCATGAAAATACCTCTTGAGATAAAAACACGACTTTTTGGCGAAAAAAAATTCGCTTTTCACTGAGTAAAGGTGCTTTTTGGTCAAAAAAGCTGTTTTTTGCTGACAAAATTGGAAATTTGCTGAGAATTTTCTTTTGCTCGAAACACGACGTTTTCACTGCTAAACGCAAGTTTTGGCCGGGAAAAGCACATTTTGGCTGTCCAAAACACTGTTTTGCTGGAAAAAAAAGCTTTTTAGCCCAAAAAACTGAAAAATGGCCATTTTGGCTCTCAAAACCAGGTTTTTCGCTTACGCCGTCACCTGTTGGCTGAAACCCCCACTTTTTGCTCATGAAAATACCTCTTGAGATAAAAACACGACTTTTTGGCGAAAAAAAATTCGCTTTTCACTGAGTAAAGGTGCTTTTTGGTCAAAAAAGCTGTTTTTTGCTGACAAAATTGGAAATTTGCTGAGAATTTTCTTTTGCTCGAAACACGACGTTTTCACTGCTAAACGCAAGTTTTGGCCGGGAAAAGCACATTTTGGCTGTCCAAAACACTGTTTTGCTGGAAAAAAAAGCTTTTTAGCCCAAAAAACTGAAAAATGGCCATTTTGGCTCTCAAAACCAGGTTTTTCGCTTACGCCGTCACCTGTTGGCTGAAACCCCCACTTTTTGCTCATGAAAATACCTCTTGAGATAAAAACACGACTTTTTGGCGAAAAAAAATTCGCTTTTCACTGAGTAAAGGTGCTTTTTGGTCAAAAAAGCTGTTTTTTGCTGACAAAATTGGAAATTTGCTGAGAATTTTCTTTTGCTCGAAACACGACGTTTTCACTGCTAAACGCAAGTTTTGGCCGGGAAAAGCACATTTTGGCTGTCCAAAACACTGTTTTGCTGGAAAAAAAAGCTTTTTAGCCCAAAAAACTGAAAAATGGCCATTTTGGCTCTCAAAACCAGGTTTTTCGCTTACGCCGTCACCTGTTGGCTGAAACCCCCACTTTTTGCTCATGAAAATACCTCTTGAGATAAAAACACGACTTTTTGGCGAAAAAAAATTCGCTTTTCACTGAGTAAAGGTGCTTTTTGGTCAAAAAAGCTGTTTTTTGCTGACAAAATTGGAAATTTGCTGAGAATTTTCTTTTGCTCGAAACACGACGTTTTCACTGCTAAACGCAAGTTTTGGCCGGGAAAAGCACATTTTGGCTGTCCAAAACACTGTTTTGCTGGAAAAAAAAGCTTTTTAGCCCAAAAAACTGAAAAATGGCCATTTTGGCTCTCAAAACCAGGTTTTTCGCTTACGCCGTCACCTGTTGGCTGAAACCCCCACTTTTTGCTCATGAAAATACCTCTTGAGATAAAAACACGACTTTTTGGCGAAAAAAAATTCGCTTTTCACTGAGTAAAGGTGCTTTTTGGTCAAAAAAGCTGTTTTTTGCTGACAAAATTGGAAATTTGCTGAGAATTTTCTTTTGCTCGAAACACGACGTTTTCACTGCTAAACGCAAGTTTTGGCCGGGAAAAGCACATTTTGGCTGTCCAAAACACTGTTTTGCTGGAAAAAAAAGCTTTTTAGCCCAAAAAACTGAAAAATGGCCATTTTGGCTCTCAAAACCAGGTTTTTCGCTTACGCCGTCACCTGTTGGCTGAAACCCCCACTTTTTGCTCATGAAAATACCTCTTGAGATAAAAACACGACTTTTTGGCGAAAAAAAATTCGCTTTTCACTGAGTAAAGGTGCTTTTTGGTCAAAAAAGCTGTTTTTTGCTGACAAAATTGGAAATTTGCTGAGAATTTTCTTTTGCTCGAAACACGACGTTTTCACTGCTAAACGCAAGTTTTGGCCGGGAAAAGCACATTTTGGCTGTCCAAAACACTGTTTTGCTGGAAAAAAAAGCTTTTTAGCCCAAAAAACTGAAAAATGGCCATTTTGGCTCTCAAAACCAGGTTTTTCGCTTACGCCGTCACCTGTTGGCTGAAACCCCCACTTTTTGCTCATGAAAATACCTCTTGAGATAAAAACACGACTTTTTGGCGAAAAAAAATTCGCTTTTCACTGAGTAAAGGTGCTTTTTGGTCAAAAAAGCTGTTTTTTGCTGACAAAATTGGAAATTTGCTGAGAATTTTCTTTTGCTCGAAACACGACGTTTTCACTGCTAAACGCAAGTTTTGGCCGGGAAAAGCACATTTTGGCTGTCCAAAACACTGTTTTGCTGGAAAAAAAAGCTTTTTAGCCCAAAAAACTGAAAAATGGCCATTTTGGCTCTCAAAACCAGGTTTTTCGCTTACGCCGTCACCTGTTGGCTGAAACCCCCACTTTTTGCTCATGAAAATACCTCTTGAGATAAAAACACGACTTTTTGGCGAAAAAAAATTCGCTTTTCACTGAGTAAAGGTGCTTTTTGGTCAAAAAAGCTGTTTTTTGCTGACAAAATTGGAAATTTGCTGAGAATTTTCTTTTGCTCGAAACACGACGTTTTCACTGCTAAACGCAAGTTTTGGCCGGGAAAAGCACATTTTGGCTGTCCAAAACACTGTTTTGCTGGAAAAAAAAGCTTTTTAGCCCAAAAAACTGAAAAATGGCCATTTTGGCTCTCAAAACCAGGTTTTTCGCTTACGCCGTCACCTGTTGGCTGAAACCCCCACTTTTTGCTCATGAAAATACCTCTTGAGATAAAAACACGACTTTTTGGCGAAAAAAAATTCGCTTTTCACTGAGTAAAGGTGCTTTTTGGTCAAAAAAGCTGTTTTTTGCTGACAAAATTGGAAATTTGCTGAGAATTTTCTTTTGCTCGAAACACGACGTTTTCACTGCTAAACGCAAGTTTTGGCCGGGAAAAGCACATTTTGGCTGTCCAAAACACTGTTTTGCTGGAAAAAAAAGCTTTTTAGCCCAAAAAACTGAAAAATGGCCATTTTGGCTCTCAAAACCAGGTTTTTCGCTTACGCCGTCACCTGTTGGCTGAAACCCCCACTTTTTGCTCATGAAAATACCTCTTGAGATAAAAACACGACTTTTTGGCGAAAAAAAATTCGCTTTTCACTGAGTAAAGGTGCTTTTTGGTCAAAAAAGCTGTTTTTTGCTGACAAAATTGGAAATTTGCTGAGAATTTTCTTTTGCTCGAAACACGACGTTTTCACTGCTAAACGCAAGTTTTGGCCGGGAAAAGCACATTTTGGCTGTCCAAAACACTGTTTTGCTGGAAAAAAAAGCTTTTTAGCCCAAAAAACTGAAAAATGGCCATTTTGGCTCTCAAAACCAGGTTTTTCGCTTACGCCGTCACCTGTTGGCTGAAACCCCCACTTTTTGCTCATGAAAATACCTCTTGAGATAAAAACACGACTTTTTGGCGAAAAAAAATTCGCTTTTCACTGAGTAAAGGTGCTTTTTGGTCAAAAAAGCTGTTTTTTGCTGACAAAATTGGAAATTTGCTGAGAATTTTCTTTTGCTCGAAACACGACGTTTTCACTGCTAAACGCAAGTTTTGGCCGGGAAAAGCACATTTTGGCTGTCCAAAACACTGTTTTGCTGGAAAAAAAAGCTTTTTAGCCCAAAAAACTGAAAAATGGCCATTTTGGCTCTCAAAACCAGGTTTTTCGCTTACGCCGTCACCTGTTGGCTGAAACCCCCACTTTTTGCTCATGAAAATACCTCTTGAGATAAAAACACGACTTTTTGGCGAAAAAAAATTCGCTTTTCACTGAGTAAAGGTGCTTTTTGGTCAAAAAAGCTGTTTTTTGCTGACAAAATTGGAAATTTGCTGAGAATTTTCTTTTGCTCGAAACACGACGTTTTCACTGCTAAACGCAAGTTTTGGCCGGGAAAAGCACATTTTGGCTGTCCAAAACACTGTTTTGCTGGAAAAAAAAGCTTTTTAGCCCAAAAAACTGAAAAATGGCCATTTTGGCTCTCAAAACCAGGTTTTTCGCTTACGCCGTCACCTGTTGTCTGAAACCCCCACTTTTTGCTCATGAAAATACCTCTTGAGATAAAAACACGACTTTTTGGCGAAAAAAAATTCGCTTTTCACTGAGTAAAGGTGCTTTTTGGTCAAAAAAGCTGTTTTTTGCTGACAAAATTGGAAATTTGCTGAGAATTTTCTTTTGCTCGAAACACGACGTTTTCACTGCTAAACGCAAGTTTTGGCCGGGAAAAGCACATTTTGGCTGTCCAAAACACTGTTTTGCTGGAAAAAAAAGCTTTTTAGCCCAAAAAACTGAAAAATGGCCATTTTGGCTCTCAAAACCAGGTTTTTCGCTTACGCCGTCACCTGTTGGCTGAAACCCCCACTTTTTGCTCATGAAAATACCTCTTGAGATAAAAAACGACTTTTTGGCGAAAAAAAATTCGCTTTTCACTGAGTAAAGGTGCTTTTTGGTCAAAAAAGCTGTTTTTTGCTGACAAAATTGGAAATTTGCTGAGAATTTTCTTTTGCTCGAAACACGACGTTTTCACTGCTAAACGCAAGTTTTGGCCGGGAAAAGCACATTTTGGCTGTCCAAAACACTGTTTTGCTGGAAAAAAAAGCTTTTTAGCCCAAAAAACTGAAAAATGGCCATTTTGGCTCTCAAAACCAGGTTTTTCGCTTACGCCGTCACCTGTTGGCTGAAACCCCCACTTTTTGCTCATGAAAATACCTCTTGAGATAAAAACACGACTTTTTGGCGAAAAAAAATTCGCTTTTCACTGAGTAAAGGTGCTTTTTGGTCAAAAAAGCTGTTTTTTGCTGACAAAATTGGAAATTTGCTGAGAATTTTCTTTTGCTCGAAACACGACGTTTTCACTGCTAAACGCAAGTTTTGGCCGGGAAAAGCACATTTTGGCTGTCCAAAACACTGTTTTGCTGGAAAAAAAAGCTTTTTAGCCCAAAAAACTGAAAAATGGCCATTTTGGCTCTCAAAACCAGGTTTTTCGCTTACGCCGTCACCTGTTGGCTGAAACCCCCACTTTTTGCTCATGAAAATACCTCTTGAGATAAAAACACGACTTTTTGGCGAAAAAAAATTCGCTTTTCACTGAGTAAAGGTGCTTTTTGGTCAAAAAAGCTGTTTTTTGCTGACAAAATTGGAAATTTGCTGAGAATTTTCTTTTGCTCGAAACACGACGTTTTCACTGCTAAACGCAAGTTTTGGCCGGGAAAAGCACATTTTGGCTGTCCAAAACACTGTTTTGCTGGAAAAAAAAGCTTTTTAGCCCAAAAAACTGAAAAATGGCCATTTTGGCTCTCAAAACCAGGTTTTTCGCTTACGCCGTCACCTGTTGGCTGAAACCCCCACTTTTTGCTCATGAAAATACCTCTTGAGATAAAAACACGACTTTTTGGCGAAAAAAAATTCGCTTTTCACTGAGTAAAGGTGCTTTTTGGTCAAAAAAGCTGTTTTTTGCTGACAAAATTGGAAATTTGCTGAGAATTTTCTTTTGCTCGAAACACGACGTTTTCACTGCTAAACGCAAGTTTTGGCCGGGAAAAGCACATTTTGGCTGTCCAAAACACTGTTTTGCTGGAAAAAAAAGCTTTTTAGCCCAAAAAACTGAAAAATGGCCATTTTGGCTCTCAAAACCAGGTTTTTCGCTTACGCCGTCACCTGTTGGCTGAAACCCCCACTTTTTGCTCATGAAAATACCTCTTGAGATAAAAACACGACTTTTTGGCGAAAAAAAATTCGCTTTTCACTGAGTAAAGGTGCTTTTTGGTCAAAAAAGCTGTTTTTTGCTGACAAAATTGGAAATTTGCTGAGAATTTTCTTTTGCTCGAAACACGACGTTTTCACTGCTAAACGCAAGTTTTGGCCGGGAAAAGCACATTTTGGCTGTCCAAAACACTGTTTTGCTGGAAAAAAAAGCTTTTTAGCCCAAAAAACTGAAAAATGGCCATTTTGGCTCTCAAAACCAGGTTTTTCGCTTACGCCGTCACCTGTTGGCTGAAACCCCCACTTTTTGCTCATGAAAATACCTCTTGAGATAAAAACACGACTTTTTGGCGAAAAAAAATTCGCTTTTCACTGAGTAAAGGTGCTTTTTGGTCAAAAAAGCTGTTTTTTGCTGACAAAATTGGAAATTTGCTGAGAATTTTCTTTTGCTCGAAACACGACGTTTTCACTGCTAAACGCAAGTTTTGGCCGGGAAAAGCACATTTTGGCTGTCCAAAACACTGTTTTGCTGGAAAAAAAAGCTTTTTAGCCCAAAAAACTGAAAAATGGCCATTTTGGCTCTCAAAACCAGGTTTTTCGCTTACGCCGTCACCTGTTGGCTGAAACCCCCACTTTTTGCTCATGAAAATACCTCTTGAGATAAAAACACGACTTTTTGGCGAAAAAAAATTCGCTTTTCACTGAGTAAAGGTGCTTTTTGGTCAAAAAAGCTGTTTTTTGCTGACAAAATTGGAAATTTGCTGAGAATTTTCTTTTGCTCGAAACACGACGTTTTCACTGCTAAACGCAAGTTTTGGCCGGGAAAAGCACATTTTGGCTGTCCAAAACACTGTTTTGCTGGAAAAAAAAGCTTTTTAGCCCAAAAAACTGAAAAATGGCCATTTTGGCTCTCAAAACCAGGTTTTTCGCTTACGCCGTCACCTGTTGGCTGAAACCCCCACTTTTTGCTCATGAAAATACCTCTTGAGATAAAAACACGACTTTTTGGCGAAAAAAAATTCGCTTTTCACTGAGTAAAGGTGCTTTTTGGTCAAAAAAGCTGTTTTTTGCTGACAAAATTGGAAATTTGCTGAGAATTTTCTTTTGCTCGAAACACGACGTTTTCACTGCTAAACGCAAGTTTTGGCCGGGAAAAGCACATTTTGGCTGTCCAAAACACTGTTTTGCTGGAAAAAAAAGCTTTTTAGCCCAAAAAACTGAAAAATGGCCATTTTGGCTCTCAAAACCAGGTTTTTCGCTTACGCCGTCACCTGTTGGCTGAAACCCCCACTTTTTGCTCATGAAAATACCTCTTGAGATAAAAACACGACTTTTTGGCGAAAAAAAATTCGCTTTTCACTGAGTAAAGGTGCTTTTTGGTCAAAAAAGCTGTTTTTTGCTGACAAAATTGGAAATTTGCTGAGAATTTTCTTTTGCTCGAAACACGACGTTTTCACTGCTAAACGCAAGTTTTGGCCGGGAAAAGCACATTTTGGCTGTCCAAAACACTGTTTTGCTGGAAAAAAAAGCTTTTTAGCCCAAAAAACTGAAAAATGGCCATTTTGGCTCTCAAAACCAGGTTTTTCGCTTACGCCGTCACCTGTTGGCTGAAACCCCCACTTTTTGCTCATGAAAATACCTCTTGAGATAAAAACACGACTTTTTGGCGAAAAAAAATTCGCTTTTCACTGAGTAAAGGTGCTTTTTGGTCAAAAAAGCTGTTTTTTGCTGACAAAATTGGAAATTTGCTGAGAATTTTCTTTTGCTCGAAACACGACGTTTTCACTGCTAAACGCAAGTTTTGGCCGGGAAAAGCACATTTTGGCTGTCCAAAACACTGTTTTGCTGGAAAAAAAAGCTTTTTAGCCCAAAAAACTGAAAAATGGCCATTTTGGCTCTCAAAACCAGGTTTTTCGCTTACGCCGTCACCTGTTGGCTGAAACCCCCACTTTTTGCTCATGAAAATACCTCTTGAGATAAAAACACGACTTTTTGGCGAAAAAAAATTCGCTTTTCACTGAGTAAAGGTGCTTTTTGGTCAAAAAAGCTGTTTTTTGCTGACAAAATTGGAAATTTGCTGAGAATTTTCTTTTGCTCGAAACACGACGTTTTCACTGCTAAACGCAAGTTTTGGCCGGGAAAAGCACATTTTGGCTGTCCAAAACACTGTTTTGCTGGAAAAAAAAGCTTTTTAGCCCAAAAAACTGAAAAATGGCCATTTTGGCTCTCAAAACCAGGTTTTTCGCTTACGCCGTCACCTGTTGGCTGAAACCCCCACTTTTTGCTCATGAAAATACCTCTTGAGATAAAAACACGACTTTTTGGCGAAAAAAAATTCGCTTTTCACTGAGTAAAGGTGCTTTTTGGTCAAAAAAGCTGTTTTTTGCTGACAAAATTGGAAATTTGCTGAGAATTTTCTTTTGCTCGAAACACGACGTTTTCACTGCTAAACGCAAGTTTTGGCCGGGAAAAGCACATTTTGGCTGTCCAAAACACTGTTTTGCTGGAAAAAAAAGCTTTTTAGCCCAAAAAACTGAAAAATGGCCATTTTGGCTCTCAAAACCAGGTTTTTCGCTTACGCCGTCACCTGTTGGCTGAAACCCCCACTTTTTGCTCATGAAAATACCTCTTGAGATAAAAACACGACTTTTTGGCGAAAAAAAATTCGCTTTTCACTGAGTAAAGGTGCTTTTTGGTCAAAAAAGCTGTTTTTTGCTGACAAAATTGGAAATTTGCTGAGAATTTTCTTTTGCTCGAAACACGACGTTTTCACTGCTAAACGCAAGTTTTGGCCGGGAAAAGCACATTTTGGCTGTCCAAAACACTGTTTTGCTGGAAAAAAAAGCTTTTTAGCCCAAAAAACTGAAAAATGGCCATTTTGGCTCTCAAAACCAGGTTTTTCGCTTACGCCGTCACCTGTTGGCTGAAACCCCCACTTTTTGCTCATGAAAATACCTCTTGAGATAAAAACACGACTTTTTGGCGAAAAAAAATTCGCTTTTCACTGAGTAAAGGTGCTTTTTGGTCAAAAAAGCTGTTTTTTGCTGACAAAATTGGAAATTTGCTGAGAATTTTCTTTTGCTCGAAACACGACGTTTTCACTGCTAAACGCAAGTTTTGGCCGGGAAAAGCACATTTTGGCTGTCCAAAACACTGTTTTGCTGGAAAAAAAAGCTTTTTAGCCCAAAAAACTGAAAAATGGCCATTTTGGCTCTCAAAACCAGGTTTTTCGCTTACGCCGTCACCTGTTGGCTGAAACCCCCACTTTTTGCTCATGAAAATACCTCTTGAGATAAAAACACGACTTTTTGGCGAAAAAAAATTCGCTTTTCACTGAGTAAAGGTGCTTTTTGGTCAAAAAAGCTGTTTTTTGCTGACAAAATTGGAAATTTGCTGAGAATTTTCTTTTGCTCGAAACACGACGTTTTCACTGCTAAACGCAAGTTTTGGCCGGGAAAAGCACATTTTGGCTGTCCAAAACACTGTTTTGCTGGAAAAAAAAGCTTTTTAGCCCAAAAAACTGAAAAATGGCCATTTTGGCTCTCAAAACCAGGTTTTTCGCTTACGCCGTCACCTGTTGGCTGAAACCCCCACTTTTTGCTCATGAAAATACCTCTTGAGATAAAAACACGACTTTTTGGCGAAAAAAAATTCGCTTTTCACTGAGTAAAGGTGCTTTTTGGTCAAAAAAGCTGTTTTTTGCTGACAAAATTGGAAATTTGCTGAGAATTTTCTTTTGCTCGAAACACGACGTTTTCACTGCTAAACGCAAGTTTTGGCCGGGAAAAGCACATTTTGGCTGTCCAAAACACTGTTTTGCTGGAAAAAAAAGCTTTTTAGCCCAAAAAACTGAAAAATGGCCATTTTGGCTCTCAAAACCAGGTTTTTCGCTTACGCCGTCACCTGTTGGCTGAAACCCCCACTTTTTGCTCATGAAAATACCTCTTGAGATAAAAACACGACTTTTTGGCGAAAAAAAATTCGCTTTTCACTGAGTAAAGGTGCTTTTTGGTCAAAAAAGCTGTTTTTTGCTGACAAAATTGGAAATTTGCTGAGAATTTTCTTTTGCTCGAAACACGACGTTTTCACTGCTAAACGCAAGTTTTGGCCGGGAAAAGCACATTTTGGCTGTCCAAAACACTGTTTTGCTGGAAAAAAAAGCTTTTTAGCCCAAAAAACTGAAAAATGGCCATTTTGGCTCTCAAAACCAGGTTTTTCGCTTACGCCGTCACCTGTTGGCTGAAACCCCCACTTTTTGCTCATGAAAATACCTCTTGAGATAAAAACACGACTTTTTGGCGAAAAAAAATTCGCTTTTCACTGAGTAAAGGTGCTTTTTGGTCAAAAAAGCTGTTTTTTGCTGACAAAATTGGAAATTTGCTGAGAATTTTCTTTTGCTCGAAACACGACGTTTTCACTGCTAAACGCAAGTTTTGGCCGGGAAAAGCACATTTTGGCTGTCCAAAACACTGTTTTGCTGGAAAAAAAAGCTTTTTAGCCCAAAAAACTGAAAAATGGCCATTTTGGCTCTCAAAACCAGGTTTTTCGCTTACGCCGTCACCTGTTGGCTGAAACCCCCACTTTTTGCTCATGAAAATACCTCTTGAGATAAAAACACGACTTTTTGGCGAAAAAAAATTCGCTTTTCACTGAGTAAAGGTGCTTTTTGGTCAAAAAAGCTGTTTTTTGCTGACAAAATTGGAAATTTGCTGAGAATTTTCTTTTGCTCGAAACACGACGTTTTCACTGCTAAACGCAAGTTTTGGCCGGGAAAAGCACATTTTGGCTGTCCAAAACACTGTTTTGCTGGAAAAAAAAGCTTTTTAGCCCAAAAAACTGAAAAATGGCCATTTTGGCTCTCAAAACCAGGTTTTTCGCTTACGCCGTCACCTGTTGGCTGAAACCCCCACTTTTTGCTCATGAAAATACCTCTTGAGATAAAAACACGACTTTTTGGCGAAAAAAAATTCGCTTTTCACTGAGTAAAGGTGCTTTTTGGTCAAAAAAGCTGTTTTTTGCTGACAAAATTGGAAATTTGCTGAGAATTTTCTTTTGCTCGAAACACGACGTTTTCACTGCTAAACGCAAGTTTTGGCCGGGAAAAGCACATTTTGGCTGTCCAAAACACTGTTTTGCTGGAAAAAAAAGCTTTTTAGCCCAAAAAACTGAAAAATGGCCATTTTGGCTCTCAAAACCAGGTTTTTCGCTTACGCCGTCACCTGTTGGCTGAAACCCCCACTTTTTGCTCATGAAAATACCTCTTGAGATAAAAACACGACTTTTTGGCGAAAAAAAATTCGCTTTTCACTGAGTAAAGGTGCTTTTTGGTCAAAAAAGCTGTTTTTTGCTGACAAAATTGGAAATTTGCTGAGAATTTTCTTTTGCTCGAAACACGACGTTTTCACTGCTAAACGCAAGTTTTGGCCGGGAAAAGCACATTTTGGCTGTCCAAAACACTGTTTTGCTGGAAAAAAAAGCTTTTTAGCCCAAAAAACTGAAAAATGGCCATTTTGGCTCTCAAAACCAGGTTTTTCGCTTACGCCGTCACCTGTTGGCTGAAACCCCCACTTTTTGCTCATGAAAATACCTCTTGAGATAAAAACACGACTTTTTGGCGAAAAAAAATTCGCTTTTCACTGAGTAAAGGTGCTTTTTGGTCAAAAAAGCTGTTTTTTGCTGACAAAATTGGAAATTTGCTGAGAATTTTCTTTTGCTCGAAACACGACGTTTTCACTGCTAAACGCAAGTTTTGGCCGGGAAAAGCACATTTTGGCTGTCCAAAACACTGTTTTGCTGGAAAAAAAAGCTTTTTAGCCCAAAAAACTGAAAAATGGCCATTTTGGCTCTCAAAACCAGGTTTTTCGCTTACGCCGTCACCTGTTGGCTGAAACCCCCACTTTTTGCTCATGAAAATACCTCTTGAGATAAAAACACGACTTTTTGGCGAAAAAAAATTCGCTTTTCACTGAGTAAAGGTGCTTTTTGGTCAAAAAAGCTGTTTTTTGCTGACAAAATTGGAAATTTGCTGAGAATTTTCTTTTGCTCGAAACACGACGTTTTCACTGCTAAACGCAAGTTTTGGCCGGGAAAAGCACATTTTGGCTGTCCAAAACACTGTTTTGCTGGAAAAAAAAGCTTTTTAGCCCAAAAAACTGAAAAATGGCCATTTTGGCTCTCAAAACCAGGTTTTTCGCTTACGCCGTCACCTGTTGGCTGAAACCCCCACTTTTTGCTCATGAAAATACCTCTTGAGATAAAAACACGACTTTTTGGCGAAAAAAAATTCGCTTTTCACTGAGTA
>CAXHSA010000072.1:0-93000 GCA_964019055.1 Anthopleura xanthogrammica
GAGAATTTTCTCTTGGTCCAAACACGACGTTTTCACTGCTAAACGCACCCTTTGGCCGAGAAAAGCACATTTTCGGTGTCCAAAACACTGTTTTGCTGGGAAAAAAACCTTTTTAGCCCCAAAAACTGAAAAATGGCTATTTTGGCTCTCAAAACCAGGTTTTTCGCTGACGGCGTGACCGGTTGGCTGAAACCCCCACTTTTTGCTCCTGAAAATACCTCTTGAGATAAAAACACGACTTTTTGGCGAAAACAAATGGGCTTTTGGCTGAGAATAGGTGCTTTTTGGTCAAAAAAACTGTTTTTTGCTGACCAAATTGGAATTTTGCTGAGAATTTTCTCTTGGTCCAAACACGACGTTTTCACTGCTAAACGCACCCTTTGGCCGAGAAAAGCACATTTTCGGTGTCCAAAACACTGTTTTGCTGGGAAAAAAACCTTTTTAGCCCCAAAAACTGAAAAATGGCTATTTTGGCTCTCAAAACCAGGTTTTTCGCTGACGGCGTGACCGGTTGGCTGAAACCCCCACTTTTTGCTCCTGAAAATACCTCTTGAGATAAAAACACGACTTTTTGGCGAAAAAAAATGGGCTTTTGGCTGAGAATAGGTGCTTTTTGGTCAAAAAAACTGTTTTTTGCTGACCAAATTGGAATTTTGCTGAGAATTTTCTCTTGGTCCAAACACGACGTTTTCACTGCTAAACGCGTCAAAAAAACTGTTTTTTGCTGACCAAATTGGAATTTTGCTGAGAATTTTCGCACATTTCGGTGTCAACACTTTGGGAAAAAAACCTTTTTAGCCCCAAAAACTGAAAATGGCTATTTTGGCTCTGCGTGACCGGTTGGCTGAAACCCCCACTTTTTGCTCCTGAAAATACCTCTTGAGATAAAAACACGACTTTTTGGCGAAAAAAAATGGGGTTTTGGCTGAGAATAGGTGCTTTTTGGTCAAACAAACTGTTTTTTGCTGACCAAATTGGAATTTTGCTGAGAATTTTCTCTTGGTCCAAACACGACGTTTTCACTGCTAAACGCACCCTTTGGCCGAGAAAAGCACATTTTCGGTGTCCAAAACACTGTTTTGCTGGGAAAAAAACCTTTTTAGCCCCAAAAACTGAAAAATGGCTATTTTGGCTCTCAAAACCAGGTTTTTCGCTGACGGCGTGACCGGTTGGCTGAAACCCCCACTTTTTGCTCCTGAAAATACCTCTTGAGATAAAAACACGACTTTTTGGCGAAAAAAAATGGGCTTTTGGCTGAGAATAGGTGCTTTTTGGTCAAAAAAACTGTTTTTTGCTGACCAAATTGGAATTTTGCTGAGAATTTTCTCTTGGTCCAAACACGACGTTTTCACTGCTAAACGCACCCTTTGGCCGAGAAAAGCACATTTTCGGTGTCCAAAACACTGTTTTGCTGGGAAAAAAGCCTTTTTAGCCCCAAAAACTGAAAAATGGCTATTTTGGCTCTCAAAACCAGGTTTTTCGCTGACGGCGTGACCGGTTGGCTGAAACCCCCACTTTTTGCTCCTGAAAATACCTCTTGAGATAAAAACACGACTTTTTGGCGAAAAAAAATGGGGTTTTGGCTGAGAATAGGTGCTTTTTGGTCAAAAAAACTGTTTTTTGCTGACCAAATTGGAATTTTGCTGAGAATTTTCTCTTGGTCCAAACACGACGTTTTCACTGCTAAACGCACCCTTTGGCCGAGAAAAGCACATTTTCGGTGTCCAAAACACTGTTTTGCTGGGAAAAAAACCTTTTTAGCCCCAAAAACTGAAAAATGGCTATTTTGGCTCTCAAAACCAGGTTTTTCGCTGACGGCGTGACCGGTTGGCTGAAACCCCCACTTTTTGCTCCTGAAAATACCTCTTGAGATAAAAACACGACTTTTTGGCGAAAAAAAATGGGGTTTTGGCTGAGAATAGGTGCTTTTTGGTCAAAAAAACTGTTTTTTGCTGACCAAATTGGAATTTTGCTGAGAATTTTCTCTTGGTCCAAACACGACGTTTTCACTGCTAAACGCACCCTTTGGCCGAGAAAAGCACATTTTCGGTGTCCGAAACACTGTTTTGCTGGGAAAAAAACCTTTTTAGCCCCAAAAACTGAAAAATGGCTATTTTGGCTCTCAAAACCAGGTTTTTCGCTGACGGCGTGACCGGTTGGCTGAAACCCCCACTTTTTGCTCCTGAAAATACCTCTTGAGATAAAAACACGACTTTTTGGCGAAAAAAAATGGGGTTTTGGCTGAGAATAGGTGCTTTTTGGTCAAAAAAACTGTTTTTTGCTGACCAAATTGGAATTTTGCTGAGAATTTTCTCTTGGTCCAAACACGACGTTTTCACTGCTAAACGCACCCTTTGGCCGAGAAAAGCACATTTTCGGTGTCCAAAACACTGTTTTGCTGGGAAAAAAACCTTTTTAGCCCCAAAAACTGAAAAATGGCTATTTTGGCTCTCAAAACCAGGTTTTTCGCTGACGGCGTGACCGGTTGGCTGAAACCCCCACTTTTTGCTCCTGAAAATACCTCTTGAGATAAAAACACGACTTTTTGGCGAAAAAAAATGGGGTTTTGGCTGAGAATAGGTGCTTTTTGGTCAAAAAAACTGTTTTTTGCTGACCAAATTGGAATTTTGCTGAGAATTTTCTCTTGGTCCAAACACGACGTTTTCACTGCTAAACGCACCCTTTGGCCGAGAAAAGCACATTTTCGGTGTCCAAAACACTGTTTTGCTGGGAAAAAAACCTTTTTAGCCCCAAAAACTGAAAAATGGCTATTTTGGCTCTCAAAACCAGGTTTTTCGCTGACGGCGTGACCGGTTGGCTGAAACCCCCACTTTTTGCTCCTGAAAATACCTCTTGAGATAAAAACACGACTTTTTGGCGAAAAAAAATGGACTTTTGGCTGAGAATAGGTGCTTTTTGGTCAAAAAAACTGTTTTTTGCTGACCAAATTGGAATTTTGCTGAGAATTTTCTCTTGGTCCAAACACGACGTTTTCACTGCTAAACGCACCCTTTGGCCGAGAAAAGCACATTTTCGGTGTCCAAAACACTGTTTTGCTGGGAAAAAAACCTTTTTAGCCCCAAAAACTGAAAAATGGCTATTTTGGCTCTCAAAACCAGGTTTTTCGCTGACGGCGTGACCGGTTGGCTGAAACCCCCACTTTTTGCTCCTGAAAATACCTCTTGAGATAAAAACACGACTTTTTGGCGAAAAAAAATGGGGTTTTGGCTGAGAATAGGTGCTTTTTGGTCAAAAAAACTGTTTTTTGCTGACCAAATTGGAATTTTGCTGAGAATTTTCTCTTGGTCCAAACACGACGTTTTCACTGCTAAACGCACCCTTTGGCCGAGAAAAGCACATTTTCGGTGTCCAAAACACTGTTTTGCTGGGAAAAAAACCTTTTTAGCCCCAAAAACTGAAAAATGGCTATTTTGGCTCTCAAAACCAGGTTTTTCGCTGACGGCGTGACCGGTTGGCTGAAACCCCCACTTTTTGCTCCTGAAAATCCCTCTTGAGATAAAAACACGACTTTTTGGCGAAAAAAAATGGGGTTTTGGCTGAGAATAGGTGCTTTTTGGTCAAAAAAACTGTTTTTTGCTGACCAAATTGGAATTTTGCTGAGAATTTTCTCTTGGTCCAAACACGACGTTTTCACTGCTAAACGCACCCTTTGGCCGAGAAAAGCACATTTTCGGTGTCCAAAACACTGTTTTGCTGGGAAAAAAACCTTTTTAGCCCCAAAAACTGAAAAATGGCTATTTTGGCTCTCAAAACCAGGTTTTTCGCTGACGGCGTGACCGGTTGGCTGAAACCCCCACTTTTTGCTCCTGAAAATACCTCTTGAGATAAAAACACGACTTTTTGGCGAAAAAAAATGGGCTTTTGGCTGAGAATAGGTGCTTTTTGGTCAAAAAAACTGTTTTTTGCTGACCAAATTGGAATTTTGCTGAGAATTTTCTCTTGGTCCAAACACGACGTTTTCACTGCTAAACGCACCCTTTGGCCGAGAAAAGCACATTTTCGGTGTCCAAAACACTGTTTTGCTGGGAAAAAAACCTTTTTAGCCCCAAAAACTGAAAAATGGCTATTTTGGCTCTCAAAACCAGGTTTTTCGCTGACGGCGTGACCGGTTGGCTGAAACCCCCACTTTTTGCTCCTGAAAATACCTCTTGAGATAAACACACGACTTTTTGGCGAAAAAAAATGGGGTTTTGGCTGAGAATAGGTGCTTTTTGGTCAAAAAAACTGTTTTTTGCTGACCAAATTGGAATTTTGCTGAGAATTTTCTCTTGGTCCAAACACGACGTTTTCACTGCTAAACGCACCCTTTGGCCGAGAAAAGCACATTTTCGGTGTCCAAAACACTGTTTTGCTGGGAAAAAAACCTTTTTAGCCCCAAAAACTGAAAAATGGCTATTTTGGCTCTCAAAACCAGGTTTTTCGCTGACGGCGTGACCGGTTGGCTGAAACCCCCACTTTTTGCTCCTGAAAATACCTCTTGAGATAAAAACACGACTTTTTGGCGAAAAAAAATGGGGTTTTGGCTGAGAATAGGTGCTTTTTGGTCAAAAAAACTGTTTTTTGCTGACCAAATTGGAATTTTGCTGAGAATTTTCTCTTGGTCCAAACACGACGTTTTCACTGCTAAACGCACCCTTTGGCCGAGAAAAGCACATTTTCGGTGTCCAAAACACTGTTTTGCTGGGAAAAAAACCTTTTTAGCCCCAAAAACTGAAAAATGGCTATTTTGGCTCTCAAAACCAGGTTTTTCGCTGACGGCGTGACCGGTTGGCTGAAACCCCCACTTTTTGCTCCTGAAAGTACCTCTTGAGATAAACACACGACTTTTTGGCGAAAAAAAATGGGGTTTTGGCTGAGAATAGGTGCTTTTTGGTCAAAAAAACTGTTTTTTGCTGACCAAATTGGAATTTTGCTGAGAATTTTCTCTTGGTCCAAACACGACGTTTTCACTGCTAAACGCACCCTTTGGCCGAGAAAAGCACATTTTCGGTGTCCAAAACACTGTTTTGCTGGGAAAAAAACCTTTTTAGCCCCAAAAACTGAAAAATGGCTATTTTGGCTCTCAAAACCAGGTTTTTCGCTGACGGCGTGACCGGTTGGCTGAAACCCCCACTTTTTGCTCCTGAAAATACCTCTTGAGATAAAAACACGACTTTTTGGCGAAAAAAAATGGGGTTTTGGCTGAGAATAGGTGCTTTCTGGTCAAAAAAACTGTTTTTTGCTGACCAAATTGGAATTTTGCTGAGAATTTTCTCTTGGTCCAAACACGACGTTTTCACTGCTAAACGCACCCTTTGGCCGAGAAAAGCACATTTTCGGTGTCCAAAACACTGTTTTGCTGGGAAAAAAACCTTTTTAGCCCCAAAAACTGAAAAATGGCTATTTTGGCTCTCAAAACCAGGTTTTTCGCTGACGGCGTGACCGGTTGGCTGAAACCCCCACTTTTTGCTCCTGAAAATACCTCTTGAGATAAAAACACGACTTTTTGGCGAAAAAAAATGGGGTTTTGGCTGAGAATAGGTGCTTTCTGGTCAAAAAAACTGTTTTTTGCTGACCAAATTGGAATTTTGCTGAGAATTTTCTCTTGGTCCAAACACGACGTTTTCACTGCTAAACGCACCCTTTGGCCGAGAAAAGCACATTTTCGGTGTCCAAAACACTGTTTTGCTGGGAAAAAAACCTTTTTAGCCCCAAAAACTGAAAAATGGCTATTTTGGCTCTCAAAACCAGGTTTTTCGCTGACGGCGTGACCGGTTGGCTGAAACCCCCACTTTTTGCTCCTGAAAATACCTCTTGAGATAAAAACACGACTTTTTGGCGAAAAAAAATGGGGTTTTGGCTGAGAATAGGTGCTTTCTGGTCAAAAAAACTGTTTTTTGCTGACCAAATTGGAATTTTGCTGAGAATTTTCTCTTGGTCCAAACACGACGTTTTCACTGCTAAACGCACCCTTTGGCCGAGAAAAGCACATTTTCGGTGTCCAAAACACTGTTTTGCTGGGAAAAAAACCTTTTTAGCCCCAAAAACTGAAAAATGGCTATTTTGGCTCTCAAAACCAGGTTTTTCGCTGACGGCGTGACCGGTTGGCTGAAACCCCCACTTTTTGCTCCTGAAAGTACCTCTTGAGATAAACACACGACTTTTTGGCGAAAAAAAATGGGGTTTTGGCTGAGAATAGGTGCTTTTTGGTCAAAAAAACTGTTTTTTGCTGACCAAATTGGAATTTTGCTGAGAATTTTCTCTTGGTCCAAACACGACGTTTTCACTGCTAAACGCACCCTTTGGCCGAGAAAAGCACATTTTCGGTGTCCAAAACACTGTTTTGCTGGGAAAAAAACCTTTTTAGCCCCAAAAACTGAAAAATGGCTATTTTGGCTCTCAAAACCAGGTTTTTCGCTGACGGCGTGACCGGTTGGCTGAAACCCCCACTTTTTGCTCCTGAAAATACCTCTTGAGATAAAAACACGACTTTTTGGCGAAAAAAAATGGGGTTTTGGCTGAGAATAGGTGCTTTCTGGTCAAAAAAACTGTTTTTTGCTGACCAAATTGGAATTTTGCTGAGAATTTTCTCTTGGTCCAAACACGACGTTTTCACTGCTAAACGCACCCTTTGGCCGAGAAAAGCACATTTTCGGTGTCCAAAACACTGTTTTGCTGGGAAAAAAACCTTTTTAGCCCCAAAAACTGAAAAATGGCTATTTTGGCTCTCAAAACCAGGTTTTTCGCTGACGGCGTGACCGGTTGGCTGAAACCCCCACTTTTTGCTCCTGAAAATACCTCTTGAGATAAAAACACGACTTTTTGGCGAAAACAAATGGGGTTTTGGCTGAGAATAGGTGCTTTTTGGTCAAAAAAACTGTTTTTTGCTGACCAAATTGGAATTTTGCTGAGAATTTTCTCTTGGTCCAAACACGACGTTTTCACTGCTAAACGCACCCTTTGGCCGAGAAAAGCACATTTTCGGTGTCCAAAACACTGTTTTGCTGGGAAAAAAACCTTTTTAGCCCCAAAAACTGAAAAATGGCTATTTTGGCTCTCAAAACCAGGTTTTTCGCTGACGGCGTGACCGGTTGGCTGAAACCCCCACTTTTTGCTCCTGAAAATACCTCTTGAGATAAACACACGACTTTTTGGCGAAAAAAAATGGGCTTTTGGCTGAGAATAGGTGCTTTTTGGTCAAAAAAACTGTTTTTTGCTGACCAAATTGGAATTTTGCTGAGAATTTTCTCTTGGTCCAAACACGACGTTTTCACTGCTAAACGCACCCTTTGGCCGAGAAAAGCACATTTTCCGTGTCCAAAACACTGTTTTGCTGGGAAAAAAACCTTTTTAGCCCCAAAAACTGAAAAATGGCTATTTTGGCTCTCAAAACCAGGTTTTTCGCTGACGGCGTGACCGGTTGGCTGAAACCCCAACTTTTTGCTCCTGAAAATACCTCTTGAGATAAAAACACGACTTTTTGGCGAAAAAAAATGGGGTTTTGGCTGAGAATAGGTGCTTTTTGGTCAAAAAAACTGTTTTTTGCTGACCAAATTGGAATTTTGCTGAGAATTTTCTCTTGGTCCAAACACGACGTTTTCACTGCTAAACGCACCCTTTGGCCGAGAAAAGCACATTTTCGGTGTCCAAAACACTGTTTTGCTGGGAAAAAAACCTTTTTAGCCCCAAAAACTGAAAAATGGCTATTTTGGCTCTCAAAACCAGGTTTTTCGCTGACGGCGTGACCGGTTGGCTGAAACCCCCATTTTTTGCTCCTGAAAATACCTCTTGAGATAAAAACACGACTTTTTGGCGAAAAAAAATGGGGTTTTGGCTGAGAATAGGTGCTTTTTGGTCAAAAAAACTGTTTTTTGCTGACCAAATTGGAATTTTGCTGAGAATTTTCTCTTGGTCCAAACACGACGTTTTCACTGCTAAACGCACCCTTTGGCCGAGAAAAGCACATTTTCGGTGTCCAAAACACTGTTTTGCTGGGGAAAAAACCTTTTTAGCCCCAAAAACTGAAAAATGGCTATTTTGGCTCTCAAAACCAGGTTTTTCGCTGACGGCGTGACCGGTTGGCTGAAACCCCCACTTTTTGCTCCTGAAAATACCTCTTGAGATAAAAACACGACTTTTTGGCGAAAAAAAATGGGGTTTTGGCTGAGAATAGGTGCTTTTTGGTCAAAAAAACTGTTTTTTGCTGACCAAATTGGAATTTTGCTGAGAATTTTCTCTTGGTCCAAACACGACGTTTTCACTGCTAAACGCACCCTTTGGCCGAGAAAAGCACATTTTCGGTGTCCAAAACACTGTTTTGCTGGGAAAAAAAACTTTTTAGCCCCAAAAACTGAAAAATGGCTATTTTGGCTCTCAAAACCAGGTTTTTCGCTGACGGCGTGACCGGTTGGCTGAAACCCCCACTTTTTGCTCCTGAAAATACCTCTTGAGATAAAAACACGACTTTTTGGCGAAAAAAAATGGGCTTTTGGCTGAGAATAGGTGCTTTTTGGTCAAAAAAACTGTTTTTTGCTGACCAAATTGGAATTTTGCTGAGAATTTTCTCTTGGTCCAAACACGACGTTTTCACTGCTAAACGCACCCTTTGGCCGAGAAAAGCACATTTTCGGTGTCCAAAACACTGTTTTGCTGGGAAAAAAAACCTTTTTAGCCCCAAAAACTGAAAAATGGCTATTTTGGCTCTCAAAACCAGGTTTTTCGCTGACGGCGTGACCGGTTGGCTGAAACCCCCACTTTTTGCTCCTGAAAATCCCTCTTGAGATAAAACCACGACTTTTTGGCGAAAAAAAATGGGGTTTTGGCTGAGAATAGGTGCTTTTTGGTCAAAAAAACTGTTTTTTGCTGACCAAATTGGAATTTTGCTGAGAATTTTCTCTTGGTCCAAACACGACGTTTTCACTGCTAAACGCACCCTTTGGCCGAGAAAAGCACATTTTCGGTGTCCAAAACACTGTTTTGCTGGGAAAAAAACCTTTTTAGCCCCAAAAACTGAAAAATGGCTATTTTGGCTCTCAAAACCAGGTTTTTCGCTGACGGCGTGACCGGTTGGCTGAAACCCCCACTTTTTGCTCCTGAAAATACCTCTTGAGATAAAAACACGACTTTTTGGCGAAAAAAAATGGGGTTTTGGCTGAGAATAGGTGCTTTTTGGTCAAAAAAACTGTTTTTTGCTGACCAAATTGGAATTTTGCTGAGAATTTTCTCTTGGTCCAAACACGACGTTTTCACTGCTAAACGCACCCTTTGGCCGAGAAAAGCACATTTTCGGTGTCCAAAACACTGTTTTGCTGGGAAAAAAAACCTTTTTAGCCCCAAAAACTGAAAAATGGCTATTTTGGCTCTCAAAACCAGGTTTTTCGCTGACGGCGTGACCGGTTGGCTGAAACCCCCACTTTTTGCTCCTGAAAATCCCTCTTGAGATAAAAACACGACTTTTTGGCGAAAAAAAATGGGGTTTTGGCTGAGAATAGGTGCTTTTTGGTCAAAAAAACTGTTTTTTGCTGACCAAATTGGAATTTTGCTGAGAATTTTCTCTTGGTCCAAACACGACGTTTTCACTGCTAAACGCACCCTTTGGCCGAGAAAAGCACATTTTCGGTGTCCAAAACACTGTTTTGCTGGGAAAAAAACCTTTTTAGCCCCAAAAACTGAAAAATGGCTATTTTGGCTCTCAAAACCAGGTTTTTCGCTGACGGCGTGACCGGTTGGCTGAAACCCCCACTTTTTGCTCCTGAAAATCCCTCTTGAGATAAAAACACGACTTTTTGGCGAAAAAAATGGGGTTTTGGCTGAGAATAGGTGCTTTTTGGTCAAAAAAACTGTTTTTTGCTGACCAAATTGGAATTTTGCTGAGAATTTTCTCTTGGTCCAAACACGACGTTTTCACTGCTAAACGCACCCTTTGGCCGAGAAAAGCACATTTTCGGTGTCCAAAACACTGTTTTGCTGGGAAAAAAACCTTTTTAGCCCCAAAAACTGAAAAATGGCTATTTTGGCTCTCAAAACCAGGTTTTTCGCTGACGGCGTGACCGGTTGGCTGAAACCCCCACTTTTTGCTCCTGAAAATACCTCTTGAGATAAAAACACGACTTTTTGGCGAAAAAAAATGGGCTTTTGGCTGAGAATAGGTGCTTTTTGGTCAAAAAAACTGTTTTTTGCTGACCAAATTGGAATTTTGCTGAGAATTTTCTCTTGGTCCAAACACGACGTTTTCACTGCTAAACGCACCCTTTGGCCGAGAAAAGCACATTTTCGGTGTCCAAAACACTGTTTTGCTGGGAAAAAAACCTTTTTAGCCCCAAAAACTGAAAAATGGCTATTTTGGCTCTCAAAACCAGGTTTTTCGCTGACGGCGTGACCGGTTGGCTGAAACCCCCACTTTTTGCTCCTGAAAATACCTCTAAAGATAAAAACACGACTTTTTGGCGAAAAAAAATGGGGTTTTGGCTGAGAATAGGTGCTTTTTGGTCAAAAAAACTGTTTTTTGCTGACCAAATTGGAATTTTGCTGAGAATTTTCTCTTGGTCCAAACACGACGTTTTCACTGCTAAACGCACCCTTTGGCCGAGAAAAGCACATTTTCGGTGTCCAAAACACTGTTTTGCTGGGAAAAAAACCTTTTTAGCCCCAAAAACTGAAAAATGGCTATTTTGGCTCTCAAAACCAGGTTTTTCGCTGACGGCGTGACCGGTTGGCTGAAACCCCCACTTTTTGCTCCTGAAAATACCTCTTGAGATAAAAACACGACTTTTTGGCGAAAAAAAATGGGGTTTTGGCTGAGAATAGGTGCTTTTTGGTCAAAAAAACTGTTTTTTTGCTGACCAAATTGGAATTTTGCTGAGAATTTTCTCTTGGTCCAAACACGACGTTTTCACTGCTAAACGCACCCTTTGGCCGAGAAAAGTACATTTTCGGTGTCCAAAACACTGTTTTGCTGGGAAAAAAACCTTTTTAGCCCCAAAAACTGAAAAATGGCTATTTTGGCTCTCAAAACCAGGTTTTTCGCTGACGGCGTGACCGGTTGGCTGAAACCCCCACTTTTTGCTCCTGAAAATCCCTCTTGAGATAAAAACACGACTTTTTGGCGAAAAAAAATGGGGTTTTGGCTGAGAATAGGTGCTTTTTGGTCAAAAAAACTGTTTTTTGCTGACCAAATTGGAATTTTGCTGAGAATTTTCTCTTGGTCCAAACACGACGTTTTCACTGCTAAACGCACCCTTTGGCCGAGAAAAGCACATTTTCGGTGTCCAAAACACTGTTTTGCTGGGAAAAAAACCTTTTTAGCCCCAAAAACTGAAAAATGGCTATTTTGGCTCTCAAAACCAGGTTTTTCGCTGACGGCGTGACCGGTTGGCTGAAACCCCCACTTTTTGCTCCTGAAAATCCCTCTTGAGATAAAAACACGACTTTTTGGCGAAAAAAATGGGGTTTTGGCTGAGAATAGGTGCTTTTTGGTCAAAAAAACTGTTTTTTGCTGACCAAATTGGAATTTTGCTGAGAATTTTCTCTTGGTCCAAACACGACGTTTTCACTGCTAAACGCACCCTTTGGCCGAGAAAAGCACATTTTCGGTGTCCAAAACACTGTTTTGCTGGGAAAAAAACCTTTTTAGCCCCAAAAACTGAAAAATGGCTATTTTGGCTCTCAAAACCAGGTTTTTCGCTGACGGCGTGACCGGTTGGCTGAAACCCCCACTTTTTGCTCCTGAAAATACCTCTTGAGATAAAAACACGACTTTTTGGCGAAAAAAAATGGGCTTTTGGCTGAGAATAGGTGCTTTTTGGTCAAAAAAACTGTTTTTTGCTGACCAAATTGGAATTTTGCTGAGAATTTTCTCTTGGTCCAAACACGACGTTTTCACTGCTAAACGCACCCTTTGGCCGAGAAAAGCACATTTTCGGTGTCCAAAACACTGTTTTGCTGGGAAAAAAACCTTTTTAGCCCCAAAAACTGAAAAATGGCTATTTTGGCTCTCAAAACCAGGTTTTTCGCTGACGGCGTGACCGGTTGGCTGAAACCCCCACTTTTTGCTCCTGAAAATCCCTCTTGAGATAAAAACACGACTTTTTGGCGAAAAAAAATGGGGTTTTGGCTGAGAATAGGTGCTTTTTGGTCAAAAAAACTGTTTTTTGCTGACCAAATTGGAATTTTGCTGAGAATTTTCTCTTGGTCCAAACACGACGTTTTCACTGCTAAACGCACCCTTTGGCCGAGAAAAGCACATTTTCGGTGTCCAAAACACTGTTTTGCTGGGAAAAAAACCTTTTTAGCCCCAAAAACTGAAAAATGGCTATTTTGGCTCTCAAAACCAGGTTTTTCGCTGACGGCGTGACCGGTTGGCTGAAACCCCCACTTTTTGCTCCTGAAAATCCCTCTTGAGATAAAAACACGACTTTTTGGCGAAAAAAAATGGGGTTTTGGCTGAGAATAGGTGCTTTTTGGTCAAAAAAACTGTTTTTTGCTGACCAAATTGGAATTTTGCTGAGAATTTTCTCTTGGTCCAAACACGACGTTTTCACTGCTAAACGCACCCTTTGGCCGAGAAAAGCACATTTTCGGTGTCCAAAACACTGTTTTGCTGGGAAAAAAACCTTTTTAGCCCCAAAAACTGAAAAATGGCTATTTTGGCTCTCAAAACCAGGTTTTTCGCTGACGGCGTGACCGGTTGGCTGAAACCCCCACTTTTTGCTCCTGAAAATACCTCTTGAGATAAAAACACGACTTTTTGGCGAAAAAAAATGGGCTTTTGGCTGAGAATAGGTGCTTTTTGGTCAAAAAAACTGTTTTTTGCTGACCAAATTGGAATTTTGCTGAGAATTTTCTCTTGGTCCAAACACGACGTTTTCACTGCTAAACGCACCCTTTGGCCGAGAAAAGCACATTTTCGGTGTCCAAAACACTGTTTTGCTGGGAAAAAAACCTTTTTAGCCCCAAAAACTGAAAAATGGCTATTTTGGCTCTCAAAACCAGGTTTTTCGCTGACGGCGTGACCGGTTGGCTGAAACCCCAACTTTTTGCTCCTGAAAATACCTCTTGAGATAAAAACACGACTTTTTGGCGAAAAAAAATGGGGTTTTGGCTGAGAATAGGTGCTTTTTGGTCAAAAAAACTGTTTTTTGCTGACCAAATTGGAATTTTGCTGAGAATTTTCTCTTGGTCCAAACACGACGTTTTCACTGCTAAACGCACCCTTTGGCCGAGAAAAGCTCATTTTCGGTGTCCAAAACACTGTTTTGCTGGGAAAAAAACCTTTTTAGCCCCAAAAACTGAAAAATGGCTATTTTGGCTCTCAAAACCAGGTTTTTCGCTGACGGCGTGACCGGTTGGCTGAAACCCCCACTTTTTGCTCCTGAAAATACCTCTTGAGATAAAAACACGACTTTTTGGCGAAAAAAAATGGGGTTTTGGCTGAGAATAGGTGCTTTTTGGTCAAAAAAACTGTTTTTTTGCTGACCAAATTGGAATTTTGCTGAGAATTTTCTCTTGGTCCAAACACGACGTTTTCACTGCTAAACGCACCCTTTGGCCGAGAAAAGCACATTTTCGGTGTCTAAAACACTGTTTTGCTGGGAAAAAAACCTTTTTAGCCCCAAAAACTGAAAAATGGCTATTTTGGCTCTCAAAACCAGGTTTTTCGCTGACGGCGTGACCGGTTGGCTGAAACCCCCACTTTTTGCTCCTGAAAATACCTCTTGAGATAAAAACACGACTTTTTGGCGAAAAAAAATGGGGTTTTGGCTGAGAATAGGTGCTTTTTGGTCAAAAAAACTGTTTTTTGCTGACCAAATTGGAATTTTGCTGAGAATTTTCTCTTGGTCCAAACACGACGTTTTCACTGCTAAACGCACCCTTTGGCCGAGAAAAGCACATTTTCGGTGTCCAAAACACTGTTTTGCTGGGAAAAAAACCTTTTTAGCCCCAAAAACTGAAAAATGGCTATTTTGGCTCTCAAAACCAGGTTTTTCGCTGACGGCGTGACCGGTTGGCTGAAACCCCCACTTTTTGCTCCTGAAAATACCTCTTGAGATAAAAACACGACTTTTTGGCGAAAAAAAATGGGGTTTTGGCTGAGAATAGGTGCTTTTTGGTCAAAAAAACTGTTTTTTGCTGACCAAATTGGAATTTTGCTGAGAATTTTCTCTTGGTCCAAACACGACGTTTTCACTGCTAAACGCACCCTTTGGCCGAGAAAAGCACATTTTCGGTGTCCAAAACACTGTTTTGCTGGGAAAAAAAACCTTTTTAGCCCCAAAAACTGAAAAATGGCTATTTTGGCTCTCAAAACCAGGTTTTTCGCTGACGGCGTGACCGGTTGGCTGAAACCCCCACTTTTTGCTCCTGAAAATCCCTCTTGAGATAAAAACACGACTTTTTGGCGAAAAAAAATGGGGTTTTGGCTGAGAATAGGTGCTTTTTGGTCAAAAAAACTGTTTTTTGCTGACCAAATTGGAATTTTGCTGAGAATTTTCTCTTGGTCCAAACACGACGTTTTCACTGCTAAACGCACCCTTTGGCCGAGAAAAGCACATTTTCGGTGTCCAAAACACTGTTTTGCTGGGAAAAAAACCTTTTTAGCCCCAAAAACTGAAAAATGGCTATTTTGGCTCTCAAAACCAGGTTTTTCGCTGACGGCGTGACCGGTTGGCTGAAACCCCCACTTTTTGCTCCTGAAAATCCCTCTTGAGATAAAAACACGACTTTTTGGCGAAAAAAATGGGGTTTTGGCTGAGAATAGGTGCTTTTTGGTCAAAAAAACTGTTTTTTGCTGACCAAATTGGAATTTTGCTGAGAATTTTCTCTTGGTCCAAACACGACGTTTTCACTGCTAAACGCACCCTTTGGCCGAGAAAAGCACATTTTCGGTGTCCAAAACACTGTTTTGCTGGGAAAAAAACCTTTTTAGCCCCAAAAACTGAAAAATGGCTATTTTGGCTCTCAAAACCAGGTTTTTCGCTGACGGCGTGACCGGTTGGCTGAAACCCCCACTTTTTGCTCCTGAAAATACCTCTTGAGATAAAAACACGACTTTTTGGCGAAAAAAAATGGGCTTTTGGCTGAGAATAGGTGCTTTTTGGTCAAAAAAACTGTTTTTTGCTGACCAAATTGGAATTTTGCTGAGAATTTTCTCTTGGTCCAAACACGACGTTTTCACTGCTAAACGCACCCTTTGGCCGAGAAAAGCACATTTTCGGTGTCCAAAACACTGTTTTGCTGGGAAAAAAACCTTTTTAGCCCCAAAAACTGAAAAATGGCTATTTTGGCTCTCAAAACCAGGTTTTTCGCTGACGGCGTGACCGGTTGGCTGAAACCCCAACTTTTTGCTCCTGAAAATACCTCTTGAGATAAAAACACGACTTTTTGGCGAAAAAAAATGGGGTTTTGGCTGAGAATAGGTGCTTTTTGGTCAAAAAAACTGTTTTTTGCTGACCAAATTGGAATTTTGCTGAGAATTTTCTCTTGGTCCAAACACGACGTTTTCACTGCTAAACGCACCCTTTGGCCGAGAAAAGCACATTTTCGGTGTCCAAAACACTGTTTTGCTGGGAAAAAAACCTTTTTAGCCCCAAAAACTGAAAAATGGCTATTTTGGCTCTCAAAACCAGGTTTTTCGCTGACGGCGTGACCGGTTGGCTGAAACCCCCATTTTTTGCTCCTGAAAATACCTCTTGAGATAAAAACACGACTTTTTGGCAAAAAAAAAATGGGGTTTTGGCTGAGAATAGGTGCTTTTTGGTCAAAAAAACTGTTTTTTGCTGACCAAATTGGAATTTTGCTGAGAATTTTCTCTTGGTCCAAACACGACGTTTTCACTGCTAAACGCACCCTTTGGCCGAGAAAAGCACATTTTCGGTGTCCAAAACACTGTTTTGCTGGGAAAAAAACCTTTTTAGCCCCAAAAACTGAAAAATGGCTATTTTGGCTCTCAAAACCAGGTTTTTCGCTGACGGCGTGACCGGTTGGCTGAAACCCCTACTTTTTGCTCCTGAAAATACCTTTTGAGATAAAAACACGACTTTTTGGCGAAAAAAAATGGGGTTTTGGCTGAGAATAGGTGCTTTTTGGTCATAAAAACTGTTTTTTGCTGACCAAATTGGAATTTTGCTGAGAATTTTCTCTTGGTCCAAACACGACGTTTTCACTGCTAAACGCACCCTTTGGCCGAGAAAAGCACATTTTCGGTGTCCAAAACACTGTTTTGCTGGGAAAAAAACCTTTTTAGCCCCAAAAACTGAAAAATGGCTATTTTGGCTCTCAAAACCAGGTTTTTCGCTGACGGCGTGACCGGTTGGCTGAAACCCCAACTTTTTGCTCCTGAAAATACCTCTTGAGATAAAAACACGACTTTTTGGCGAAAAAAAATGGGGTTTTGGCTGAGAATAGGTGCTTTTTGGTCAAAAAAACTGTTTTTTGCTGACCAAATTGGAATTTTGCTGAGAATTTTCTCTTGGTCCAAACACGACGTTTTCACTGCTAAACGCACCCTTTGGCCGAGAAAAGCACATTTTCGGTGTCCAAAACACTGTTTTGCTGGGAAAAAAACCTTTTTAGCCCCAAAAACTGAAAAATGGCTATTTTGGCTCTCAAAACCAGGTTTTTCGCTGACGGCGTGACCGGTTGGCTGAAACCCCCATTTTTTGCTCCTGAAAATACCTCTTGAGATAAAAACACGACTTTTTGGCGAAAAAAAATGGGGTTTTGGCTGAGAATAGGTGCTTTTTGGTCAAAAAAACTGTTTTTTGCTGACCAAATTGGAATTTTGCTGAGAATTTTCTCTTGGTCCAAACACGACGTTTTCACTGCTAAACGCACCCTTTGGCCGAGAAAAGCACATTTTCGGTGTCCAAAACACTGTTTTGCTGGGAAAAAAACCTTTTTAGCCCCAAAAACTGAAAAATGGCTATTTTGGCTCTCAAAACCAGGTTTTTCGCTGACGGCGTGACCGGTTGGCTGAAACCCCTACTTTTTGCTCCTGAAAATACCTTTTGAGATAAAAACACGACTTTTTGGCGAAAAAAAATGGGGTTTTGGCTGAGAATAGGTGCTTTTTGGTCAAAAAAACTGTTTTTTGCTGACCAAATTGGAATTTTGCTGAGAATTTTCTCTTGGTCCAAACACGACGTTTTCACTGCTAAACGCACCCTTTGGCCGAGAAAAGCACATTTTCGGTGTCCAAAACACTGTTTTGCTGGGAAAAAAACCTTTTTAGCCCCAAAAACTGAAAAATGGCTATTTTGGCTCTCAAAACCAGGTTTTTCGCTGACGGCGTGACCGGTTGGCTGAAACCCCCACTTTTTGCTCCTGAAAATACCTCTTGAGATAAAAACACGACTTTTTGGCGAAAAAAAATGGGGTTTTGGCTGAGAATAGGTGCTTTTTGGTCAAAAAAACTGTTTTTTTGCTGACCAAATTGGAATTTTGCTGAGAATTTTCTCTTGGTCCAAACACGACGTTTTCACTGCTAAACGCACCCTTTGGCCGAGAAAAGCACATTTTCGGTGTCCAAAACACTGTTTTGCTGGGAAAAAAACCTTTTTAGCCCCAAAAACTGAAAAATGGCTATTTTGGCTCTCAAAACCAGGTTTTTCGCTGACGGCGTGACCGGTTGGCTGAAACCCCCATTTTTTGCTCCTGAAAATACCTCTTGAGATAAAAACACGACTTTTTGGCGAAAAAAAATGGGGTTTTGGCTGAGAATAGGTGCTTTTTGGTCAAAAAAACTGTTTTTTGCTGACCAAATTGGAATTTTGCTGAGAATTTTCTCTTGGTCCAAACACGACGTTTTCACTGCTAAACGCACCCTTTGGCCGAGAAAAGCACATTTTCGGTGTCCAAAACACTGTTTTGCTGGGAAAAAAACCTTTTTAGCCCCAAAAACTGAAAAATGGCTATTTTGGCTCTCAAAACCAGGTTTTTCGCTGACGGCGTGACCGGTTGGCTGAAACCCCCACTTTTTGCTCCTGAAAATACCTCTTGAGATAAAAACACGACTTTTTGGCGAAAAAAAATGGGGTTTTGGCTGAGAATAGGTGCTTTTTGGTCAAAAAAACTGTTTTTTGCTGACCAAATTGGAATTTTGCTGAGAATTTTCTCTTGGTCCAAACACGACGTTTTCACTGCTAAACGCACCCTTTGGCCGAGAAAAGCACATTTTCGGTGTCCAAAACACTGTTTTGCTGGGAAAAAAAACCTTTTTAGCCCCAAAAACTGAAAAATGGCTATTTTGGCTCTCAAAACCAGGTTTTTCGCTGACGGCGTGACCGGTTGGCTGAAACCCCCACTTTTTGCTCCTGAAAATCCCTCTTGAGATAAAAACACGACTTTTTGGCGAAAAAAAATGGGGTTTTGGCTGAGAATAGGTGCTTTTTGGTCAAAAAAACTGTTTTTTGCTGACCAAATTGGAATTTTGCTGAGAATTTTCTCTTGGTCCAAACACGACGTTTTCACTGCTAAACGCACCCTTTGGCCGAGAAAAGCACATTTTCGGTGTCCAAAACACTGTTTTGCTGGGAAAAAAACCTTTTTAGCCCCAAAAACTGAAAAATGGCTATTTTGGCTCTCAAAACCAGGTTTTTCGCTGACGGCGTGACCGGTTGGCTGAAACCCCCACTTTTTGCTCCTGAAAATCCCTCTTGAGATAAAAACACGACTTTTTGGCGAAAAAAATGGGGTTTTGGCTGAGAATAGGTGCTTTTTGGTCAAAAAAACTGTTTTTTGCTGACCAAATTGGAATTTTGCTGAGAATTTTCTCTTGGTCCAAACACGACGTTTTCACTGCTAAACGCACCCTTTGGCCGAGAAAAGCACATTTTCGGTGTCCAAAACACTGTTTTGCTGGGAAAAAAACCTTTTTAGCCCCAAAAACTGAAAAATGGCTATTTTGGCTCTCAAAACCAGGTTTTTCGCTGACGGCGTGACCGGTTGGCTGAAACCCCCACTTTTTGCTCCTGAAAATACCTCTTGAGATAAAAACACGACTTTTTGGCGAAAAAAAAATGGGGTTTTGGCTGAGAATAGGTGCTTTTTGGTCAAAAAAACTGTTTTTTGCTGACCAAATTGGAATTTTGCTGAGAATTTTCTCTTGGTCCAAACACGACGTTTTCACTGCTAAACGCACCCTTTGGCCGAGAAAAGCACATTTTCGGTGTCCAAAACACTGTTTTGCTGGGAAAAAAACCTTTTTAGCCCCAAAAACTGAAAAATGGCTATTTTGGCTCTCAAAACCAGGTTTTTCGCTGACGGCGTGACCGGTTGGCTGAAACCCCCACTTTTTGCTCCTGAAAATACCTCTTGAGATAAAAACACGACTTTTTGGCGAAAAAAAATGGGGTTTTGGCTGAGAATAGGTGCTTTTTGGTCAAAAAAACTGTTTTTTGCTGACCAAATTGGAATTTTGCTGAGAATTTTCTCTTAGTCCAAACACGACGTTTTCACTGCTAAACGCACCCTTTGGCCGAGAAAAGCACATTTTCGGTGTCCAAAACACTGTTTTGCTGGGAAAAAAACCTTTTTAGCCCCAAAAACTGAAAAATGGCTATTTTGGCTCTCAAAACCAGGTTTTTCGCTGACGGCGTGACCGGTTGGCTGAAACCCCCACTTTTTGCTCCTGAAAATACCTCTTGAGATAAAAACACGACTTTTTGGCGAAAAAAAATGGGGTTTTGGCTGAGAATAGGTGCTTTTTGGTCAAAAAAACTGTTTTTTGCTGACCAAATTGGAATTTTGCTGAGAATTTTCTCTTGGTCCAAACACGACGTTTTCACTGCTAAACGCACCCTTTGGCCGAGAAAAGCACATTTTCGGTGTCCAAAACACTGTTTTGCTGGGAAAAAAACCTTTTTAGCCCCAAAAACTGAAAAATGGCTATTTTGGCTCTCAAAACCAGGTTTTTCGCTGACGGCGTGACCGGTTGGCTGAAACCCCCACTTTTTGCTCCTGAAAATACCTCTTGAGATAAAAACACGACTTTTTGGCGAAAAAAAATGGGGTTTTGGCTGAGAATAGGTGCTTTTTGGTCAAAAAAACTGTTTTTTGCTGACCAAATTGGAATTTTGCTGAGAATTTTCTCTTGGTCCAAACACGACGTTTTCACTGCTAAACGCACCCTTTGGCCGAGAAAAGCACATTTTCGGTGTCCAAAACACTGTTTTGCTGGGAAAAAAACCTTTTTAGCCCCAAAAACTGAAAAATGGCTATTTTGGCTCTCCAAACCAGGTTTTTCGCTGACGGCGTGACCGGTTGGCTGAAACCCCCACTTTTTGCTCCTGAAAATACCTCTTGAGATAAAAACACGACTTTTTGGCGAAAAAAAATGGGGTTTTGGCTGAGAATAGGTGCTTTTTGGTCAAAAAAACTGTTTTTTGCTGACCAAATTGGAATTTTGCTGAGAATTTTCTCTTGGTCCAAACACGACGTTTTCACTGCTAAACGCACCCTTTGGCCGAGAAAAGCACATTTTCGGTGTCCAAAACACTGTTTTGCTGGGAAAAAAACCTTTTTAGCCCCAAAAACTGAAAAATGGCTATTTTGGCTCTCAAAACCAGGTTTTTCGCTGACGGCGTGACCGGTTGGCTGAAACCCCCACTTTTTGCTCCTGAAAATACCTCTTGAGATAAAAACACGACTTTTTGGCAAAAAAAAAATGGGGTTTTGGCTGAGAATAGGTGCTTTTTGGTCAAAAAAACTGTTTTTTGCTGACCAAATTGGAATTTTGCTGAGAATTTTCTCTTGGTCCAAACACGACGTTTTCACTGCTAAACGCACCCTTTGGCCGAGAAAAGCACATTTTCGGTGTCCAAAACACTGTTTTGCTGAGAAAAAAACCTTTTTAGCCCCAAAAAATGAAAAATGGCTATTTTGGCTCTCAAAACCAGGTTTTTCGCTGACGGCGTGACCGGTTGGCTGAAACCCCCACTTTTTGCTCCTGAAAATACCTCTTGAGATAAAAACACGACTTTTTGGCGAAAAAAAATGGGCTTTTGGCTGAGAATAGGTGCTTTTTGGTCAAAAAAACTGTTTTTTGCTGACCAAATTGGAATTTTGCTGAGAATTTTCTCTTGGTCCAAACACGACGTTTTCACTGCTAAACGCACCCTTTGGCCGAGAAAAGCACATTTTCGGTGTCCAAAACACTGTTTTGCTGGGAAAAAAACCTTTTTAGCCCCAAAAACTGAAAAATGGCTATTTTGGCTCTCAAAACCAGGTTTTTCGCTGACGGCGTGACCGGTTGGCTGAAACCCCCACTTTTTGCTCCTGAAAATCCCTCTTGAGATAAAAACACGACTTTTTGGCGAAAAAAAATGGGGTTTTGGCTGAGAATAGGTGCTTTTTGGTCAAAAAAACTGTTTTTTGCTGACCAAATTGGAATTTTGCTGAGAATTTTCTCTTGGTCCAAACACGACGTTTTCACTGCTAAACGCACCCTTTGGCCGAGAAAAGCACATTTTCGGTGTCCAAAACACTGTTTTGCTGGGAAAAAAACCTTTTTAGCCCCAAAAACTGAAAAATGGCTATTTTGGCTCTCAAAACCAGGTTTTTCGCTGACGGCGTGACCGGTTGGCTGAAACCCCCACTTTTTGCTCCTGAAAATACCTCTTGAGATAAAAACACGACTTTTTGGCGAAAAAAAATGGGGTTTTGGCTGAGAATAGGTGCTTTTTGGTCAAAAAAACTGTTTTTTGCTGACCAAATTGGAATTTTGCTGAGAATTTTCTCTTGGTCCAAACACGACGTTTTCACTGCTAAACGCACCCTTTGGCCGAGAAAAGCACATTTTCGGTGTCCAAAACACTGTTTTGCTGGGAAAAAAACCTTTTTAGCCCCAAAAACTGAAAAATGGCTATTTTGGCTCTCAAAACCAGGTTTTTCGCTGACGGCGTGACCGGTTGGCTGAAACCCCCACTTTTTGCTCCTGAAAATACCTCTTGAGATAAAAACACGACTTTTTGGCGAAAAAAAATGGGGTTTTGGCTGAGAATAGGTGCTTTTTGGTCAAAAAAACTGTTTTTTGCTGACCAAATTGGAATTTTGCTGAGAATTTTCTCTTGGTCCAAACACGACGTTTTCACTGCTAAACGCACCCTTTGGCCGAGAAAAGCACATTTTCGGTGTCCAAAACACTGTTTTGCTGGGAAAAAAACCTTTTTAGCCCCAAAAACTGAAAAATGGCTATTTTGGCTCTCAAAACCAGGTTTTTCGCTGACGGCGTGACCGGTTGGCTGAAACCCCCACTTTTTGCTCCTGAAAATACCTCTTGAGATAAAAACACGACTTTTTGGCGAAAAAAAATGGGGTTTTGGCTGAGAATAGGTGCTTTTTGGTCAAAAAAACTGTTTTTTGCTGACCAAATTGGAATTTTGCTGAGAATTTTCTCTTGGTCCAAACACGACGTTTTCACTGCTAAACGCACCCTTTGGCCGAGAAAAGCACATTTTCGGTGTCCAAAACACTGATTTGCTGGGAAAAAAACCTTTTTAGCCCCAAAAACTGAAAAATGGCTATTTTGGCTCTCAAAACCAGGTTTTTCGCTGACGGCGTGACCGGTTGGCTGAAACCCCCACTTTTTGCTCCTGAAAATCCCTCTTGAGATAAAAACACGACTTTTTGGCGAAAACAAATGGGGTTTTGGCTGAGAATAGGTGCTTTTTGGTCAAAAAAACTGTTTTTTGCTGACCAAATTGGAATTTTGCTGAGAATTTTCTCTTGGTCCAAACACGACGTTTTCACTGCTAAACGCACCCTTTGGCCGAGAAAAGCACATTTTCGGTGTCCAAAACACTGTTTTGCTGGGAAAAAAACCTTTTTAGCCCCAAAAACTGAAAAATGGCTATTTTGGCTCTCAAAACCAGGTTTTTCGCTGACGGCGTGACCGGTTGGCTGAAACCCCCACTTTTTGCTCCTGAAAATACCTCTTGAGATAAAAACACGACTTTTTGGCGAAAAAAAATGGGGTTTTGGCTGAGAATAGGTGCTTTTTGGTCAAAAAAACTGTTTTTTGCTGACCAAATTGGAATTTTGCTGAGAATTTTCTCTTGGTCCAAACACGACGTTTTCACTGCTAAACGCACCCTTTGGCCGAGAAAAACACATTTTCGGTGTCCAAAACACTGTTTTGCTGGGAAAAAAACCTTTTTAGCCCCAAAAACTGAAAAATGGCTATTTTGGCTCTCAAAACCAGGTTTTTCGCTGACGGCGTGACCGGTTGGCTGAAACCCCCACTTTTTGCTCCTGAAAATACCTCTTGAGATAAAAACACGACTTTTTGGCGAAAAAAAATGGGGTTTTGGCTGAGAATAGGTGCTTTTTGGTCAAAAAAACTGTTTTTTGCTGACCAAATTGGAATTTTGCTGAGAATTTTCTCTTGGTCCAAACACGACGTTTTCACTGCTAAACGCACCCTTTGGCCGAGAAAAGCACATTTTCGGTGTCCAAAACACTGTTTTGCTGGGAAAAAAACCTTTTTAGCCCCAAAAACTGAAAAATGGCTATTTTGGCTCTCAAAACCAGGTTTTTCGCTGACGGCGTGACCGGTTGGCTGAAACCCCCACTTTTTGCTCCTGAAAATACCTCTTGAGATAAAAAAACGACTTTTTGGCGAAAAAAAAAGGGGTTTTGGCTGAGAATAGGTGCTTTTTGGTCAAAAAAACTGTTTTTTGCTGACCAAATTGGAATTTTGCTGAGAATTTTCTCTTGGTCCAAACACGACGTTTTCACTGCTAAACGCACCCTTTGGCCGAGAAAAGCACATTTTCGGTGTCCAAAACACTGTTTTGCTGGGAAAAAAACCTTTTTAGCCCCAAAAACTGAAAAATGGCTATTTTGGCTCTCAAAACCAGGTTTTTCGCTGACGGCGTGACCGGTTGGCTGAAACCCCCACTTTTTGCTCCTGAAAATACCTCTTGAGATAAAAACACGACTTTTTGGCGAAAAAAAATGGGCTTTTGGCTGAGAATAGGTGCTTTTTGGTCAAAAAAACTGTTTTTTGCTGACCAAATTGGAATTTTGCTGAGAATTTTCTCTTGGTCCAAACACGACGTTTTCACTGCTAAACGCACCCTTTGGCCGAGAAAAGCACATTTTCGGTGTCCAAAACACTGTTTTGCTGGGAAAAAAACCTTTTTAGCCCCAAAAACTGAAAAATGGCTATTTTGGCTCTCAAAACCAGGTTTTTCGCTGACGGCGTGACCGGTTGGCTGAAACCCCCACTTTTTGCTCCTGAAAATACCTCTTGAGATAAAAACACGACTTTTTGGCGAAAAAAAATGGGGTTTTGGCTGAGAATAGGTGCTTTTTGGTCAAAAAAACTGTTTTTTGCTGACCAAATTGGAATTTTGCTGAGAATTTTCTCTTGGTCCAAACACGACGTTTTCACTGCTAAACGCACCCTTTGGCCGAGAAAAGCACATTTTCGGTGTCCAAAACACTGTTTTGCTGGGAAAAAAACCTTTTTAGCCCCAAAAACTGAAAAATGGCTATTTTGGCTCTCAAAACCAGGTTTTTCGCTGACGGCGTGACCGGTTGGCTGAAACCCCCACTTTTTGCTCCTGAAAATACCTCTTGAGATAAAAACACGACTTTTTGGCGAAAAAAAATGGGGTTTTGGCTGAGAATAGGTGCTTTTTGGTCAAAAAAACTGTTTTTTGCTGACCAAATTGGAATTTTGCTGAGAATTTTCTCTTGGTCCAAACACGACGTTTTCACTGCTAAACGCACCCTTTGGCCGAGAAAAGCACATTTTCGGTGTCCAAAACACTGTTTTGCTGGGAAAAAAACCTTTTTAGCCCCAAAAACTGAAAAATGGCTATTTTGGCTCTCAAAACCAGGTTTTTCGCTGACGGCGTGACCGGTTGGATGAAACCCCCACTTTTTGCTCCTGAAAATCCCTCTTGAGATAAAAACACGACTTTTTGGCGAAAAAAAATGGGGTTTTGGCTGAGAATAGGTGCTTTTTGGTCAAAAAAACTGTTTTTTGCTGACCAAATTGGAATTTTGCTGAGAATTTTCTCTTGGTCCAAACACGACGTTTTCACTGCTAAACGCACCCTTTGGCCGAGAAAAGCACATTTTCGGTGTCCAAAACACTGTTTTGCTGGGAAAAAAACCTTTTTAGCCCCAAAAACTGAAAAATGGCTATTTTGGCTCTCAAAACCAGGTATTTCGCTGACGGCGTGACCGGTTGGCTGAAACCCCCACTTTTTGCTCCTGAAAATACCTCTTGAGATAAAAACACGACTTTTTGGCGAAAAAAAATGGGGTTTTGGCTGAGAATAGGTGCTTTTTGGTCAAAAAAACTGTTTTTTGCTGACCAAATTGGAATTTTGCTGAGAATTTTCTCTTGGTCCAAACACGACGTTTTCACTGCTAAACGCACCCTTTGGCCGAGAAAAGCACATTTTCGGTGTCCAAAACACTGTTTTGCTGGGAAAAAAACCTTTTTAGCCCCAAAAACTGAAAAATGGCTATTTTGGCTCTCAAAACCAGGTTTTTCGCTGACGGCGTGACTGGTTGGCTGAAACCCCCACTTTTTGCTCCTGAAAATCCCTCTTGAGATAAAAACACGACTTTTTGGCGAAAAAAAAATGGGGTTTTGGCTGAGAATAGGTGCTTTTTGGTCAAAAAAACTGTTTTTTGCTGACCAAATTGGAATTTTGCTGAGAATTTTCTCTTGGTCCAAACACGACGTTTTCACTGCTAAACGCACCCTTTGGCCGAGAAAAGCACATTTTCGGTGTCCAAAACACTGTTTTGCTGGGAAAAAAACCTTTTTAGCCCCAAAAACTGAAAAATGGCTATTTTGGCTCTCAAAACCAGGTTTTTCGCTGACGGCGTGACCGGTTGGCTGAAACCCCCACTTTTTGCTCCTGAAAATCCCTCTTGAGATAAAAACACGACTTTTTGGCGAAAAAAAATGGGGTTTTGGCTGAGAATAGGTGCTTTTTGGTCAAAAAAACTGTTTTTTGCTGACCAAATTGGAATTTTGCTGAGAATTTTCTCTTGGTCCAAACACGACGTTTTCACTGCTAAACGCACCCTTTGGCCGAGAAAAGCACATTTTCGGTGTCCAAAACACTGTTTTGCTGGGAAAAAAACCTTTTTAGCCCCAAAAACTGAAAAATGGCTATTTTGGCTCTCAAAACCAGGTTTTTCGCTGACGGCGTGACCGGTTGGCTGAAACCCCCACTTTTTGCTCCTGAAAATACCTCTTGAGATAAAAACACGACTTTTTGGCGAAAAAAAATGGGGTTTTGGCTGAGAATAGGTGCTTTTTGGTCAAAAAAACTGTTTTTTGCTGACCAAATTGGAATTTTGCTGAGAATTTTCTCTTGGTCCAAACACGACGTTTTCACTGCTAAACGCACCCTTTGGCCGAGAAAAGCACATTTTCGGTGTCCAAAACACTGTTTTGCTGGGAAAAAAACCTTTTTAGCCCCAAAAACTGAAAAATGGCTATTTTGGCTCTCAAAACCAGGTTTTTCGCTGACGGCGTGACCGGTTGGCTGAAACCCCCACTTTTTGCTCCTGAAAATACCTCTTGAGATAAAAACACGACTTTTTGGCGAAAACAAATGGGGTTTTGGCTGAGAATAGGTGCTTTTTGGTCAAAAAAACTGTTTTTTGCTGACCAAATTGGAATTTTGCTGAAAATTTTCTCTTGGTCCAAACACGACGTTTTCACTGCTAAACGCACCCTTTGGCCGAGAAAAGCACATTTTCGGTGTCCAAAACACTGTTTTGCTGGGGAAAAAACCTTTTTAGCCCCAAAAACTGAAAAATGGCCATTTTGGCTCTCAAAACCAGGTTTTTCGCTGACGGCGTGACCGGTTGGCTGAAACCCCCACTTTTTGCTCCGGAAAATACCTCTTGAGATAAAAACACGACTTTTTGGCGAAAAAAAATGGGGTTTTGGCTGAGAATAGGTGCTTTTTGGTCAAAAAAACTGTTTTTTGCTGACCAAATTGGAATTTTGCTGAGAATTTTCTCTTGGTCCAAACACGACGTTTTCACTGCTAAACGCACCCTTTGGCCGAGAAAAGCACATTTTCGGTGTCCAAAACACTGTTTTGCTGGGAAAAAAACCTTTTTAGCCCCAAAAACTGAAAAATGGCTATTTTGGCTCTCAAAACCAGGTTTTTCGCTGACGGCGTGACCGGTTGGCTGAAACCCCCACTTTTTGCTCCTGAAAATACCTCTTGAGATAAAAACACGACTTTTTGGCGAAAACAAATGGGGTTTTGGCTGAGAATAGGTGCTTTTTGGTCAAAAAAACTGTTTTTTGCTGACCAAATTGGAATTTTGCTGAAAATTTTCTCTTGGTCCAAACACGACGTTTTCACTGCTAAACGCACCCTTTGGCCGAGAAAAGCACATTTTCGGTGTCCAAAACACTGTTTTGCTGGGGAAAAAACCTTTTTAGCCCCAAAAACTGAAAAATGGCTATTTTGGCTCTCAAAACCAGGTTTTTCGCTGACGGCGTGACCGGTTGGCTGAAACCCCCACTTTTTGCTCCGGAAAATACCTCTTGAGATAAAAACACGACTTTTTGGCGAAAAAAAATGGGGTTTTGGCTGAGAATAGGTGCTTTTTGGTCAAAAAAACTGTTTTTTGCTGACCAAATTGGAATTTTGCTGAGAATTTTCTCTTGGTCCAAACACGACGTTTTCACTGCTAAACGCACCCTTTGGCCGAGAAAAGCACATTTTCGGTGTCCAAAACACTGTTTTGCTGGGAAAAAAACCTTTTTAGCCCCAAAAACTGAAAAATGGCTATTTTGGCTCTCAAAACCAGGTTTTTCGCTGACGGCGTGACCGGTTGGCTGAAACCCCCACTTTTTGCTCCTGAAAATACCTCTTGAGATAAAAACACGACTTTTTGGCGAAAACAAATGGGGTTTTGGCTGAGAATAGGTGCTTTTTGGTCAAAAAAACTGTTTTTTGCTGACCAAATTGGAATTTTGCTGAGAATTTTCTCTTGGTCCAAACACGACGTTTTCACTGCTAAACGCACCCTTTGGCCGAGAAAAGCACATTTTCGGTGTCCAAAACACTGTTTTGCTGGGAAAAAAACCTTTTTAGCCCCAAAAACTGAAAAAATGGCTATTTTGGCTCTCAAAACCAGGTTTTTCGCTGACGGCGTGACCGGTTGGCTGAAACCCCCACTTTTTGCTCCTGAAAATACCTCTTGAGATAAAAACACGACTTTTTGGCGAAAACAAATGGGGTTTTGGCTGAGAATAGGTGCTTTTTGGTCAAAAAAACTGTTTTTTGCTGACCAAATTGGAATTTTGCTGAGAATTTTCTCTTGGTCCAAACACGACGTTTTCACTGCTAAACGCACCCTTTGGCCGAGAAAAGCACATTTTTGGTGTCCAAAACACTGTTTTGCTGGGGAAAAAACCTTTTTAGCCCCAAAAACTGAAAAATGGCTATTTTGGCTCTCAAAACCAGGTTTTTCGCTGACGGCGTGACCGGTTGGCTGAAACCCCCACTTTTTGCTCCTGAAAATACCTCTTGAGATAAAAACACGACTTTTTGGCGAAAAAAAATGGGGTTTTGGCTGAGAATAGGTGCTTTTTGGTCAAAAAAACTGTTTTTTGCTGACCAAATTGGAATTTTGCTGAGAATTTTCTCTTGGTCCAAACACGACGTTTTCACTGCTAAACGCACCCTTTGGCCGAGAAAAGCACATTTTCGGTGTCCAAAACACTGTTTTGCTGGGAAAAAAACCTTTTTAGCCCCAAAAACTGAAAAATGGCTATTTTGGCTCTCAAAACCAGGTTTTTCGCTGACGGCGTGACCGGTTGGCTGAAACCCCCACTTTTTGCTCCTGAAAATCCCTCTTGAGATAAAAACACGACTTTTTGGCGAAAAAAAATGGGGTTTTGGCTGAGAATAGGTGCTTTTTGGTCAAAAAAACTGTTTTTTGCTGACCAAATTGGAATTTTGCTGAGAATTTTCTCTTGGTCCAAACACGACGTTTTCACTGCTAAACGCACCCTTTGGCCGAGAAAAGCACATTTTCGGTGTCCAAAACACTGTTTTGCTGGGAAAAAAACCTTTTTAGCCCCAAAAACTGAAAAATGGCTATTTTGGCTCTCAAAACCAGGTTTTTCGCTGACGGCGTGACCGGTTGGCTGAAACCCCCACTTTTTGCTCCTGAAAATACCTCTTGAGATAAAAACACGACTTTTTGGCGAAAAAAAATGGGGTTTTGGCTGAGAATAGGTGCTTTTTGGTCAAAAAAACTGTTTTTTGCTGACCAAATTGGAATTTTGCTGAGAATTTTCTCTTGGTCCAAACACGACGTTTTCACTGCTAAACGCACCCTTTGGCCGAGAAAAGCACATTTTCGGTGTCCAAAACACTGTTTTGCTGGGAAAAAAACCTTTTTAGCCCCAAAAACTGAAAAATGGCTATTTTGGCTCTCAAAACCAGGTTTTTCGCTGACGGCGTGACCGGTTGGCTGAAACCCCCACTTTTTGCTCCTGAAAATCCCTCTTGAGATAAAAACACGACTTTTTGGCGAAAAAAAATGGGGTTTTGGCTGAGAATAGGTGCTTTTTGGTCAAAAAAACTGTTTTTTGCTGACCAAATTGGAATTTTGCTGAGAATTTTCTCTTGGTCCAAACACGACGTTTTCACTGCTAAACGCACCCTTTGGCCGAGAAAAGCACATTTTCGGTGTCCAAAACACTGTTTTGCTGGGAAAAAAACCTTTTTAGCCCCAAAAACTGAAAAATGGCTATTTTGGCTCTCAAAACCAGGTTTTTCGCTGACGGCGTGACCGGTTGGCTGAAACCCCCACTTTTTGCTCCTGAAAATCCCTCTTGAGATAAAAACACGACTTTTTGGCGAAAAAAAATGGGGTTTTGGCTGAGAATAGGTGCTTTTTGGTCAAAAAAACTGTTTTTTGCTGACCAAATTGGAATTTTGCTGAGAATTTTCTCTTGGTCCAAACACGACGTTTTCACTGCTAAACGCACCCTTTGGCCGAGAAAAGCACATTTTCGGTGTCCAAAACACTGTTTTGCTGGGAAAAAAACCTTTTTAGCCCCAAAAACTGAAAAATGGCTATTTTGGCTCTCAAAACCAGGTTTTTCGCTGACGGCGTGACCGGTTGGCTGAAACCCCCACTTTTTGCTCCTGAAAATACCTCTTGAGATAAAAACACGACTTTTTGGCGAAAAAAATGGGGTTTTGGCTGAGAATAGGTGCTTTTTGGTCAAAAAAACTGTTTTTTGCTGATCAAATTGGAATTTTGCTGAGAATTTTCTCTTGGTCCAAACACGACGTTTTCACTGCTCAACGCACCCTTTGGCCGAGAAAAGCACATTTTCGGTGTCCAAAACACTGTTTTGCTGGGAAAAAAACCTTTTTAGCCCCAAAAACTGAAAAAATGGCTATTTTGGCTCTCAAAACCAGGTTTTTCGCTGACGGCGTGACCGGTTGGCTGAAACCCCCACTTTTTGCTCCTGAAAATACCTCTTGAGATAAAAACACGACTTTTTGGCGAAAACAAATGGGGTTTTGGCTGAGAATAGGTGCTTTTTGGTCAAAAAAACTGTTTTTTGCTGACCAAATTGGAATTTTGCTGAGAATTTTCTCTTGGTCCAAACACGACGTTTTCACTGCTAAACGCACCCTTTGGCCGAGAAAAGCACATTTTCGGTGTCCAAAACACTGTTTTGCTGGGAAAAAAACCTTTTTAGCCCCAAAAACTGAAAAATGGCTATTTTGGCTCTCAAAACCAGGTTTTTCGCTGACGGCGTGACCGGTTGGCTGAAACCCCCACTTTTTGCTCCTGAAAATACCTCTTGAGATAAAAACACGACTTTTTGGCGAAAACAAATGGGGTTTTGGCTGAGAATAGGTGCTTTTTGGTCAAAAAAACTGTTTTTTGCTGACCAAATTGGAATTTTGCTGAGAATTTTCTCTTGGTCCAAACACGACGTTTTCACTGCTAAACGCACCCTTTGGCCGAGAAAAGCACATTTTCGGTGTCCAAAACACTGTTTTGCTGGGAAAAAAACCTTTTTAGCCCCAAAAACTGAAAAATGGCTATTTTGGCTCTCAAAACCAGGTTTTTCGCTGACGGCGTGACCGGTTGGCTGAAACCCCCACTTTTTGCTCCTGAAAATACCTCTTGAGATAAAAACACGACTTTTTGGCGAAAAAAAATGGGGTTTTGGCTGAGAATAGGTGCTTTTTGGTCAAAAAAACTGTTTTTTGCTGACCAAATTGGAATTTTGCTGAGAATTTTCTCTTGGTCCAAACACGACGTTTTCACTGCTAAACGCACCCTTTGGCCGAGAAAAGCACATTTTCGGTGTCCAAAACACTGTTTTGCTGGGGAAAAAACCTTTTTAGCCCCAAAAACTGAAAAATGGCTATTTTGGCTCTCAAAACCAGGTTTTTCGCTGACGGCGTGACCGGTTGGCTGAAACCCCCACTTTTTGCTCCTGAAAATACCTCTTGAGATAAAAACACGACTTTTTGGCGAAAAAAAATGGGGTTTTGGCTGAGAATAGGTGCTTTTTGGTCAAAAAAACTGTTTTTTGCTGACCAAATTGGAATTTTGCTGAGAATTTTCTCTTGGTCCAAACACGACGTTTTCACTGCTAAACGCACCCTTTGGCCGAGAAAAGCACATTTTCGGTGTCCAAAACACTGTTTTGCTGGGAAAAAAAACTTTTTAGCCCCAAAAACTGAAAAATGGCTATTTTGGCTTTCAAAACCAGGTTTTTCGCTGACGGCGTGACCAGTTGGCTGAAACCCCCACTTTTTGCTCCTGAAAATACCTCTTGAGATAAAAACACGACTTTTTGGCGAAAAAAAATGGGGTTTTGGCTGAGAATAGGTGCTTTTTGGTCAAAAAAACTGTTTTTTGCTGACCAAATTGGAATTTTGCTGAGAATTTTCTCTTGGTCCAAACACGACGTTTTCACTGCTAAACGCACCCTTTGGCCGAGAAAAGCACATTTTCGGTGTCCAAAACACTGTTTTGCTGGGAAAAAAACCTTTTTAGCCCCAAAAACTGAAAAATGGCTATTTTGGCTCTCAAAACCAGGTTTTTCGCTGACGGCGTGACCGGTTGGCTGAAACCCCCACTTTTTGCTCCTGAAAATCCCTCTTGAGATAAAAACACGACTTTTTGGCGAAAACAAATGGGGTTTTGGCTGAGAATAGGTGCTTTTTGGTCAAAAAAACTGTTTTTTGCTGACCAAATTGGAATTTTGCTGAGAATTTTCTCTTGGTCCAAACACGACGTTTTCACTGCTAAACGCACCCTTTGGCCGAGAAAAGCACATTTTCGGTGTCCAAAACACTGTTTTGCTGGGAAAAAAACCTTTTTAGCCCCAAAAACTGAAAAATGGCTATTTTGGCTCTCAAAACCAGGTTTTTCGCTGACGGCGTGACCGGTTGGCTGAAACCCCCACTTTTTGCTCCTGAAAATACCTCTTGAGATAAAAACACGACTTTTTGGCGAAAAAAAATGGGGTTTTGGCTGAGAATAGGTGCTTTTTGGTCAAAAAAACTGTTTTTTGCTGACCAAATTGGAATTTTGCTGAGAATTTTCTCTTGGTCCAAACACGACGTTTTCACTGCTAAACGCACCCTTTGGCCGAGAAAAGCACATTTTCGGTGTCCAAAACACTGTTCTGCTGGGAAAAAAAACTTTTTAACCCCAAAAACTGAAAAATGGCTATTTTGGCTCTCAAAACCAGGTTTTTCGCTGACGGCGTGACCGGTTGGCTGAAACCCCCACTTTTTGCTCCTGAAAATACCTCTTGAGATAAAAACACGACTTTTTGGCAAAAAAAAATGGGGTTTTGGCTGAGAATAGGTGCTTTTTGGTCAAAAAAACTGTTTTTTGCTGACCAAATTGGAATTTTGCTGAGAATTTTCTCTTGGTCCAAACACGACGTTTTCACTGCTAAACGCACCCTTTGGCCGAGAAAAGCACATTTTCGGTGTCCAAAACACTGTTTTGCTGGGAAAAAAACCTTTTTAGCCCCAAAAACTGAAAAATGGCTATTTTGGCTCTCAAAACCAGGTTTTTCGCTGACGGCGTGACCGGTTGGCTGAAACCCCCACTTTTTGCTCCTGAAAATACCTCTTGAGATAAAAACACGACTTTTTGGCGAAAAAAAATGGGGTTTTGGCTGAGAATAGGTGCTTTTTGGTCAAAAAAACTGTTTTTTGCTGACCAAATTGGAATTTTGCTGAGAATTTTCTCTTGGTCCAAACACGACGTTTTCACTGCTAAATGCACCCTTTGGCCGAGAAAAGCACATTTTCGGTGTCCAAAACACTGTTTTGCTGGGAAAAAAACCTTTTTAGCCCCAAAAACTGAAAAATGGCTATTTTGGCTCTCAAAACCAGGTTTTTCGCTGACGGCGTGACCGGTTGGCTGAAACCCCCACTTTTTGCTCCTGAAAATACCTCTTGAGATAAAAACACGACTTTTTGGCGAAAACAAATGGGGTTTTGGCTGAGAATAGGTGCTTTTTGGTCAAAAAAACTGTTTTTTGCTGACCAAATTGGAATTTTGCTGAGAATTTTCTCTTGGTCCAAACACGACGTTTTCACTGCTAAACGCACCCTTTGGCCGAGAAAAGCACATTTTCGGTGTCTAAAACACTGTTCTGCTGGGAAAAAAACCTTTTTAACCCCAAAAACTGAAAAATGGCTATTTTGGCTCTCAAAACCAGGTTTTTCGCTGACGGCGTGACCGGTTGGCTGAAACCCCCACTTTTTGCTCCTGAAAATACCTCTTGAGATAAAAATACGACTTTTTGGCAAAAAAAAATGGGGTTTTGGCTGAGAATAGGTGCTTTTTGGTCAAAAAAACTGTTTTTTGCTGACCAAATTGGAATTTTGCTGAGAATTTTCTCTTGGTCCAAACACGACGTTTTCACTGCTAAACGCACCCTTTGGCCGAGAAAAGCACATTTTCGGTGTCCAAAACACTGTTTTGCTGGGAAAAAAACCTTTTTAGCCCCAAAAACTGAAAAATGGCTATTTTGGCTCTCAAAACCAGGTTTTTCGCTGACGGCGTGACCGGTTGGCTGAAACCCCCACTTTTTGCTCCTGAAAATCCCTCTTGAGATAAAAACACGACTTTTTGGCGAAAACAAATGGGGTTTTGGCTGAGAATAGGTGCTTTTTGGTCAAAAAAACTGTTTTTTGCTGACCAAATTGGAATTTTGCTGAGAATTTTCTCTTGGTCCAAACACGACGTTTTCACTGCTAAACGCACCCTTTGGCCGAGAAAAGCACATTTTCGGTGTCCAAAACACTGTTTTGCTGGGGAAAAAACCTTTTTAGCCCCAAAAACTGAAAAATGGCTATTTTGGCTCTCAAAACCAGGTTTTTCGCTGACGGCGTGACCGGTTGGCTGAAACCCCCACTTTTTGCTCCTGAAAATACCTCTTGAGATAAAAACACGACTTTTTGGCGAAAAAAAATGGGGTTTTGGCTGAGAATAGTTGGTTTTTGGTCAAAAAAACTGTTTTTTGCTGACCAAATTGGAATTTTGCTGAGAATTTTCTCTTGGTCCAAACACGACGTTTTCACTGCTAAACGCACCCTTTGGCCGAGAAAAGCACATTTTCGGTGTCCAAAACACTGTTTTGCTGGGAAAAAAACCTTTTTAGCCCCAAAAACTGAAAAATGGCTATTTTGGCTCTCAAAACCAGGTTTTTCGCTGACGGCGTGACCGGTTGGCTGAAACCCCCACTTTTTGCTCCTGAAAATACCTCTTGAGATAAAAACACGACTTTTTGGCGAAAAAAAATGGGGTTTTGGCTGAGAATAGGTGCTTTTTGGTCAAAAAAACTGTTTTTTGCTGACCAAATTGGAATTTTGCTGAGAATTTTCTCTTAGTCCAAACACGACGTTTTCACTGCTAAACGCACCCTTTGGCCGAGAAAAGCACATTTTCGGTGTCCAAAACACTGTTTTGCTGGGAAAAAACATTTTTAGCCCCAAAAACTGAAAAATGGCTATTTTGGCTCTCAAAACCAGGTTTTTCGCTGACGGCGTGACCGGTTGGCTGAAACCCCCACTTTTTGCTCCTGAAAATCCCTCTTGAGATAAAAACACGACTTTTTGGCGAAAAAAAATGGGGTTTTGGCTGAGAATATGTGCTTTTTGGTCAAAAAAACTGTTTTTTGCTGACCAAATTGGAATTTTGCTGAGAATTTTCTCTTGGTCCAAACACGACGTTTTCACTGCTAAACGCACCCTTTGGCCGAGAAAAGCACATTTTCGGTGTCCAAAACACTGTTTTGCTGGGGAAAAAACCTTTTTAGCCCCAAAAACTGAAAAATGGCTATTTTGGCTCTCAAAACCAGGTTTTTCGCTGACGGCGTGACCGGTTGGCTGAAACCCCCACTTTTTGCTCCTGAAAATCCCTCTTGAGATAAAAACACGACTTTTTGGCGAAAAAAAATGGGGTTTTGGCTGAGAATAGTTGGTTTTTGGTCAAAAAAACTGTTTTTTGCTGACCAAATTGGAATTTTGCTGAGAATTTTCTCTTGGTCCAAACACGACGTTTTCACTGCTAAACGCACCCTTTGGCCGAGAAAAGCACATTTTCGGTGTCCAAAACACTGTTTTGCTGGGAAAAAAACCTTTTTAGCCCCAAAAACTGAAAAATGGCTATTTTGGCTCTCAAAACCAGGTTTTTCGCTGACGGCGTGACCGGTTGGCTGAAACCCCCACTTTTTGCTCCTGAAAATACCTCTTGAGATAAAAACACGACTTTTTGGCGAAAAAAAATGGGGTTTTGGCTGAGAATAGGTGCTTTTTGGTCAAAAAAACTGTTTTTTGCTGACCAAATTGGAATTTTGCTGAGAATTTTCTCTTGGTCCAAATACGACGTTTTCACTGCTAAACGCACCCTTTGGCCGAGAAAAGCACATTTTCGGTGTCCAAAACACTGTTTTGCTGGGGAAAAAACCTTTTTAGCCCCAAAAACTGAAAAATGGCTATTTTGGCTCTCAAAACCAGGTTTTTCGCTGACGGCGTGACCGGTTGGCTGAAACCCCCACTTTTTGCTCCTGAAAATACCTCTTGAGATAAAAACACGACTTTTTGGCGAAAAAAAATGGGGTTTTGGCTGAGAATAGGTGCTTTTTGGTCAAAAAAACTGTTTTTTGCTGACCAAATTGGAATTTTGCTGAGAATTTTCTCTTGGTCCAAACACGACGTTTTCACTGCTAAACGCACCCTTTGGCCGAGAAAAGCACATTTTCGGTGTCCAAAACACTGTTTTGCTGGGAAAAAAACCTTTTTAGCCCCAAAAACTGAAAAATGGCTATTTTGGCTCTCAAAACCAGGTTTTTCGCTGACGGCGTGACCGGTTGGCTGAAACCCCCACTTTTTGCTCCTGAAAATCCCTCTTGAGATAAAAACACGACTTTTTGGCGAAAAAAAATGGGGTTTTGGCTGAGAATAGGTGCTTTTTGGTCAAAAAAACTGTTTTTTGCTGACCAAATTGGAATTTTGCTGAGAATTTTCTATTGGTCCAAACACGACGTTTTCACTGTTAAACGCACCCTTTGGCCGAGAAGAGCACATTTTCGGTGTCCAAAACACTGTTTTGCTGGGAAAAAAACCTTTTTAGCCCCAAAAACTGAAAAATGGCTATTTTGGCTCTCAAAACCAGGTTTTTCGCTGACGGCGTGACCGGTTGGCTGAAACCCCCACTTTTTGCTCCTGAAAATACCTCTTGAGATAAAAACACGACTTTTTGGCGAAAAAAAATGGGGTTTTGGCTGAGAATAGGTGCTTTTTGGTCAAAAAAACTGTTTTTTGCTGACCAAATTGGAATTTTGCTGAGAATTTTCTCTTGGTCCAAACACGACGTTTTCACTGCTAAACGCACCCTTTGGCCGAGAAAAGCACATTTTCGGTGTCCAAAACACTGTTTTGCTGGGAAAAAAACCTTTTTAGCCCCAAAAACTGAAAAATGGCTATTTTGGCTCTCAAAACCAGGTTTTTCGCTGACGGCGTGACCGGTTGGCTGAAACCCCCACTTTTTGCTCCTGAAAATACCTCTTGAGATAAAAACACGACTTTTTGGCGAAAAAAAATGGGGTTTTGGCTGAGAATAGGTGCTTTTTGGTCAAAAAAACTGTTTTTTGCTGACCAAATTGGAATTTTGCTGAGAATTTTCTCTTGGTCCAAACACGACGTTTTCACTGCTAAACGCACCCTTTGGCCGAGAAAAGCACATTTTCGGTGTCCAAAACACTGTTTTGCTGGGGAAAAAACCTTTTCAGCCCCAAAAACTGAAAAATGGCTATTTTGGCTCTCAAAACCAGGTTTTTCGCTGACGGCGTGACCGGTTGGCTGAAACCCCCACTTTTTGCTCCTGAAAATACCTCTTGAGATAAAAACACGACTTTTTGGCGAAAAAGAATGGGGTTTTGGCTGAGAATAGGTGCTTTTTGGTCAAAAAAACTGTTTTTTGCTGACCAAATTGGAATTTTGCTGAGAATTTTCTCTTGGTCCAAACACGACGTTTTCACTGCTAAACGCACCCTTTGGCCGAGAAAAGCACATTTTCGGTGTCCAAAACACTGTTTTGCTGGGGAAAAAACCTTTTTAGCCCCAAAAACTGAAAAATGGCTATTTTGGCTCTCAAAACCAGGTTTTTCGCTGACGGCGTGACCGGTTGGCTGAAACCCCCACTTTTTGCTCCTGAAAATCCCTCTTCAGATAAAAACACGACTTTTTGGCGAAAAAAAATGGGGTTTTGGCTGAGAATAGGTGCTTTTTGGTCAAAAAAACTGTTTTTTGCTGACCAAATTGGAATTTTGCTGAGAATTTTCTCTTGGTCCAAACACGACGTTTTCACTGCTAAACGCACCCTTTGGCCGAGAAAAGCACATTTTCGGTGTCCAAAACACTGTTTTGCTGGGAAAAAAACCTTTTTAGCCCCAAAAACTGAAAAATGGCTATTTTGGCTCTTAAAACCAGGTTTTTCGCTGACGGCGTGACCGGTTGGCTGAAACCCCCACTTTTTGCTCCTGAAAATACCTCTTGAGATAAAAACACGACTTTTTGGCGAAAAAAAATGGGGTTTTGGCTGAGAATAGGTGCTTTTTGGTCAAAAAAACTGTTTTTTGCTGACCAAATTGGAATTTTGCTGAGAATTTTCTCTTGGTCCAAACACGACGTTTTCACTGCTAAACGCACCCTTTGGCCGAGAAAAGCACATTTTCGGTGTCCAAAACACTGTTTTGCTGGGAAAAAAACCTTTTTAGCCCCAAAAACTGAAAAATGGCTATTTTGGCTCTCAAAACCAGGTTTTTCGCTGACGGCGTGACCGGTTGGCTGAAACCCCCACTTTTTGCTCCTGAAAATCCCTCTTGAGATAACCTTTTTAGCCCCAAAAACTGAAAAATGGCTATTTTGGCTCTCAAAACCAGGTTTTTCGCTGACGGCGTGACCGGTTGGCTGAAACCCCCACTTTTTGCTCCTGAAAATACCTCTTGAGATAAAAACACGACTTTTTGGCGAAAAAAAATGAGGTTTCGGCTGAGAATAGGTGCTTTTTGGTCAAAAAAACTGTTTTTTGCTGACCAAATTGGAATTTTGCTGAGAATTTTCTCTTGGTCCAAACACGACGTTTTCACTGCTAAACGCACCCTTTGGCCGAGAAAAGCACATTTTCGGTGTCCAAAACACTGTTTTGCTGGGAAAAAAACCTTTTTAGCCCCAAAAACTGAAAAATGGCTATATTGGCTCTCAAAACCAGGTTTTTCGCTGACGGCGTGACCGGTTGGCTGAAACCCCCACTTTTTGCTCCTGAAAATACCTCTTGAGATAAAAACACGACTTTTTGGCGAAAAAAAAATGGGGTTTTGGCTGAGAATAGGTGCTTTTTGGTCAAAAAAACTGTTTTTTGCTGACCAAATTGGAATTTTGCTGAGAATTTTCTCTTGGTCCAAACACGACGTTTTCACTGCTAAACGCACCCTTTGGCCGAGAAAAGCACATTTTCGGTGTCCAAAACACTGTTTTGCTGGGAAAAAAAACCTTTTTAGCCCCAAAAACTGAAAAATGGCTATTTTGGCTCTCAAAACCAGGTTTTTCGCTGACGGCGTGACCGGTTGGCTGAAACCCCCACTTTTTGCTCCTGAAAATACCTCTTGAGATAAAAACACGACTTTTTGGCGAAAAAAAATGGGGTTTTGGCTGAGAATAGGTGCTTTTTGGTCAAAAAAACTGTTTTTTGCTGACCAAATTGGAATTTTGCTGAGAATTTTCTCTTGGTCCAAACACGACGTTTTCACTGCTAAACGCACCCTTTGGCCGAGAAAAGCACATTTTCGGTGTCCAAAACACTGTTTTGCTGGGAAAAAAACCTTTTTAGCCCCAAAAACTGAAAAATGGCTATTTTGGCTCTCAAAACCAGGTTTTTCGCTGACGGCGTGACCGGTTGGCTGAAACCCCCACTTTTTGCTCCTGAAAATCCCTCTTGAGATAAAAACACGACTTTTTGGCGAAAAAAAATGGGGTTTTGGCTGAGAATAGGTGCTTTTTGGTCAAAAAAACTGTTTTTTGCTGACCAAATTGGAATTTTGCTGAGAATTTTCTCTTGGTCCAAACACGACGTTTTCACTGCTAAACGCACCCTTTGGCCGAGAAAAGCACATTTTCGGTGTCCAAAACACTGTTTTGCTGGGAAAAAAACCTTTTTAGCCCCAAAAACTGAAAAATGGCTATTTTGGCTCTCAAAACCAGGTTTTTCGCTGACGGCGTGACCGGTTGGCTGAAACCCCCACTTTTTGCTCCTGAAAATCCCTCTTGAGATAAAAACACGACTTTTTGGCGAAAAAAAATGGGGTTTTGGCTGAGAATAGGTGCTTTTTGGTCAAAAAAACTGTTTTTTGCTGACCAAATTGGAATTTTGCTGAGAATTTTCTCTTGGTCCAAACACGACGTTTTCACTGCTAAACGCACCCTTTGGCCGAGAAAAGCACATTTTCGGTGTCCAAAACACTGTTTTGCTGGGAAAAAAACCTTTTTAGCCCCAAAAACTGAAAAATGGCTATTTTGGCTCTCAAAACCAGGTTTTTCGCTGACGGCGTGACCGGTTGGCTGAAACCCCCACTTTTTGCTCCTGAAAATCCCTCTTGAGATAAAAACACGACTTTTTGGCGAAAAAAAATGGGGTTTTGGCTGAGAATAGGTGCTTTTTGGTCAAAAAAACTGTTTTTTGCTGACCAAATTGGAATTTTGCTGAGAATTTTCTCTTGGTCCAAACACGACGTTTTCACTGCTAAACGCACCCTTTGGCCGAGAAAAGCACATTTTCGGTGTCCAAAACACTGTTTTGCTGGGAAAAAAACCTTTTTAGCCCCAAAAACTGAAAAATGGCTATTTTGGCTCTCAAAACCAGGTTTTTCGCTGACGGCGTGACCGGTTGGCTGAAACCCCCACTTTTTGCTCCTGAAAATCCCTCTTGAGATAAAAACACGACTTTTTGGCGAAAAAAAATGGGGTTTTGGCTGAGAATAGGTGCTTTTTGGTCAAAAAAACTGTTTTTTGCTGACCAAATTGGAATTTTGCTGAGAATTTTCTCTTGGTCCAAACACGACGTTTTCACTGCTAAACGCACCCTTTGGCCGAGAAAAGCACATTTTCGGTGTCCAAAACACTGTTTTGCTGGGAAAAAAACCTTTTTAGCCCCAAAAACTGAAAAATGGCTATTTTGGCTCTCAAAACCAGGTTTTTCGCTGACGGCGTGACCGGTTGGCTGAAACCCCCACTTTTTGCTCCTGAAAATACCTCTTGAGATAAAAACACGACTTTTTGGCGAAAAAAAATGGGGTTTTGGCTGAGAATAGGTGCTTTTTGGTCAAAAAAACTGTTTTTTGCTGACCAAATTGGAATTTTGCTGAGAATTTTCTCTTGGTCCAAACACGACGTTTTCACTGCTAAACGCACCCTTTGGCCGAGAAAAGCACATTTTCGGTGTCCAAAACACTGTTTTGCTGGGAAAAAAACCTTTTTAGCCCCAAAAACTGAAAAATGGCTATTTTGGCTCTCAAAACCAGGTTTTTCGCTGACGGCGTGACCGGTTGGCTGAAACCCCCACTTTTTGCTCCTGAAAATACCTCTTGAGATAAAAACACGACTTTTTGGCGAAAAGAAATGGGGTTTTGGCTGAGAATAGGTGCTTTTTGGTCAAAAAAACTGTTTTTTGCTGACCAAATTGGAATTTTGCTGAGAATTTTCTCTTGGTCCAAACACGACGTTTTCACTGCTAAACGCACCCTTTGGCCGAGAAAAGCACATTTTCGGTGTCCAAAACACTGTTTTGCTGGGAAAAAAACCTTTTTAGCCCCAAAAACTGAAAAATGGCTATTTTGGCTCTCAAAACCAGGTTTTTCGCTGACGGCGTGACCGGTTGGCTGAAACCCCCACTTTTTGCTCCTGAAAATACCTCTTGAGATAAAAACACGACTTTTTGGCGAAAAGAAATGGGGTTTTGGCTGAGAATAGGTGCTTTTTGGTCAAAAAAACTGTTTTTTGCTGACCAAATTGGAATTTTGCTGAGAATTTTCTCTTGGTCCAAACACGACGTTTTCACTGCTAAACGCACCCTTTGGCCGAGAAAAGCACATTTTCGGTGTCCAAAACACTGTTTTGCTGGGAAAAAAACCTTTTTAGCTCCAAAAACTGAAAAATGGCTATTTTGGCTCTCAAAACCAGGTTTTTCGCTGACGGCGTGACCGGTTGGCTGAAACCCCCACTTTTTGCTCCTGAAAATACCTCTTGAGATAAAAACACGACTTTTTGGCGAAAAAAATGGGGTTTTGGCTGAGAATAGGTGCTTTTTGGTCAAAAAAACTGTTTTTTGCTGACCAAATTGGAATTTTGCTGAGAATTTTCTCTTGGTCCAAACACGACGTTTTCACTGCTAAACGCACCCTTTGGCCGAGAAAAGCACATTTTCGGTGTCCAAAACACTGTTTTGCTGGGAAAAAAACCTTTTTAGCCCCAAAAACTGAAAAATGGCTATTTTGGCTCTCAAAACCAGGTTTTTCGCTGACGGCGTGACCGGTTGGCTGAAACCCCCACTTTTTGCTCCTGAAAATCCCTCTTGAGATAACCTTTTTAGCCCCAAAAAAATGAAAAATGGCTATTTTGGCTCTCAAAACCAGGTTTTTCGCTGACGGCGTGACCGGTTGGCTGAAACCCCCACTTTTTGCTCCTGAAAATACCTCTTGAGATAAAAACACGACTTTTTGGCGAAAAAAAATGGGGTTTTGGCTGAGAATAGGTGCTTTTTGGTCAAAAAAACTGTTTTCTGCTGACCAAATTGGAATTTTGCTGAGAATTTTCTCTTGGTCCAAACACGACGTTTTCACTGCTAAACGCACCCTTTGGCCGAGAAAAGCACATTTTCGGTGTCCAAAACACTGTTTTGCTGGGAAAAAAACCTTTTTAGCCCCAAAAACTGAAAAATGGCTATATTGGCTCTCAAAACCAGGTTTTTCGCTGACGGCGTGACCGGTTGGCTGAAACCCCCACTTTTTGCTCCTGAAAATACCTCTTGAGATAAAAACACGACTTTTTGGCGAAAAAAAAATGGGGTTTTGGCTGAGAATAGGTGCTTTTTGGTCAAAAAAACTGTTTTTTGCTGACCAAATTGGAATTTTGCTGAGAATTTTCTCTTGGTCCAAACACGACGTTTTCACTGCTAAACGCACCCTTTGGCCGAGAAAAGCACATTTTCGGTGTCCAAAACACTGTTTTGCTGGGAAAAAAAACCTTTTTAGCCCCAAAAACTGAAAAATGGCTATTTTGGCTCTCAAAACCAGGTTTTTCGCTGACGGCGTGACCGGTTGGCTGAAACCCCCACTTTTTGCTCCTGAAAATACCTCTTGAGATAAAAACACGACTTTTTGGCGAAAAAAAATGGGGTTTTGGCTGAGAATAGGTGCTTTTTGGTCAAAAAAACTGTTTTTTGCTGACCAAATTGGAATTTTGCTGAGAATTTTCTCTTGGTCCAAACACGACGTTTTCACTGCTAAACGCACCCTTTGGCCGAGAAAAGCACATTTTCGGTGTCCAAAACACTGTTTTGCTGGGAAAAAAACCTTTTTAGCCCCAAAAACTGAAAAATGGCTATTTTGGCTCTCAAAACCAGGTTTTTCGCTGACGGCGTGACCAGTTGGCTGAAACCCCCACTTTTTGATCCTGAAAATACCTCTTGAGATAAAAACACGACTTTTTGGCGAAAAAAAATGGGGTTTTGGCTGAGAATAGGTGCTTTTTGGTCAAAAAAACTGTTTTTTGCTGACCAAATTGGAATTTTGCTGAGAATTTTCTCTTGGTCCAAACACGACGTTTTCACTGCTAAACGCACCCTTTGGCCGAGAAAAGCACATTTTCGGTGTCCAAAACACTGTTTTGCTGGGAAAAAAACCTTTTTAGCCCCAAAAACTGAAAAATGGCTATTTTGGCTCTCAAAACCAGGTTTTTCGCTGACGGCGTGACCGGTTGGCTGAAACCCCCACTTTTTGCTCCTGAAAATCCCTCTTGAGATAAAAACACGACTTTTTGGCGAAAAAAAATGGGGTTTTGGCTGAGAATATGTGCTTTTTGGTCAAAAAAACTGTTTTTTGCTGACCAAATTGGAATTTTGCTGAGAATTTTCTCTTGGTCCAAACACGACGTTTTCACTGCTAAACGCACCCTTTGGCCGAGAAAAGCACATTTTCGGTGTCCAAAACACTGTTTTGCTGGGAAAAAAACCCTCTTTAGCCCCAAAAACTGAAAAATGGCTATTTTGGCTCTCAAAACCAGGTTTTTCGCTGACGGCGTGACCGGTTGGCTGAAACCCCCACTTTTTGCTCCTGAAAATACCTCTTGAGATAAAAACACGACTTTTTGGCGAAAAAAAATGGGGTTTTGGCTGAGAATAGGTGCTTTTTGGTCAAAAAAACTGTTTTTTGCTGACCAAATTGGAATTTTGCTGAGAATTTTCTCTTGGTCCAAACACGACGTTTTCACTGCTAAACGCACCCTTTGGCCGAGAAAAGCACATTTTCGGTGTCCAAAACACTGTTTTGCTGGGAAAAAAACCTTTTTAGCCCCAAAAACTGAAAAATGGCTATTTTGGCTCTCAAAACCAGGTTTTTCGCTGACGGCGTGACCGGTTGGCTGAAACCCCCACTTTTTGCTCCTGAAAATACCTCTTGAGATAAAAACACGACTTTTTGGCGAAAAAAAATGGGGTTTTGGCTGAGAATAGGTGCTTTTTGGTCAAAAAAACTGTTTTTTGCTGAGCAAATTGGAATTTTGCTGAGAATTTTCTCTTGGTCCAAACACGACGTTTTCACTGCTAAACGCACCCTTTGGCCGAGAAAAGCACATTTTCGGTGTCCAAAACACTGTTTTGCTGGGGAAAAAACCTTTTTAGCCCCAAAAACTGAAAAATGGCTATTTTGGCTCTCAAAACCAGGTTTTTCGCTGACGGCGTGACCGGTTGGCTGAAACCCCCACTTTTTGCTCCTGAAAATACCTCTTGAGATAAAAACACGACTTTTTGGCGAAAAAAAATGGGGTTTTGGCTGAGAATAGGTGCTTTTTGGTCAAAAAAACTGTTTTTTGCTGACCAAATTGGAATTTTGCTGAGAATTTTCTCTTGGTCCAAACACGACGTTTTCACTGCTAAACGCACCCTTTGGCCGAGAAAAGCACATTTTCGGTGTCCAAAACACTGTTTTGCTGGGGAAAAAACCTTTTTAGCCCCAAAAACTGAAAAATGGCTATTTTGGCTCTCAAAACCAGGTTTTTCGCTGACGGCGTGACCGGTTGGCTGAAACCCCCACTTTTTGCTCCTGAAAATACCTCTTGAGATAAAAACACGACTTTTTGGCGAAAAGAAATGGGGTTTTGGCTGAGAATAGGTGCTTTTTGGTCAAAAAAACTGTTTTTTGCGGACCAAATTGGAATTTTGCTGAGAATTTTCTCTTGGTCCAAACACGACGTTTTCACTGCTAAACGCACCCTTTGGCCGAGAAAAGCACATTTTCGGTGTCCAAAACACTGTTTTGCTGGGAAAAAAACCTTTTTAGCTCCAAAAACTGAAAAATGGCTATTTTGGCTCTCAAAACCAGGTTTTTCGCTGACGGCGTGACCGGTTGGCTGAAACCCCCACTTTTTGCTCCTGAAAATACCTCTTGAGATAAAAACACGACTTTTTGGCGAAAAAAATGGGGTTTTGGCTGAGAATAGGTGCTTTTTGGTCAAAAAAACTGTTTTTTGCTGACCAAATTGGAATTTTGCTGAGAATTTTCTCTTGGTCCAAACACGACGTTTTCACTGCTAAACGCACCCTTTGGCCGAGAAAAGCACATTTTCGGTGTCCAAAATACTGTTTTGCTGGGAAAAAAACCTTTTTAGCCCCAAAAACTGAAAAATGGCTATATTGGCTCTCAAAACCAGGTTTTTCGCTGACGGCGTGACCGGTTGGCTGAAACCCCCACTTTTTGCTCCTGAAAATACCTCTTGAGATAAAAACACGACTTTTTGGCGAAAAAAAATGGGGTTTTGGCTGAGAATAGGTGCTTTTTGGTCAAAAAAACTGTTTTTTGCTGACCAAATTGGAATTTTGCTGAGAATTTTCTCTTGGTCCAAAAACGACGTTTTCACTGCTAAACGCACCCTTTGGCCGAGAAAAGCACATTTTCGGTGTCCAAAACACTGTTTTGCTGGGAAAAAAACCTTTTTAGCCCCAAAAACTGAAAAAATGGCTATTTTGGCTCTCAAAACCAGGTTTTTCGCTGACGGCGTGACCGGTTGGCTGAAACCCCCACTTTTTGCTCCTGAAAATACCTCTTGAGATAAAAACACGACTTTTTGGCGAAAAAAAATGGGGTTTTGGCTGAGAATAGGTGCTTTTTGGTCAAAAAAACTGTTTTTTGCTGACCAAATTGGAATTTTGCTGAGAATTTTCTCTTGGTCCAAACACGACGTTTTCACTGCTAAACGCACCCTTTGGCCGAGAAAAGCACATTTTCGGTGTCCAAAACACTGTTTTGCTGGGAAAAAACCTTTTTAGCCCCAAAAACTGAAAAATGGCTATTTTGGCTCTCAAAACCAGGTTTTTCGCTGACGGCGTGACCGGTTGGCTGAAACCCCCACTTTTTGCTCCTGAAAATACCTCTTGAGATAAAAACACGACTTTTTGGCGAAAAAAAATGGGGTTTTGGCTGAGAATAGGTGCTTTTTGGTCAAAAAAACTGTTTTTTGCTGACCAAATTGGAATTTTGCTGAGAATTTTCTCTTGGTCCAAACACGACGTTTTCACTGCTAAACGCACCCTTTGGCCGAGAAAAGCACATTTTCGGTGTCCAAAACACTGTTTTGCTGGGAAAAAAACCTTTTTAGCCCCAAAAACTGAAAAAATGGCTATTTTGGCTCTCAAAACCAGGTTTTTCGCTGACGGCGTGACCGTTTGGCTGAAACCCCCACTTTTTGCTCCTGAAAATACCTCTTGAGATAAAAACACGACTTTTTGGCGAAAAAAAATGGGGTTTTGGCTGAGAATAGGTGCTTTTTGGTCAAAAAAACTGTTTTTTGCTGACCAAATTGGAATTTTGCTGAGAATTTTCTCTTGGTCCAAACACGACGTTTTCACTGCTAAACGCACCCTTTGGCCGAGAAAAGCACATTTTCGGTGTCCAAAACACTGTTTTGCTGGGAAAAAAACCTTTTTAGCCCCAAAAACTGAAAAAATGGCTATTTTGGCTCTCAAAACCAGGTTTTTCGCTGACGGCGTGACCGGTTGGCTGAAACCCCCACTTTTTGCTCCTGAAAATACCTCTTGAGATAAAAACACGACTTTTTGGCGAAAAAAAATGGGGTTTTGGCTGAGAATAGGTGCTTTTTGGTCAAAAAAACTGTTTTTTGCTGACCAAATTGGAATTTTGCTGAGAATTTTCTCTTGGTCCAAACACGACGTTTTCACTGCTAAACGCACCCTTTGGCCGAGAAAAGCACATTTTCGGTGTCCAAAACACTGTTTTGCTGGGAAAAAAACCTTTTTAGCCCCAAAAACTGAAAAAATGGCTATTTTGGCTCTCAAAACCAGGTTTTTCGCTGACGGCGTGACCGGTTGGCTGAAACCCCCACTTTTTGCTCCTGAAAATACCTCTTGAGATAAAAACACGACTTTTTGGCGAAAAAAAATGGGGTTTTGGCTGAGAATAGGTGCTTTTTGGTCAAAAAAACTGTTTTTTGCTGACCAAATTGGAATTTTGCTGAGAATTTTCTCTTGGTCCAAACACGACGTTTTCACTGCTAAACGCACCCTTTGGCCGAGAAAAGCACATTTTCGGTGTCCAAAACACTGTTTTGCTGGGAAAAAAACCTTTTTAGCCCCAAAAACTGAAAAAATGGCTATTTTGGCTCTCAAAACCAGGTTTTTCGCTGACAGCGTGACCGGTTGGCTGAAACCCCCACTTTTTGCTCCTGAAAATACCTCTTGAGATAAAAACACGACTTTTTGGCGAAAAAAAATGGGGTTTTGGCTGAGAATAGGTGCTTTTTGGTCAAAAAAACTGTTTTTTGCTGACCAAATTGGAATTTTGCTGAGAATTTTCTCTTGGTCCAAACACGACGTTTTCACTGCTAAACGCACCCTTTGGCCGAGAAAAGCACATTTTCGGTGTCCAAAACACTGTTTTGCTGGGAAAAAAACCTTTTTAGCCCCAAAAACTGAAAAATGGCTATTTTGGCTCTCAAAACCAGGTTTTTCGCTGACAGCGTGACCGGTTGGCTGAAACCCCCACTTTTTGCTCCTGAAAATACCTCTTGAGATAAAAACACGACTTTTTGGCGAAAAAAAATGGGGTTTTGGCTGAGAATAGGTGCTTTTTGGTCAAAAAAACTGTTTTTTGCTGACCAAATTGGAATTTTGCTGAGAATTTTCTCTTGGTCCAAACACGACGTTTTCACTGCTAAACGCACCCTTTGGCCGAGAAAAGCACATTTTCGGTGTCCAAAACACTGTTTTGCTGGGAAAAAAACCTTTTTAGCCCCAAAAACTGAAAAATGGCTATTTTGGCTCTCAAAACCAGGTTTTTCGCTGACGGCGTGACCGGTTGGCTGAAACCCCCACTTTTTGCTCCTGAAAATACCTCTTGAGATAAAAACACGACTTTTTGGCGAAAAAAAATGGGGTTTTGGCTGAGAATAGGTGCTTTTTGGTCAAAAAAACTGTTTTTTGCTGACCAAATTGGAATTTTGCTGAGAATTTTCTCTTGGTCCAAACACGACGTTTTCACTGCTAAACGCACCCTTTGGCCGAGAAAAGCACATTTTCGGTGTCCAAAACACTGTTTTGCTGGGAAAAAAACCTTTTTAGCCCCAAAAACTGAAAAAATGGCTATTTTGGCTCTCAAAACCAGGTTTTTCGCTGACGGCGTGACCGGTTGGCTGAAACCCCCACTTTTTGCTCCTGAAAATACCTCTTGAGATAAAAACACGACTTTTTGGCGAAAAAAAATGGGGTTTTGGCTGAGAATAGGTGCTTTTTGGTCAAAAAAACTGTTTTTTGCTGACCATATTGGAATTTTGCTGAGAATTTTCTCTTGGTCCAAACACGACGTTTTCACTGCTAAACGCACCCTTTGGCCGAGAAAAGCACATTTTCGGTGTCCAAAACACTGTTTTGCTGGGAAAAAAACCTTTTTAGCCCCAAAAACTGAAAAATGGCTATTTTGGCTCTAAAAAACCAGGTTTTTCGCTGACGGCGTGACCGGTTGGCTGAAACCCCCACTTTTTGCTCCTGAAAATACCTCTTGAGATAAAAACACGACTTTTTGGCGAAAAAAAATGGGGTTTTGGCTGAGAATAGGTGCTTTTTGGTCAAAAAAACTGTTTTTTGCTGACCAAATTGGAATTTTGCTGAGAATTTTCTCTTGGTCCAAACACGACGTTTTCACTGCTAAACGCACCCTTTGGCCGAGAAAAGCACATTTTCGGTGTCCAAAACACTGTTTTGCTGGGAAAAAAACCTTTTTAGCCCCAAAAACTGAAAAATGGCTATTTTGGCTCTCAAAACCAGGTTTTTCGCTGACGGCGTGACCGGTTGGCTGAAACCCCCACTTTTTGCTCCTGAAAATACCTCTTGAGATAAAAACACGACTTTTTGGCGAAAAAAAATGGGGTTTTGGCTGAGAATAGGTGCTTTTTGGTCAAAAAAACTGTTTTTTGCTGACCAAATTGGAATTTTGCTGAGAATTTTCTCTTGGTCCAAACACGACGTTTTCACTGCTAAATGCACCCTTTGGCCGAGAAAAGCACATTTTCGGTGTCCAAAACACTGTTTTGCTGGGAAAAAAAACCTTTTTAGCCCCAAAAACTGAAAAATGGCTATTTTGGCTCTCAAAACCAGGTTTTTCGCTGACGGCGTGACCGGTTGGCTGAAACCCCCACTTTTTGCTCCTGAAAATACCTCTAAAGATAAAAACACGACTTTTTGGCGAAAAAAAATGGGGTTTTGGCTGAGAATAGGTGCTTTTTGGTCAAAAAAACTGTTTTTTGCTGACCAAATTGGAATTTTGCTGAGAATTTTCTCTTGGTCCAAACACGACGTTTTCACTGCTAAACGCACCCTTTGGCCGAGAAAAGCACATTTTCGGTGTCCAAAACACTGTTTTGCTGGGAAAAAAACCTTTTTAGCCCCAAAAACTGAAAAATGGCTATTTTGGCTCTCAAAACCAGGTTTTTCGCTGACGGCGTGACCGGTTGGCTGAAACCCCCACTTTTTGCTCCTGAAAATACCTCTTGAGATAAAAACACGACTTTTTGGCGAAAAAAAATGGGGTTTTGGCTGAGAATAGGTGCTTTTTGGTCAAAAAAACTGTTTTTTGCTGACCAAATTGGAATTTTGCTGAGAATTTTCTCTTGGTCCAAACACGACGTTTTCACTGCTAAACGCACCCTTTGGCCGAGAAAAGCACATTTTCGGTGTCCAAAACACTTTTTTGCTGGGAAAAAAACCTTTTTAGCCCCAAAAACTGAAAAATGGCTATTTTGGCTCTCAAAACCAGGTTTTTCGCTGACGGCGTGACCGGTTGGCTGAAACCCCCACTTTGTGCTCCTGAAAATACCTCTTGAGATAAAAACACGACTTTTTGGCGAAAAAAAATGGGGTTTTGGCTGAGAATAGGTGCTTTTTGGTCAAGAAAACTGTTTTTTGCTGACCAAATTGGAATTTTGCTGAGAATTTTCTCTTGGTCCAAACACGACGTTTTCACTGCTAAACGCACCCTTTGGCCGAGAAAAGCACATTTTCGGTGTCCAAAACACTGTTTTGCTGGGAAAAAAACCTTTTTAGCCCCAAAAACTGAAAAATGGCTATTTTGGCTCTCAAAACCACGTTTTTCGCTGACGGCGTGACCGGTTGGCTGAAACCCCCACTTTTTGCTCCTGAAAATACCTCTTGAGATAAAAACACGACTTTTTGGCGAAAAAAAATGGGGTTTTGGCTGAGAATAGGTGCTTTTTGGTCAAAAAAACTGTTTTTTGCTGACCAAATTGGAATTTTGCTGAGAATTTTCTCTTGGTCCAAACACGACGTTTTCACTGCTAAACGCACCCTTTGGCCGAGAAAAGCACATTTTCGGTGTCCAAAACACTGTTTTGCTGGGAAAAAAACCTTTTTAGCCCCAAAAACTGAAAAATGGCTATTTTGGCTCTCAAAACCAGGTTTTTCGCTGACGGCGTGACCGGTTGGCTGAAACCCCCACTTTTTGCTCCTGAAAATACCTCTTGAGATAAAAACACGACTTTTTGGCGAAAAAAAATGGGGTTTTGGCTGAGAATAGGTGCTTTTTGGTCAAAAAAACTGTTTTTTGCTGACCAAATTGGAATTTTGCTGAGAATTTTCTCTTGGTCCAAACACGACGTTTTCACTGCTAAACGCACCCTTTGGCCGAGAAAAGCACATTTTCGGTGTCCAAAACACTGTTTTGCTGGGGAAAAAACCTTCTTAGCCCCAAAAACTGAAAAATGGCTATTTTGGCTCTCAAAACCAAGTTTTTCGCTGACGGCGTGACCGGTTGGCTGAAACCCCCACTTTTTGCTCCTGAAAATACCTCTTGAGATAAAAACACGACTTTTTGGCGAAAAAAAATGGGGTTTTGGCTGAGAATAGGTGCTTTTTGGTCAAAAAAACTGTTTTTTGCTGACCAAATTGGAATTTTGCTGAGAATTTTCTCTTGGTCCAAACACGACGTTTTCACTGCTAAACACACCCTTTGGCCGAGAAAAGCACATTTTCGGTGTCCAAAACACTGTTTTGCTGGGAAAAAAACCTTTTTAGCCCCAAAAACTGAAAAATGGCTATTTTGGCTCTCAAAACCAGGTTTTTCGCTGACGGCGTGACCGGTTGGCTGAAACCCCCACTTTTTGCTCCTGAAAATACCTCTTGAGATAAAAACACGACTTTTTGGCGAAAAAAAATGGGGTTTTGGCTGAGAATAGGTGCTTTTTGGTCAAAAAAACTGTTTTTTGCTGACCAAATTGGAATTTTGCTGAGAATTTTCTCTTGGTCCAAACACGACGTTTTCACTGCTAAACGCACCCTTTGGCCGAGAAAAGCACATTTTCGGTGTCCAAAACACTGTTTTGCTGGGAAAAAAACCTTCTTAGCCCCAAAAACTGAAAAATGGCTATTTTGGCTCTCAAAACCAGGTTTTTCGCTGACGGCGTGACCGGTTGGCTGAAACCCCCACTTTTTGCTCCTGAAAATCCCTCTTGAGATAAAAACACGACTTTTTGGCGAAAAAAAATGGGGTTTTGGCTGAGAATAGGTGCTTTTTGGTCAAAAAAACTGTTTTTTGCTGACCAAATTGGAATTTTGCTGAGAATTTTCTCTTGGTCCAAACACGACGTTTTCACTGCTAAACACACCCTTTGGCCGAGAAAAGCACATTTTCGGTGTCCAAAACACTGTTTTGCTGGGAAAAAAACCTTTTTAGCCCCAAAAACTGAAAAATGGGTATTTTGGCTCTCAAAACCAGGTTTTTCGCTGACGGCGTGACCGGTTGGCTGAAACCCCCACTTTTTGCTCCTGAAAATACCTCTTGAGATAAAAACACGACTTTTTGGCGAAAAAAAATGGGGTTTTGGCTGAGAATAGGTGCTTTTTGGTCAAAAAAACTGTTTTTTGCTGACCAAATTGGAATTTTGCTGAGAATTTTCTCTTGGTCCAAACACGACGTTTTCACTGCTAAACGCACCCTTTGGCCGAGAAAAGCACATTTTCGGTGTCCAAAACACTGTTTTGCTGGGAAAAAAACCTTTTTAGCCCCAAAAACTGAAAAATGGCTATTTTGGCTCTCAAAACCAGGTTTTTCGCTGACGGCGTGACCGGTTGGCTGAAACCCCCACTTTTTGCTCCTGAAAATACCTCTTGAGATAAAAACACGACTTTTTGGCGAAAAAAAATGGGGTTTTGGCTGAGAATAGGTGCTTTTTGGTCAAAAAAACTGTTTTTTGCTGACCAAATTGGAATTTTGCTGAGAATTTTCTCTTGGTCCAAACACGACGTTTTCACTGCTAAACACACCCTTTGGCCGAGAAAAGCACATTTTCGGTGTCCAAAACACTGTTTTGCTGGGAAAAAAACCTTTTTAGCCCCAAAAACTGAAAAATGGCTATTTTGGCTCTCAAAACCAGGTTTTTCGCTGACGGCGTGACCGGTTGGCTGAAACCCCCACTTTTTGCTCCTGAAAATACCTCTTGAGATAAAAACACGACTTTTTGGCGAAAAAAAATGGGGTTTTGGCTGAGAATAGGTGCTTTTTGGTCAAAAAAACTGTTTTTTGCTGACCAAATTGGAATTTTGCTGAGAATTTTCTCTTGGTCCAAACACGACGTTTTCACTGCTAAACGCACCCTTTGGCCGAGAAAAGCACATTTTCGGTGTCCAAAACACTGTTTTGCTGGGAAAAAAACCTTTTTAGCCCCAAAAACTGAAAAATGGCTATTTTGGCTCTCAAAACCAGGTTTTTCGCTGACGGCGTGACCGGTTGGCTGAAACCCCCACTTTTTGCTCCTGAAAATACCTCTTGAGATAAAAACACGACTTTTTGGCGAAAAAAAATGGGGTTTTGGCTGAGAATAGGTGCTTTTTGGTCAAAAAAACTGTTTTTTGCTGACCAAATTGGAATTTTGCTGAGAATTTTCTCTTGGTCCAAACACGACGTTTTCACTGCTAAACGCACCCTTTGGCCGAGAAAAGCACATTTTCGGTGTCCAAAACACTGTTTTGCTGGGAAAAAAACCTTTTTAGCCCCAAAAACTGAAAAATGGCTATTTTGGCTCTCAAAACCAGGTTTTTCGCTGACGGCGTGACCGGTTGGCTGAAACCCCCACTTTTTGCTCCTGAAAATACCTCTTGAGATAAAAACACGACTTTTTGGCGAAAAAAAATGGGGTTTTGGCTGAGAATAGGTGCTTTTTGGTCAAAAAAACTGTTTTTTGCTGACCAAATTGGAATTTTGCTGAGAATTTTCTCTTGGTCCAAACACGACGTTTTCACTGCTAAACGCACCCTTTGGCCGAGAAAAGCACATTTTCGGTGTCCAAAACACTGTTTTGCTGGGAAAAAAACCTTTTTAGCCCCAAAAACTGAAAAATGGCTATTTTGGCTCTCAAAACCAGGTTTTTCGCTGACGGCGTGACCGGTTGGCTGAAACCCCCACTTTTTGCTCCTGAAAATACCTCTTGAGATAAAAACACGACTTTTTGGCGAAAAAAAATGGGGTTTTGGCTGAGAATAGGTGCTTTTTGGTCAAAAAAACTGTTTTTTGCTGACCAAATTGGAATTTTGCTGAGAATTTTCTCTTGGTCCAAACACGACGTTTTCACTGCTAAACGCACCCTTTGGCCGAGAAAAGCACATTTTCGGTGTCCAAAACACTGTTTTGCTGGGAAAAAAACCTTTTTAGCCCCAAAAACTGAAAAATGGCTATTTTGGCTCTCAAAACCAGGTTTTTCGCTGACGGCGTGACCGGTTGGCTGAAACCCCCACTTTTTGCTCCTGAAAATACCTCTTGAGATAAAAACACGACTTTTTGGCGAAAAAAAATGGGGTTTTGGCTGAGAATAGGTGCTTTTTGGTCAAAAAAACTGTTTTTTGCTGACCAAATTGGAATTTTGCTGAGAATTTTCTCTTGGTCCAAACACGACGTTTTCACTGCTAAACGCACCCTTTGGCCGAGAAAAGCACATTTTGGTGTCCAAAACACTGTTTTGCTGGGAAAAAAACCTTTTTAGCCCCAAAAACTGAAAAATGGCTATTTTGGCTCTCAAAACCAGGTTTTTCGCTGACGGCGTGACCGGTTGGCTGAAACCCCCACTTTTTGCTCCTGAAAATACCTCTTGAGATAAAAACACGACTTTTTGGCGAAAAAAAATGGGGTTTTGGCTGAGAATAGGTGCTTTTTGGTCAAAAAAACTGTTTTTTTGCTGACCAAATTGGAATTTTGCTGAGAATTTTCTCTTGGTCCAAACACGACGTTTTCACTGCTAAACGCACCCTTTGGCCGAGAAAAGCACATTTTCGGTGTCCAAAACACTGTTTTGCTGGGAAAAAAACCTTTTTAGCCCCAAAAACTGAAAAATGGCTATTTTGGCTCTCAAAACCAGATTTTTCGCTGACGGCGTGACCGGTTGGCTGAAACCCCCACTTTTTGCTCCTGAAAATACCTCTTGAGATAAAAACACGACTTTTTGGCGAAAAAAAATGGGGTTTTGGCTGAGAATAGGTGCTTTTTGGTCAAAAAAACTGTTTTTTGCTGACCAAATTGGAATTTTGCTGAGAATTTTCTCTTGGTCCAAACACGACGTTTTCACTGCTAAACGCACCCTTTGGCCGAGAAAAGCACATTTTCGGTGTCCAAAACACTGTTTTGCTGGGAAAAAAACCTTTTTAGCCCCAAAAACTGAAAAATGGCTATTTTGGCTCTCAAAACCAGGTTTTTCGCTGACGGCGTGACCGGTTGGCTGAAACCCCCACTTTTTGCTCCTGAAAATACCTCTTGAGATAAAAACACGACTTTTTGGCGAAAAAAAATGGGGTTTTGGCTGAGAATAGGTGCTTTTTGGTCAAAAAAACTGTTTTTTGCTGACCAAATTGGAATTTTGCTGAGAATTTTCTCTTGGTCCAAACACGACGTTTTCACTGCTAAACGCACCCTTTGGCCGAGAAAAGCACATTTTCGGTGTCCAAAACACTGTTTTGCTGGGAAAAAAACCTTTTTAGCCCCAAAAACTGAAAAATGGCTATTTTGGCTCTCAAAACCAGGTTTTTCGCTGACGGCGTGACCGGTTGGCTGAAACCCCCACTTTTTGCTCCTGAAAATACCTCTTGAGATAAAAACACGACTTTTTGGCGAAAAAAAATGGGGTTTTGGCTGAGAATAGGTGCTTTTTGGTCAAAAAAACTGTTTTTTGCTGACCAAATTGGAATTTTGCTGAGAATTTTCTCTTGGTCCAAACACGACGTTTTCACTGCTAAACGCACCCTTTGGCCGAGAAAAGCACATTTTCGGTGTCCAAAACACTGTTTTGCTGGGAAAAAAACCTTTTTAGCCCCAAAAACTGAAAAATGGCTATTTTGGCTCTCAAAACCAGGTTTTTCGCTGACGGCGTGACCGGTTGGCTGAAACCCCCACTTTTTGCTCCTGAAAATACCTCTTGAGATAAAAACACGACTTTTTGGCGAAAAAAAAATGGGGTTTTGGCTGAGAATAGGTGCTTTTTGGTCAAAAAAACTGTTTTTTGCTGACCAAATTGGAATTTTGCTGAGAATTTTCTCTTGGTCCAAACATGACGTTTTCACTGCTAAACGCACCCTTTGGCCGAGAAAAGCACATTTTCGGTGTCCAAAACACTGTTTTGCTGGGAAAAAAACCTTTTTAGCCCCAAAAACTGAAAAATGGCTATTTTGGCTCTCAAAACCAGGTTTTTCGCTGACGGCGTGACCGGTTGGCTGAAACCCCCACTTTTTGCTCCTGAAAATCCCTCTTGAGATAAAAACACGACTTTTTGGCAAAAAAAAATGGGGTTTTGGCTGAGAATAGGTGCTTTTTGGTCAAAAAAACTGTTTTTTGCTGACCAAATTGGAATTTTGCTGAGAATTTTCTCTTGGTCCAAACACGACGTTTTCACTGCTAAACGCACCCTTTGGCCGAGAAAAGCACATTTTCGGTGTCCAAAACACTGTTTTGCTGGGAAAAAAACCTTTTTAGCCCCAAAAACTGAAAAATGGCTATTTTGGCTCTCAAAACCAGGTTTTTCGCTGACGGCGTGACCGGTTGGCTGAAACCCCCACTTTTTGCTCCTGAAAATACCTCTTGAGATAAAAACACGACTTTTTGGCGAAAAAAAATGGGGTTTTGGCTGAGAATAGGTGCTTTTTGGTCAAAAAAACTGTTTTTTGCTGACCAAATTGGAATTTTGCTGAGAATTTTCTCTTGGTCCAAACACGACGTTTTCACTGCTAAACGCACCCTTTGGCCGAGAAAAGCACATTTTCGGTGTCCAAAACACTGTTTTGCTGGGAAAAAAACCTTTTTAGCCCCAAAAACTGAAAAATGGCTATTTTGGCTCTCAAAACCAGGTTTTTCGCTGACGGCGTGACCGGTTGGCTGAAACCCCCACTTTTTGCTCTTGAAAATACCTCTTGAGATAAAAACACGACTTTTTGGCGAAAAAAAATGGGGTTTTGGCTGAGAATAGGTGCTTTTTGGTCAAAAAAACTGTTTTTTGCTGACCAAATTGGAATTTTGCTGAGAATTTTCTCTTGGTCCAAACACGACGTTTTCACTGCTAAACGCACCCTTTGGCCGAGAAAAGCACATTTTCGGTGTCCAAAACACTGTTTTGCTGGGAAAAAAGCCTTTTTAGCCCCAAAAACTGAAAAATGGCTATTTTGGCTCTCAAAACCAGGTTTTTCGCTGACGGCGTGACCGGTTGGCTGAAACCCCCACTTTTTGCTCCTGAAAATACCTCTTGAGATAAAAACACGACTTTTTGGCAAAAAAAAATGGGGTTTTGGCTGAGAATAGGTGCTTTTTGGTCAAAAAAACTGTTTTTTGCTGACCAAATTGGAATTTTGCTGAGAATTTTCTCTTGGTCCAAACACGACGTTTTCACTGCTAAACGCACCCTTTGGCCGAGAAAAGCACATTTTCGGTGTCCAAAACACTGTTTTGCTGGGAAAAAAACCTTTTTAGCCCCAAAAACTGAAAAATGGCTATTTTGGCTCTCAAAACCAGGTTTTTCGCTGACGGCGTGACCGGTTGGCTGAAACCCCCACTTTTTGCTCCTGAAAATACCTCTTGAGATAAAAACACGACTTTTTGGCGAAAAAAAATGGGGTTTTGGCTGAGAATAGGTGCTTTTTGGTCAAAAAAACTGTTTTTTGCTGACCAAATTGGAATTTTGCTGAGAATTTTCTCTTGGTCCAAACACGACGTTTTCACTGCTAAACGCACCCTTTGGCCGAGAAAAGCACATTTTCGGTGTCCAAAACACTGTTTTGCTGGGAAAAAAACCTTTTTAGCCCCAAAAACTGAAAAATGGCTATTTTGGCTCTCAAAACCAGGTTTTTCGCTGACGGCGTGACCGGTTGGCTGAAACCCCCACTTTTTGCTCTTGAAAATACCTCTTGAGATAAAAACACGACTTTTTGGCGAAAAAAAATGGGGTTTTGGCTGAGAATAGGTGCTTTTTGGTCAAAAAAACTGTTTTTTGCTGACCAAATTGGAATTTTGCTGAGAATTTTCTCTTGGTCCAAACACGACGTTTTCACTGCTAAACGCACCCTTTGGCCGAGAAAAGCACATTTTCGGTGTCCAAAACACTGTTTTGCTGGGAAAAAAGCCTTTTTAGCCCCAAAAACTGAAAAATGGCTATTTTGGCTCTCAAAACCAGGTTTTTCGCTGACGGCGTGACCGGTTGGCTGAAACCCCCACTTTTTGCTCCTGAAAATACCTCTTGAGATAAAAACACGACTTTTTGGCGAAAAAAAAATGGGGTTTTGGCTGAGAATAGGTGCTTTTTGGTCAAAAAAACTGTTTTTTGCTGACCAAATTGGAATTTTGCTGAGAATTTTCTCTTGGTCCAAACACGACGTTTTCACTGCTAAACGCACCCTTTGGCCGAGAAAAGCACATTTTCGGTGTCCAAAACACTGTTTTGCTGGGAAAAAAACCTTTTTAGCCCCAAAAACTGAAAAATGGCTATTTTGGCTCTCAAAACCAGGTTTTTCGCTGACGGCGTGACCGGTTGGCTGAAACCCCCACTTTTTGCTCCTGAAAATACCTCTTGAGATAAAAACACGACTTTTTGGCGAAAAAAAAATGGGGTTTTGGCTGAGAATAGGTGCTTTTTGGTCAAAAAAACTGTTTTTTGCTGACCAAATTGGAATTTTGCTGAGAATTTTCTCTTGGTCCAAACACGACGTTTTCACTGCTAAACGCACCCTTTGGCCGAGAAAAGCACATTTTCGGTGTCCAAAACACTGTTTTGCTGGGAAAAAAACCTTTTTAGCCCCAAAAACTGAAAAATGGCTATTTTGGCTCTCAAAACCAGGTTTTTCGCTGACGGCGTGACCGGTTGGCTGAAACCCCCACTTTTTGCTCCTGAAAATACCTCTTGAGATAAAAACACGACTTTTTGGCGAAAAAAAATGGGGTTTTGGCTGAGAATAGGCGCTTTTTGGTCAAAAAAACTGTTTTTTGCTGACCAAATTGGAATTTTGCTGAGAATTTTCTCTTGGTCCAAACACGACGTTTTCACTGCTAAACGCACCCTTTGGCCGAGAAAAGCACATTTTCGGTGTCCAAAACACTGTTTTGCTGGGAAAAAAACCTTTTTAGCCCCAAAAACTGAAAAATGGCTATTTTGGCTCTCAAAACCAGGTTTTTCGCTGACGGCGTGACCGGTTGGCTGAAACCCCCACATTTTGCTCCTGAAAATACCTCTTGAGATAAAAACACGACTTTTTGGCGAAAAAAAATGGGGTTTTGGCTGAGAATAGGTGCTTTTTGGTCAAAAAAACTGTTTTTTGCTGACCAAATTGGAATTTTGCTGAGAATTTTCTCTTGGTCCAAACACGACGTTTTCACTGCTAAACGCACCCTTTGGCCGAGAAAAGCACATTTTCGGTGTCCAAAACACTGTTTTGCTGGGAAAAAAACCTTTTTAGCCCCAAAAACTGAAAAATGGCTATTTTGGCTCTCAAAACCAGGTTTTTCGCTGACGGCGTGACCGGTTGGCTGAAACCCCCACTTTTTGCTCCCGAAAATACCTCTTGAGATAAAAACACGACTTTTTGGCGAAAAAAAATGGGGTTTTGGCTGAGAATAGGTGCTTTTTGGTCAAAAAAACTGTTTTTTGCTGACCAAATTGGAATTTTGCTGAGAATTTTCTCTTGGTCCAAACACGACGTTTTCACTGCTAAACGCACCCTTTGGCCGAGAAAAGCACATTTTCGGTGTCCAAAACACTGTTTTGCTGGGAAAAAAACCTTTTTAGCCCCAAAAACTGAAAAATGGCTATTTTGGCTCTCAAAACCAGGTTTTTCGCTGACGGCGTGACCGGTTGGCTGAAACCCCCACATTTTGCTCCTGAAAATACCTCTTGAGATAAAAACACGACTTTTTGGCGAAAAAAAATGGGGTTTTGGCTGAGAACAGGTGCTTTTTGGTCAAAAAAACTGTTTTTTGCTGACCAAATTGGAATTTTGCTGAGAATTTTCTCTTGGTCCAAACACGACGTTTTCACTGCTAAACGCACCCTTTGGCCGAGAAAAGCACATTTTCGGTGTCCAAAACACTGTTTTGCTGGGAAAAAAACCTTTTTAGCCCCAAAAACTGAAAAATGGCTATTTTGGCTCTCAAAACCAGGTTTTTCGCTGACGGCGTGACCGGTTGGCTGAAACCCCCATTTTTTGCTCCTGAAAATACCTCTTGAGATAAAAACACGACTTTTTGGCGAAAAAAAATGGGGTTTTGGCTGAGAATAGGTGCTTTTTGGTCAAAAAAACTGTTTTTTGCTGACCAAATTGGAATTTTGCTGAGAATTTTCTCTTGGTCCAAACACGACGTTTTCACTGCTAAACGCACCCTTTGGCCGAGAAAAGCACATTTTCGGTGTCCAAAACACTGTTTTGCTGGGAAAAAAACCTTTTTAGCCCCAAAAACTGAAAAATGGCTATTTTGGCTCTCAAAACCAGGTTTTTCGCTGACGGCGTGACCGGTTGGCTGAAACCCCCACTTTTTGCTCCTGAAAATACCTCTTTAGATAAAAACACGACTTTTTGGCGAAAAAAAATGGGGTTTTGGCTGAGAATAGGTGCTTTTTGGTCAAAAAAACTGTTTTTTGCTGACCAAATTGGAATTTTGCTGAGAATTTTCTCTTGGTCCAAACACGACGTTTTCACTGCTAAACGCACCCTTTGGCCGAGAAAAGCACATTTTCGGTGTCCAAAACACTGTTTTGCTGGGGGAAAAACCTTTTTAGCCCCAAAAACTGAAAAATGGCTATTTTGGCTCTCAAAACCAGGTTTTTCGCTGACGGCGTGACCGGTTGGCTGAAACCCCCACTTTTTGCTCCTGAAAATCCCTCTTGAGATAAAAACACGACTTTTTGGCGAAAAAAAATGGGGTTTTGGCTGAGAATAGGTGCTTTTTGGTCAAAAAAACTGTTTTTTGCTGACCAAATTGGAATTTTGCTGAGAATTTTCTCTTGGTCCAAACACGACGTTTTCACTGCTAAACGCACCCTTTGGCCGAGAAAAGCACATTTTCGGTGTCCAAAACACTGTTTTGCTGGGAAAAAAACCTTTTTAGCCCCAAAAACTGAAAAATGGCTATTTTGGCTCTCAAAACCAGGTTTTTCGCTGACGGCGTGACCGGTTGGCTGAAACCCCCACTTTTTGCTCCTGAAAATACCTCTTGAGATAAAAACACGACTTTTTGGCGAAAAAAAATGGGGTTTTGGCTGAGATAGGTGCTTTTTGGTCAAAAAAACTGTTTTTTGCTGAGCAAATTGGAATTTTGCTGAGAATTTTCTCTTGGTCCAAACACGACGTTTTCACTGCTAAACGCACCCTTTGGCCGAGAAAAGCACATTTTCGGTGTCCAAAACACTGTTTTGCTGGGAAAAAAACCTTTTTAGCCCCAAAAACTGAAAAATGGCTATTTTGGCTCTCAAAACCAGGTTTTTCGCTGACGGCGTGACCGGTTGGCTGAAACCCCCACTTTTTGCTCCTGAAAATACCTCTTGAGATAAAAACACGACTTTTTGGCGAAAACAAATGGGGTTTTGGCTGAGAATAGGTGCTTTTTGGTCAAAAAAACTGTTTTTTGCTGACCAAATTGGAATTTTGCTGAGAATTTTCTCTTGGTCCAAACACGACGTTTTCACTGCTAAACGCACCCTTTGGCCGAGAAAAGCACATTTTCGGTGTCCAAAACACTGTTTTGCTGGGAAAAAAACCTTTTTAGCCCCAAAAACTGAAAAATGGCTATTTTGGCTCTCAAAACCAGGTTTTTCGCTGACGGCGTGACTGGTTGGCTGAAACCCCCACTTTTTGCTCCTGAAAATACCTCTTGAGATAAAAACACGACTTTTTGGCGAAAAAAAATGGGGTTTTGGCTGAGAATAGGTGCTTTTTGGTCAAAAAAACTGTTTTTTGCTGACCAAATTGGAATTTTGCTGAGAATTTTCTCTTGGTCCAAACACGACGTTTTCACTGCTAAACGCACCCTTTGGCCGAGAAAAGCACATTTTCGGTGTCCAAAACACTGTTTTGCTGGGAAAAAAACCTTTTTAGCCCCAAAAACTGAAAAATGGCTATTTTGGCTCTCAAAACCAGGTTTTTCGCTGACGGCGTGACCGGTTGGCTGAAACCCCCACTTTTTGCTCCTGAAAATACCTCTTGAGATAAAAACACGACTTTTTGGCGAAAAAAAATGGGGTTTTGGCTGAGAATAGGTGCTTTTTGGTCAAAAAAACTGTTTTTTGCTGACCAAATTGGAATTTTGCTGAGAATTTTCTCTTGGTCCAAACACGACGTTTTCACTGCTAAACGCACCCTTTGGCCGAGAAAAGCACATTTTCGGTGTCCAAAACACTGTTTTGCTGGGAAAAAAACCTTTTTAGCCCCAAAAACTGAAAAATGGCTATTTTGGCTCTCAAAACCAGGTTTTTCGCTGACGGCGTGACCGGTTGGCTGAAACCCCCACTTTTTGCTCCTGAAAATGCCTCTTGAGATAAAAACACGACTTTTTGGCGAAAAAAAATGGGGTTTTGGCTGAGAATAGGTGCTTTTTGGTCAAAAAAACTGTTTTTTGCTGACCAAATTGGAATTTTGCTGAGAATTTTCTCTTGGTCCAAACACGACGTTTTCACTGCTAAACGCACCCTTTGGCCGAGAAAAGCACATTTTCGGTGTCCAAAACACTGTTTTGCTGGGAAAAAAACCTTTTTAGCCCCAAAAACTGAAAAATGGCTATTTTGGCTCTCAAAACCAGGTTTTTCGCTGACGGCGTGACCGGTTGGCTGAAACCCCCACTTTTTGCTCCTGAAAATACCTCTTGAGATAAAAACACGACTTTTTGGCGAAAAAAAATGGGGTTTTGGCTGAGAATAGGTGCTTTTTGGTCAAAAAAACTGTTTTTTGCTGACCAAATTGGAATTTTGCTGAGAATTTTCTCTTGGTCCAAACACGACGTTTTCACTGCTAAACGCACCCTTTGGCCGAGAAAAGCACATTTTCGGTGTCCAAAACACTGTTTTGCTGGGAAAAAAACCTTTTTAGCCCCAAAAACTGAAAAATGGCTATTTTGGCTCTCAAAACCAGGTTTTTCGCTGACGGCGTGACCGGTTGGCTGAAACCCCCACTTTTTGCTCCTGAAAATCCCTCTTGAGATAAAAACACGACTTTTTGGCGAAAAAAATGGGGTTTTGGCTGAGAATAGGTGCTTTTTGGTCAAAAAAACTGTTTTTTGCTGACCAAATTGGAATTTTGCTGAGAATTTTCTCTTGGTCCAAACACGACGTTTTCACTGCTAAACGCACCCTTTGGCCGAGAAAAGCACATTTTCGGTGTCCAAAACACTGTTTTGCTGGGAAAAAAACCTTTTTAGCCCCAAAAACTGAAAAATGGCTATTTTGGCTCTCAAAACCAGGTTTTTCGCTGACGGCGTGACCGGTTGGCTGAAACCCCCACTTTTTGCTCCTGAAAATACCTCTTGAGATAAAAACACGACTTTTTGGCGAAAAAAAATGGGGTTTTGGCTGAGAATAGGTGCTTTTTGGTCAAAAAAACTGTTTTTTGCTGACCAAATTGGAATTTTGCTGAGAATTTTCTCTTGGTCCAAACACGACGTTTTCACTGCTAAACGCACCCTTTGGCCGAGAAAAGCACATTTTCGGTGTCCAAAACACTGTTTTGCTGGAAAAAATCCTTTTTAGCCCCAAAAACTGAAAAATGGCTATTTTGGCTCTCAAAACCAGGTTTTTCGCTGACGGCGTGACCGGTTGGCTGAAACCCCCACTTTTTGCTCCTGAAAATACCTCTTGAGATAAAAACACGACTTTTTGGCGAAAAAAAATGGGGTTTTGGCTGAGAATAGGTGCTTTTTGGTCAAAAAAACTGTTTTTTGCTGACCAAATTGGAATTTTGCTGAGAATTTTCTCTTGGTCCAAACACGACGTTTTCACTGCTAAACGCACCCTTTGGCCGAGAAAAGCACATTTTCGGTGTCCAAAACACTGTTTTGCTGGGAAAAAAACCTTTTTAGCCCCAAAAACTGAAAAATGGCTATTTTGGCTCTCAAAACCAGGTTTTTCGCTGACGGCGTGACCGGTTGGCTGAAACCCCCACTTTTTGCTCCTGAAAATACCTCTTGAGATAAAAACACGACTTTTTGGCGAAAAAAAATGGGGTTTTGGCTGAGAATAGGTGCTTTTTGGTCAAAAAAACTGTTTTTTGCTGACCAAATTGGAATTTTGCTGAGAATTTTCTCTTGGTCCAAACACGACGTTTTCACTGCTAAACGCACCCTTTGGCCGAGAAAAGCACATTTTCGGTGTCCAAAACACTGTTTTGCTGGGAAAAAAACCTTTTTAGCCCCAAAAACTGAAAAATGGCTATTTTGGCTCTCAAAACCAGGTTTTTCGCTGACGGCGTGACCGGTTGGCTGAAACCCCCACTTTTTGCTCCTGAAAATACCTCTTGAGATAAAAACACGACTTTTTGGCGAAAAAAAATGGGGTTTTGGCTGAGAATAGGTGCTTTTTGGTCAAAAAAACTGTTTTTTGCTGACCAAATTGGAATTTTGCTGAGAATTTTCTCTTGGTCCAAACACGACGTTTTCACTGCTAAACGCACCCTTTGGCCGAGAAAAGCACATTTTCGGTGTCCAAAACACTGTTTTGCTGGGAAAAAAACCTTTTTAGCCCCAAAAACTGAAAAATGGCTATTTTGGCTCTCAAAACCAGGTTTTTCGCTGACGGCGTGACCGGTTGGCTGAAACCCCCACTTTTTGCTCCTGAAAATACCTCTTGAGATAAAAACACGACTTTTTGGCGAAAAAAAATGGGGTTTTGGCTGAGAATAGGTGCTTTTTGGTCAAAAAAACTGTTTTTTGCTGACCAAATTGGAATTTTGCTGAGAATTTTCTCTTGGTCCAAACACGACGTTTTCACTGCTAAACGCACCCTTTGGCCGAGAAAAGCACATTTTCGGTGTCCAAAACACTGTTTTGCTGGGAAAAAAACCTTTTTAGCCCCAAAAACTGAAAAATGGCTATTTTGGCTCTCAAAACCAGGTTTTTCGCTGACGGCGTGACCGGTTGGCTGAAACCCCCCCTTTTTGCTCCTGAAAATACCTCTTGAGATAAAAACACGACTTTTTGGCGAAAAAAAATGGGGTTTTGGCTGAGAATAGGTGCTTTTTGGTCAAAAAAACTGTTTTTTGCTGACCAAATTGGAATTTTGCTGAGAATTTTCTCTTGGTCCAAACACGACGTTTTCACTGCTAAACGCACCCTTTGGCCGAGAAAAGCACATTTTCGGTGTCCAAAACACTGTTTTGCTGGGAAAAAAACCTTTTTAGCCCCAAAAACTGAAAAATGGCTATTTTGGCTCTCAAAACCAGGTTTTTCGCTGACGGCGTGACCGGTTGGCTGAAACCCCCACTTTTTGCTCCTGAAAATACCTCTTGAGATAAAAACACGACTTTTTGGCGAAAAAAAATGGGGTTTTGGCTGAGAATAGGTGCTTTTTGGTCAAAAAAACTGTTTTTTGCTGACCAAATTGGAATTTTGCTGAGAATTTTCTCTTGGTCCAAACACGACGTTTTCACTGCTAAACGCACCCTTTGGCCGAGAAAAGCACATTTTCGGTGTCCAAAACACTGTTTTGCTGGGAAAAAAACCTTTTTAGCCCCAAAAACTGAAAAATGGCTATTTTGGCTCTCAAAACCAGGTTTTTCGCTGACGGCGTGACCGGTTGGCTGAAACCCCCACTTTTTGCTCCTGAAAATACCTCTTGAGATAAAAACACGACTTTTTGGCGAAAAAAATGGGGTTTTGGCTGAGAATAGGTGCTTTTTGGTCAAAAAAACTGTTTTTTGCTGACCAAATTGGAATTTTGCTGAGAATTTTCTCTTGGTCCAAACACGACGTTTTCACTGCTAAACGCACCCTTTAGCCGAGAAAAGCACATTTTCGGTGTCCAAAACACTGTTTTGCTGGGGAAAAAAACCTTTTTAGCCCCAAAAACTGAAAAATGGCTATTTTGGCTCTCAAAACCAGGTTTTTCGCTGACGGCGTGACCGGTTGGCTGAAACCCCCACTTTTTGCTCCTGAAAATCCCTCTTGAGATAAAAACACGACTTTTTGGCGAAAAAAATGGGGTTTTGGCTGAGAATAGGTGCTTTTTGGTCAAAAAAACTGTTTTTTGCTGACCAAATTGGAATTTTGCTGAGAATTTTCTCTTGGTCCAAACACGACGTTTTCACTGCTAAACGCACCCTTTGGCCGAGAAAAGCACATTTTCGGTGTCCAAAACACTGTTTTGCTGGGAAAAAAACCTTTTTAGCCCCAAAAACTGAAAAATGGCTATTTTGGCTCTCAAAACCAGGTTTTTCGCTGACGGCGTGACCGGTTGGCTGAAACCCCCACTTTTTGCTCCTGAAAATACCTCTTGAGATAAAAACACGACTTTTTGGCGAAAAAAAATGGGGTTTTGGCTGAGAATAGGTGCTTTTTGGTCAAAAAAACTGTTTTTTGCTGACCAAATTGGAATTTTGCTGAGAATTTTCTCTTGGTCCAAACACGACGTTTTCACTGCTAAACGCACCCTTTAGCCGAGAAAAGCACATTTTCGGTGTCCAAAACGCTGTTTTGCTGGGAAAAAAACCTTTTTAGCCCCAAAAACTGAAAAATGGCTATTTTGGCTCTCAAAACCAGGTTTTTCGCTGACGGCGTGACCGGTTGGCTGAAACCCCCACTTTTTGCTCCTGAAAATACCTCTTGAGATAAAAACACGACTTTTTGGCGAAAAAAAATGGGGTTTTGGCTGAGAATAGGTGCTTTTTGGTCAAAAAAACTGTTTTTTGCTGACCAAATTGGAATTTTGCTGAGAATTTTCTCTTGGTCCAAACACGACGTTTTCACTGCTAAACGCACCCTTTGGCCGAGAAAAGCACATTTTCGGTGTCCAAAACGCTGTTTTGCTGGGAAAAAAACCTTTTTAGCCCCAAAAACTGAAAAATGGCTATTTTGGCTCTCAAAACCAGGTTTTTCGCTGACGGCGTGACCGGTTGGCTGAAACCCCCACTTTTTGCTCCTGAAAATCCCTCTTGAGATAAAAACACGACTTTTTGGCGAAAAAAAATGGGGTTTTGGCTGAGAATAGGTGCTTTTTGGTCAAAAAAACTGTTTTTTGCTGACCAAATTGGAATTTTGCTGAGAATTTTCTCTTGGTCCAAACACGACGTTTTCACTGCTAAACGCACCCTTTGGCCGAGAAAAGCACATTTTCGGTGTCCAAAACACTGTTTTGCTGGGAAAAAAACCTTTTTAGCCCCAAAAACTGAAAAATGGCTATTTTGGCTCTCAAAACCAGGTTTTTCGCTGACGGCGTGACCGGTTGGCTGAAACCCCCACTTTTTGCTCCTGAAAATCCCTCTTGAGATAAAAACACGACTTTTTGGCGAAAAAAAATGGGGTTTTGGCTGAGAATAGGTGCTTTTTGGTCAAAAAAACTGTTTTTTGCTGACCAAATTGGAATTTTGCTGAGAATTTTCTCTTGGTCCAAACACGACGTTTTCACTGCTAAACGCACCCTTTGGCGGAGAAAAGCACATTTTCAGTGTCACAAAACACTGTTTTGCTGGGAAAAAACCTTTTTAGCCCCAAAAACTGAAAAATGGCTATTTTGGCTCTCAAAACCAGGTTTTTCGCTGACGGCGTGACCGGTTGGCTGAAACCCCCACTTTTTGCTCCTGAAAATACCTCTTGAGATAAAAACACGATTTTTTGGCGAATAAAAATGGGGTTTTGGCTGAGAATAGGTGCTTTTTGGTCAAAAAAACTGTTTTTTGCTGACCAAATTGGAATTTTGCTGAGAATTTTCTCTTGGTCCAAACACGACGTTTTCACTGCTAAACGCACCCTTTGGCCGAGAAAAGCACATTTTCGGTGTCCAAAACACTGTTTTGCTGGGAAAAAAACCTTTTTAGCCCCAAAAACTGAAAAATGGCTATTTTGGCTCTCAAAACCAGGTTTTTCGCTGACGGCGTGACCGGTTGGCTGAAACCCCCACTTTTTGCTCCTGAAAATACCTCTTGAGATAAAAACACGACTTTTTGGCGAAAAAAAATGGGGTTTTGGCTGAGAATAGGTGCTTTTTGGTCAAAAAAACTGTTTTTTGCTGACCAAATTGGAATTTTGCTGAGAATTTTCTCTTGGTCCAAACACGACGTTTTCACTGCTAAACGCACCCTTTAGCCGAGAAAAGCACATTTTCGGTGTCCAAAACGCTGTTTTGCTGGGAAAAAAACCTTTTTAGCCCCAAAAACTGAAAAATGGCTATTTTGGCTCTCAAAACCAGGTTTTTCGCTGACGGCGTGACCGGTTGGCTGAAACCCCCACTTTTTGCTCCTGAAAATACCTCTTGAGATAAAAACACGACTTTTGGCGAAAAAAAATGGGGTTTTGGCTGAGAATAGGTGCTTTTTGGTCAAAAAAACTGTTTTTTGCTGACCAAATTGGAATTTTGCTGAGAATTTTCTCTTGGTCCAAACACGACGTTTTCACTGCTAAACGCACCCTTTGGCCGAGAAAAGCACATTTTCGGTGTCCAAAACGCTGTTTTGCTGGGAAAAAAACCTTTTTAGCCCCAAAAACTGAAAAATGGCTATTTTGGCTCTCAAAACCAGGTTTTTCGCTGACGGCGTGACCGGTTGGCTGAAACCCCCACTTTTTGCTCCTGAAAATACCTCTTGAGATAAAAACACGACTTTTTGGCGAACCCAAAAACTGAAAAATGGCTATTTTGGCTCTCAAAACCAGGTTTTTCGCTGACGGCGTGACCGGTTGGCTGAAAGGTGCTTTTAAAAAACTGTTTCAAACACGACGTTTTCACTGCTAAACGCACCCTTTGGCCGAGAAAAGCACATTTTCGGTGTCCAAAACGCTGTTTTGCTGGGAAAAAAACCTTTTTAGCCCCAAAAACTGAAAAAATGGCTATTTTGGCTCTCAAAACCAGGTTTTTCGCTGACGGCGTGACCGGTTGGCTGAAACCCCCACTTTTTGCTCCTGAAAATACCTCTTGAGATAAAAACACGACTTTTTGGCGAAAAAAAATGGGGTTTTGGCTGAGAATAGGTGCTTTTTGGTCAAAAAAACTGTTTTTTGCTGACCAAATTGGAATTTTGCTGAGAATTTTCTCTTGGTCCAAACACGACGTTTTCACTGCTAAACGCACCCTTTGGCCGAGAAAAGCACATTTTCGGTGTCCAAAACACTGTTTTGCTGGGAAAAAAACCTTTTTAGCCCCAAAAACTGAAAAATGGCTATTTTGGCTCTCAAAACCAGGTTTTTCGCTGACGGCGTGACCGGTTGGCTGAAACCCCCACTTTTTGCTCCTGAAAATACCTCTTGAGATAAAAACACGACTTTTTGGCGAAAAAAAATGGGGTTTTGGCTGAGAATAGGTGCTTTTTGGTCAAAAAAACTGTTTTTTGCTGACCAAATTGGAATTTTGCTGAGAATTTTCTCTTGGTCCAAACACGACGTTTTCACTGCTAAACGCACCCTTTGGCCGAGAAAAGCACATTTTCGGTGTCCAAAACACTGTTTTGCTGGGAAAAAAACCTTTTTAGCCCCAAAAACTGAAAAATGGCTATTTTGACTCTCAAAACCAGGTTTTTCGCTGACGGCGTGACCGGTTGGCTGAAACCCCCACTTTTTGCTCCTGAAAATCCCTCTTGAGATAAAAACACGACTTTTTGGCGAAAAAAAATGGGGTTTTGGCTGAGAATAGGTGCTTTTTGGTCAAAAAAACTGTTTTTTGCTGACCAAATTGGAATTTTGCTGAGAATTTTCTCTTGGTCCAAACACGACGTTTTCACTGCTAAACGCACCCTTTGGCCGAGAAAAGCACATTTTCGGTGTCCAAAACACTGTTTTGCTGGGAAAAAAAACCTTTTTAGCCCCAAAAACTGAAAAATGGCTATTTTGGCTCTCAAAACCAGGTTTTTCGCTGACGGCGTGACCGGTTGGCTGAAACCCCCCCTTTTTGCTCCTGAAAATACCTCTTGAGATAAAAACACGACTTTTTGGCGAAAAAAAATGGGGTTTTGGCTGAGAATAGGTGCTTTTTGGTCAAAAAAACTGTTTTTTGCTGACCAAATTGGAATTTTGCTGAGAATTTTCTCTTGGTCCAAACACGACGTTTTCACTGCTAAACGCACCCTTTGGCCGAGAAAAGCACATTTTCGGTGTCCAAAACACTGTTTTGCTGGGGAAAAAACCTTTTTAGCCCCAAAAACTGAAAAATGGCTATTTTGGCTCTCAAAACCAGGTTTTTCGCTGACGGCGTGACCGGTTGGCTGAAACCCCCACTTTTTGCTCCTGAAAATACCTCTTGAGATAAAAACACGACTTTTTGGCGAAAAAAAATGGGGTTTTGGCTGAGAATAGGTGCTTTTTGGTCAAAAAAACTGTTTTTTGCTGACCAAATTGGAATTTTGCTGAGAATTTTCTCTTGGTCCAAACACGACGTTTTCACTGCTAAACGCACCCTTTGGCCGAGAAAAGCACATTTTCGGTGTCCAAAACACTGTTTTGCTGGGAAAAAAACCTTTTTAGCCCCAAAAACTGAAAAATGGCTATTTTGGCTCTCAAAACCAGGTTTTTCGCTGACGGCGTGACCGGTTGGCTGAAACCCCCCCTTTTTGCTCCTGAAAATACCTCTTGAGATAAAAACACGACTTTTTGGCGAAAAAAAATGGGGTTTTGGCTGAGAATAGGTGCTTTTTGGTCAAAAAAACTGTTTTTTGCTGACCAAATTGGAATTTTGCTGAGAATTTTCTCTTGGTCCAAACACGACGTTTTCACTGCTAAACGCACCCTTTGGCCGAGAAAAGCACATTTTCGGTGTCCAAAACACTGTTTTGCTGGGGAAAAAACCTTTTTAGCCCCAAAAACTGAAAAATGGCTATTTTGGCTCTCAAAACCAGGTTTTTCGCTGACGGCGTGACCGGTTGGCTGAAACCCCCACTTTTTGCTCCTGAAAATACCTCTTGAGATAAAAACACGACTTTTTGGCGAAAAAAAATGGGGTTTTGGCTGAGAATAGGTGCTTTTTGGTCAAAAAAACTGTTTTTTGCTGACCAAATTGGAATTTTGCTGAGAATTTTCTCTTGGTCCAAACACGACGTTTTCACTGCTAAACGCACCCTTTGGCCGAGAAAAGCACATTTTCGGTGTCCAAAACACTGTTTTGCTGGGAAAAAAAACCTTTTTAGCCCCAAAAACTGAAAAATGGCTATTTTGGCTCTCAAAACCAGGTTTTTCGCTGACGGCGTGACCGGTTGGCTGAAACCCCCCCTTTTTGCTCCTGAAAATACCTCTTGAGATAAAAACACGACTTTTTGGCGAAAAAAAATGGGGTTTTGGCTGAGAATAGGTGCTTTTTGGTCAAAAAAACTGTTTTTTGCTGACCAAATTGGAATTTTGCTGAGAATTTTCTCTTGGTCCAAACACGACGTTTTCACTGCTAAACGCACCCTTTGGCCGAGAAAAGCACATTTTCGGTGTCCAAAACACTGTTTTGCTGGGAAAAAAACCTTTTTAGCCCCAAAAACTGAAAAATGGCTATTTTGGCTCTCAAAACCAGGTTTTTCGCTGACGGCGTGACCGGTTGGCTGAAACCCCCACTTTTTGCTCCTGAAAATCCCTCTTGAGATAAAAACACGACTTTTTGGCGAAAAAAAAATGGGGTTTTGGCTGAGAATAGGTGCTTTTTGGTCAAAAAAACTGTTTTTTGCTGACCAAATTGGAATTTTGCTGAGAATTTTCTCTTGGTCCAAACACGACGTTTTCACTGCTAAACGCACCCTTTGGCCGAGAAAAGCACATTTTCGGTGTCCAAAACACTGTTTTGCTGGAAAAAAAACCTTTTTAGCCCCAAAAACTGAAAAATGGCTATTTTGGCTCTCAAAACCAGGTTTTTCGCTGACGGCGTGACCGGTTGGCTGAAACCCCCCCTTTTTGCTCCTGAAAATACCTCTTGAGATAAAAACACGACTTTTTGGCGAAAAAAAATGGGGTTTTGGCTGAGAATAGGTGCTTTTTGGTCAAAAAAACTGTTTTTTGCTGACCAAATTGGAATTTTGCTGAGAATTTTCTCTTGGTCCAAACACGACGTTTTCACTGCTAAACGCACCCTTTGGCCGAGAAAAGCACATTTTCGGTGTCCAAAACGCTGTTTTGCTGGGAAAAAAACCTTTTTAGCCCCAAAAACTGAAAAATGGCTATTTTGGCTCTCAAAACCAGGTTTTTCGCTGACGGCGTGACCGGTTGGCTGAAACCCCCACTTTTTGCTCCTGAAAATACCTCTTGAGATAAAAACACGACTTTTTGGCGAAAAAAAATGGGGTTTTGGCTGAGAATAGGTGCTTTTTGGTCAAAAAAACTGTTTTTTGCTGACCAAATTGGAATTTTGCTGAGAATTTTCTCTTGGTCCAAACACGACGTTTTCACTGCTAAACGCACCCTTTGGCCGAGAAAAGCACATTTTCGGTGTCCAAAACACTGTTTTGCTGGGAAAAAAACCTTTTTAGCCCCAAAAACTGAAAAATGGCTATTTTGGCTCTCAAAACCAGGTTTTTCGCTGACGGCGTGACCGGTTGGCTGAAACCCCCACTTTTTGCTCCTGAAAATACCTCTTGAGATAAAAACACGACTTTTTGGCGAAAAAAAATGGGGTTTTGGCTGAGAATAGGTGCTTTTTGGTCAAAAAAACTGTTTTTTGCTGACCAAATTGGAATTTTGCTGAGAATTTTCTCTTGGTCCAAACACGACGTTTTCACTGCTAAACGCACCCTTTGGCCGAGAAAAGCACATTTTCGGTGTCCAAAACACTGTTTTGCTGGGAAAAAAACCTTTTTAGCCCCAAAAACTGAAAAATGGCTATTTTGGCTCTCAAAACCAGGTTTTTCGCTGACGGCGTGACCGGTTGGCTGAAACCCCCACTTTTTGCTCCTGAAAATACCTCTTGAGATAAAAACACGACTTTTTGGCGAAAAAAAATGGGGTTTTGGCTGAGAATAGGTGCTTTTTGGTCAAAAAAACTGTTTTTTGCTGACCAAATTGGAATTTTGCTGAGAATTTTCTCTTGGTCCAAACACGACGTTTTCACTGCTAAACGCACCCTTTGGCCGAGAAAAGCACATTTTCGGTGTCCAAAACACTGTTTTGCTGGGAAAAAAACCTTTTTAGCCCCAAAAACTGAAAAATGGCTATTTTGGCTCTCAAAACCAGGTTTTTCGCTGACGGCGTGACCGGTTGGCTGAAACCCCCACTTTTTGCTCCTGAAAATACCTCTTGAGATAAAAACACGACTTTTTGGCGAAAAAAAATGGGGTTTTGGCTGAGAATAGGTGCTTTTTGGTCAAAAAAACTGTTTTTTGCTGACCAAATTGGAATTTTGCTGAGAATTTTCTCTTGGTCCAAACACGACGTTTTCACTGCTAAACGCACCCTTTGGCCGAGAAAAGCACATTTTCGGTGTCCAAAACACTGTTTTGCTGGGAAAAAAACCTTTTTAGCCCCAAAAACTGAAAAATGGCTATTTTGGCTCTCAAAACCAGGTTTTTCGCTGACGGCGTGACCGGTTGGCTGAAACCCCCACTTTTTGCTCCTGAAAATACCTCTTGAGATAAAAACACGACTTTTTGGCGAAAAAAAATGGGGTTTTGGCTGAGAATAGGTGCTTTTTGGTCAAAAAAACTGTTTTTTGCTGACCAAATTGGAATTTTGCTGAGAATTTTCTCTTGGTCCAAACACGACGTTTTCACTGCTAAACGCACCCTTTGGCCGAGAAAAGCACATTTTCGGTGTCCAAAACACGGTTTTGCTGGGAAAAAAACCTTTTTAGCCCCAAAAACTGAAAAATGGCTATTTTGGCTCTCAAAACCAGGTTTTTCGCTGACGGCGTGACCGGTTGGCTGAAACCCCCACTTTTTGCTCCTGAAAATACCTCTTGAGATAAAAACACGACTTTTTGGCGAAAAAAAATGGGGTTTTGGCTGAGAATAGGTGCTTTTTGGTCAAAAAAACTGTTTTTTGCTGACCAAATTGGAATTTTGCTGAGAATTTTCTCTTGGTCCAAACACGACGTTTTCACTGCTAAACGCACCCTTTGGCCGAGAAAAGCACATTTTCGGTGTCCAAAACACTGTTTTGCTGGGAAAAAAACCTTTTTAGCCCCAAAAACTGAAAAATGGCTATTTTGGCTCTCAAAACCAGGTTTTTCGCTGACGGCGTGACCGGTTGGCTGAAACCCCCACTTTTTGCTCCTGAAAATACCTCTTGAGATAAAAACACGACTTTTTGGCGAAAAAAAATGGGGTTTTGGCTGAGAATAGGTGCTTTTTGGTCAAAAAAACTGTTTTTTGCTGACCAAATTGGAATTTTGCTGAGAATTTTCTCTTGGTCCAAACACGACGTTTTCACTGCTAAACGCACCCTTTGGCCGAGAAAAGCACATTTTCGGTGTCCAAAACACTGTTTTGCTGGGAAAAAAACCTTTTTAGCCCCAAAAACTGAAAAATGGCTATTTTGGCTCTCAAAACCAGGTTTTTCGCTGACGGCGTGACCGGTTGGCTGAAACCCCCACTTTTTGCTCCTGAAAATACCTCTTGAGATAAAAACACGACTTTTTGGCGAAAAAAAATGGGGTTTTGGCTGAGAATAGGTGCTTTTTGGTCAAAAAAACTGTTTTTTGCTGACCAAATTGGAATTTTGCTGAGAATTTTCTCTTGGTCCAAACACGACGTTTTCACTGCTAAACGCACCCTTTGGCCGAGAAAAGCACATTTTCGGTGTCTAAAACACTGTTTTGCTGGGAAAAAAACCTTTTTAGCCCCAAAAACTGAAAAATGGCTATTTTGGCTCTCAAAACCAGGTTTTTCGCTGACGGCGTGACCGGTTGGCTGAAACCCCCACTTTTTGCTCCTGAAAATCCCTCTTGAGATAAAAACACGACTTTTTGGCGAAAAAAAATGGGGTTTTGGCTGAGAATAGGTGCTTTTTGGTCAAATAAACTGTTTTTTGCTGACCAAATTGGAATTTTGCTGAGAATTTTCTCTTGGTCCAAACACGACGTTTTCACTGCTAAACGCACCCTTTGGCCGAGAAAAGCACATTTTCAGTGTCCAAAACACTGTTTTGCTGGGAAAAAAACCTTTTTAGCCCCAAAAACTGAAAAATGGCTATTTTGGCTCTCAAAACCAGGTTTTTCGCTGACGGCGTGACCGGTTGGCTGAAACCCCCACTTTTTGCTCCTGAAAATCCCTCTTGAGATAAAAACACGACTTTTTGGCGAAAAAAAATGGGGTTTTGGCTGAGAATAGGTGCTTTTTGGTCAAAAAAACTGTTTTTTGCTGACCAAATTGGAATTTTGCTGAGAATTTTCTCTTGGTCCAAACACGACGTTTTCACTGCTAAACGCACCCTTTGGCCGACAAAAGCACATTTTCGGTGTCCAAAACACTGTTTTGCTGGGAAAAAAACCTTTTTAGCCCCAAAAACTGAAAAATGGCTATTTTGGCTCTCAAAACCAGGTTTTTCGCTGACGGCGTGACCGGTTGGCTGAAACCCCCACTTTTTGCTCCTGAAAATCCCTCTTGAGATAAAAACACGACTTTTTGGCGAAAAAAAATGGGGTTTTGGCTGAGAATAGGTGCTTTTTGGTCAAATAAACTGTTTTTTGCTGACCAAATTGGAATTTTGCTGAGAATTTTCTCTTGGTCCAAACACGACGTTTTCACTGCTAAACGCACCCTTTGGCCGAGAAAAGCACATTTTCGGTGTCCAAAACACTGTTTTGCTGGGAAAAAAACCTTTTTAGCCCCAAAAACTGAAAAATGGCTATTTTGGCTCTCAAAACCAGGTTTTTCGCTGACGGCGTGACCGGTTGGCTGAAACCCCCACTTTTTGCTCCTGAAAATACCTCTTGAGATAAAAACACGACTTTTTGGCGAAAAAAAATGGGGTTTTGGCTGAGAATAGGTGCTTTTTGGTCAAATAAACTGTTTTTTGCTGACCAAATTGGAATTTTGCTGAGAATTTTCTCTTGGTCCAAACACGACGTTTTCACTGCTAAACGCACCCTTTGGCCGAGAAAAGCACATTTTCGGTGTCCAAAACACTGTTTTGCTGGGAAAAAAACCTTTTTAGCCCCAAAAACTGAAAAATGGCTATTTTGGCTCTCAAAACCAGGTTTTTCGCTGACGGCGTGACCGGTTGGCTGAAACCCCCACTTTTTGCTCCTGAAAATACCTCTTGAGATAAAAACACGACTTTTTGGCGAAAAAAAATGGGGTTTTGGCTGAGAATAGGTGCTTTTTGGTCAAAAAAACTGTTTTTTGCTGACCAAATTGGAATTTTGCTGAGAATTTTCTCTTGGTCCAAACACGACGTTTTCACTGCTAAACGCACCCTTTGGCCGAGAAAAGCACATTTTCGGTGTCCAAAACACTGTTTTGCTGGGAAAAAAACCTTTTTAGCCCCAAAAACTGAAAAATGGCTATTTTGGCTCTCAAAACCAGGTTTTTCGCTGACGGCGTGACCGGTTGGCTGAAACCCCCACTTTTTGCTCCTGAAAATACCTCTTGAGATAAAAACACGACTTTTTGGCGAAAAAAAAATGGGGTTTTGGCTGAGAATAGGTGCTTTTTGGTCAAAAAAACTGTTTTTTGCTGACCAAATTGGAATTTTGCTGAGAATTTTCTCTTGGTCCAAACACGACGTTTTCACTGCTAAACGCACCCTTTGGCCGAGAAAAGCACATTTTCGGTGTCCAAAACACTGTTTTGCTGGGAAAAAAACCTTTTTAGCCCCAAAAACTGAAAAATGGCTATTTTGGCTCTCAAAACCAGGTTTTTCGCTGACGGCGTGACCGGTTGGCTGAAACCCCCACTTTTTGCTCCTGAAAATACCTCTTGAGATAAAAACACGACTTTTTGGCGAAAAAAAATGGGGTTTTGGCTGAGAATAGGTGCTTTTTGGTCAAAAAAACTGTTTTTTGCTGACCAAATTGGAATTTTGCTGAGAATTTTCTCTTGGTCCAAACACGACGTTTTCACTGCTAAACGCACCCTTTGGCCGAGAAAAGCACATTTTCGGTGTCCAAAACACTGTTTTGCTGGGAAAAAAACCTTTTTAGCCCCAAAAACTGAAAAATGGCTATTTTGGCTCTCAAAACCAGGTTTTTCGCTGACGGCGTGACCGGTTGGCTGAAACCCCCACTTTTTGCTCCTGAAAATCCCTCTTGAGATAAAAACACGACTTTTTGGCGAAAAAAAATGGGGTTTTGGCTGAGAATAGGTGCTTTTTGGTCAAAAAAACTGTTTTTTGCTGACCAAATTGGAATTTTGCTGAGAATTTTCTCTTGGTCCAAACACGACGTTTTCACTGCTAAACGCACCCTTTGGCCGAGAAAAGCACATTTTCGGTGTCCAAAACACTGTTTTGCTGGGAAAAAAACCTTTTTAGCCCCAAAAACTGAAAAATGGCTATTTTGGCTCTCAAAACCAGGTTTTTCGCTGACGGCGTGACCGGTTGGCTGAAACCCCCACTTTTTGCTCCTGAAAATACCTCTTGAGATAAAAACACGACTTTTTGGCGAAAAAAAATGGGGTTTTGGCTGAGAATAGGTGCTTTTTGGTCAAATAAACTGTTTTTTGCTGACCAAATTGGAATTTTGCTGAGAATTTTCTCTTGGTCCAAACACGACGTTTTCACTGCTAAACGCACCCTTTGGCCGAGAAAAGCACATTTTCGGTGTCCAAAACACTGTTTTGCTGGGAAAAAAACCTTTTTAGCCCCAAAAACTGAAAAATGGCTATTTTGGCTCTCAAAACCAGGTTTTTCGCTGACGGCGTGACCGGTTGGCTGAAACCCCCACTTTTTGCTCCTGAAAATACCTCTTGAGATAAAAACACGACTTTTTGGCGAAAAAAAATGGGGTTTTGGCTGAGAATAGGTGCTTTTTGGTCAAATAAACTGTTTTTTGCTGACCAAATTGGAATTTTGCTGAGAATTTTCTCTTGGTCCAAACACGACGTTTTCACTGCTAAACGCACCCTTTGGCCGAGAAAAGCACATTTTCGGTGTCCAAAACACTGTTTTGCTGGGAAAAAAACCTTTTTAGCCCCAAAAACTGAAAAATGGCTATTTTGGCTCTCAAAACCAGGTTTTTCGCTGACGGCGTGACCGGTTGGCTGAAACCCCCACTTTTTGCTCCTGAAAATACCTCTTGAGATAAAAACACGACTTTTTGGCGAAAAAAAATGGGGTTTTGGCTGAGAATAGGTGCTTTTTGGTCAAAAAAACTGTTTTTTGCTGACCAAATTGGAATTTTGCTGAGAATTTTCTCTTGGTCCAAACACGACGTTTTCACTGCTAAACGCACCCTTTGGCCGAGAAAAGCACATTTTCGGTGTCCAAAACACTGTTTTGCTGGGAAAAAAACCTTTTTAGCCCCAAAAACTGAAAAATGGCTATTTTGGCTCTCAAAACCAGGTTTTTCGCTGACGGCGTGACCGGTTGGCTGAAACCCCCACTTTTTGCTCCTGAAAATACCTCTTGAGATAAAAACACGACTTTTTGGCGAAAAAAAATGGGGTTTTGGCTGAGAATAGGTGCTTTTTGGTCAAATAAACTGTTTTTTGCTGACCAAATTGGAATTTTGCTGAGAATTTTCTCTTGGTCCAAACACGACGTTTTCACTGCTAAACGCACCCTTTGGCCGAGAAAAGCACATTTTCGGTGTCCAAAACACTGTTTTGCTGGGAAAAAAACCTTTTTAGCCCCAAAAACTGAAAAATGGCTATTTTGGCTCTCAAAACCAGGTTTTTCGCTGACGGCGTGACCGGTTGGCTGAAACCCCCACTTTTTGCTCCTGAAAATCCCTCTTGAGATAAAAACACGACTTTTTGGCGAAAAAAAATGGGGTTTTGGCTGAGAATAGGTGCTTTTTGGTCAAAAAAACTGTTTTTTGCTGACCAAATTGGAATTTTGCTGAGAATTTTCTCTTGGTCCAAACACGACGTTTTCACTGCTAAACGCACCCTTTGGCCGAGAAAAGCACATTTTCGGTGTCCAAAACACTGTTTTGCTGGGAAAAAAACCTTTTTAGCCCCAAAAACTGAAAAATGGCTATTTTGGCTCTCAAAACCAGGTTTTTCGCTGACGGCGTGACCGGTTGGCTGAAACCCCCACTTTTTGCTCCTGAAAATCCCTCTTGAGATAAAAACACGACTTTTTGGCGAAAAAAAATGGGGTTTTGGCTGAGAATAGGTGCTTTTTGGTCAAAAAAACTGTTTTTTGCTGACCAAATTGGAATTTTGCTGAGAATTTTCTCTTGGTCCAAACACGACGTTTTCACTGCTAAACGCACCCTTTGGCCGAGAAAAGCACATTTTCGGTGTCCAAAACACTGTTTTGCTGGGAAAAAAACCTTTTTAGCCCCAAAAACTGAAAAATGGCTATTTTGGCTCTCAAAACCAGGTTTTTCGCTGACGGCGTGACCGGTTGGCTGAAACCCCCACTTTTTGCTCCTGAAAATACCTCTTGAGATAAAAACACGACTTTTTGGCGAAAAAAAATGGGGTTTTGGCTGAGAATAGGTGCTTTTTGGTCAAATAAACTGTTTTTTGCTGACCAAATTGGAATTTTGCTGAGAATTTTCTCTTGGTCCAAACACGACGTTTTCACTGCTAAACGCACCCTTTGGCCGAGAAAAGCACATTTTCGGTGTCCAAAACACTGTTTTGCTGGGAAAAAAACCTTTTTAGCCCCAAAAACTGAAAAATGGCTATTTTGGCTCTCAAAACCAGGTTTTTCGCTGACGGCGTGACCGGTTGGCTGAAACCCCCACTTTTTGCTCCTGAAAATACCTCTTGAGATAAAAACACGACTTTTTGGCGAAAAAAAATGGGGTTTTGGCTGAGAATAGGTGCTTTTTGGTCAAAAAAACTGTTTTTTGCTGACCAAATTGGAATTTTGCTGAGAATTTTCTCTTGGTCCAAACACGACGTTTTCACTGCTAAACGCACCCTTTGGCCGAGAAAAGCACATTTTCGGTGTCCAAAACACTGTTTTGCTGGGAAAAAAAACCTTTTTAGCCCCAAAAACTGAAAAATGGCTATTTTGGCTCTCAAAACCAGGTTTTTCGCTGACGGCGTGACCGGTTGGCTGAAACCCCCACTTTTTGCTCCTGAAAATACCTCTTGAGATAAAAACACGACTTTTTGGCGAAAAAAAATGGGGTTTTGGCTGAGAATAGGTGCTTTTTGGTCAAAAAAACTGTTTTTTGCTGACCAAATTGGAATTTTGCTGAGAATTTTCTCTTGGTCCAAACACGACGTTTTCACTGCTAAACGCACCCTTTGGCCGAGAAAAGCACATTTTCGGTGTCCAAAACACTGTTTTGCTGGGAAAAAAACCTTTTTAGCCCCAAAAACTGAAAAATGGCTATTTTGGCTCTCAAAACCAGGTTTTTCGCTGACGGCGTGACCGGTTGGCTGAAACCCCCACTTTTTGCTCCTGACAATACCTCTTGAGATAAAAACACGACTTTTTGGCGAAAAAAAATGGGGTTTTGGCTGAGAATAGGTGCTTTTTGGTCAAAAAAACTGTTTTTTGCAAATTGGAATTTTGCTGAGAATTTTATCTTGGTCCAAACACGACATTTTCACTGCTAAACGCACCCTTTGGCCGAGAAAAGCACATTTTCGGTGTCCAAAACACTGTTTTGCTGGGAAAAAAACCTTTTTAGCCCCAAAAACTGAAAAATGGCTATTTTGGCTCTCAAAACCAGGTTTTTCGCTGACGGCGTGACCGGTTGGCTGAAACCCCCACTTTTTGCTCCTGAAAATACCTCTTGAGATAAAAACACGACTTTTTGGCGAAAAAAAATGGGGTTTTGGCTGAGAATAGGTGCTTTTTGGTCAAAAAAACTGTTTTTTGCTGACCAAATTGGAATTTTGCTGAGAATTTTCTCTTGGTCCAAACACGACGTTTTCACTGCTAAACGCACCCTTTGGCCGAGAAAAGCACATTTTCGGTGTCCAAAACACTGTTTTGCTGGGAAAAAAACCTTTTTAGCCCCAAAAACTGAAAAATGGCTATTTTGGCTCTCAAAACCAGGTTTTTCGCTGACGGCGTGACCGGTTGGCTGAAACCCCCACTTTTTGCTCCTGAAAATACCTCTTGAGATAAAAACACGACTTTTTGGCGAAAAAAAATGGGGTTTTGGCTGAGAATAGGTGCTTTTTGGTCAAAAAAACTGTTTTTTGCTGACCAAATTGGAATTTTGCTGAGAATTTTCTCTTGGTCCAAACACGACGTTTTCACTGCTAAACGCACCCTTTGGCCGAGAAAAGCACATTTTCGGTGTCCAAAACACTGTTTTGCTGGGAAAAAAACCTTTTTAGCCCCAAAAACTGAAAAATGGCTATTTTGGCTCTCAAAACCAGGTTTTTCGCTGACGGCGTGACCGGTTGGCTGAAACCCCCACTTTTTGCTCCTGAAAATACCTCTTGAGATAAAAACACGACTTTTTGGCGAAAAAAAATGGGGTTTTGGCTGAGAATAGGTGCTTTTTGGTCAAATAAACTGTTTTTTGCTGACCAAATTGGAATTTTGCTGAGAATTTTCTCTTGGTCCAAACACGACGTTTTCACTGCTAAACGCACCCTTTGGCCGAGAAAAGCACATTTTCGGTGTCCAAAACACTGTTTTGCTGGGAAAAAAACCTTTTTAGCCCCAAAAACTGAAAAATGGCTATTTTGGCTCTCAAAACCAGGTTTTTCGCTGACGGCGTGACCGGTTGGCTGAAACCCCCACTTTTTGCTCCTGAAAATACCTCTTGAGATAAAAACACGACTTTTTGGCGAAAAAAAATGGGGTTTTGGCTGAGAATAGGTGCTTTTTGGTCAAAAAAACTGTTTTTTGCTGACCAAATTGGAATTTTGCTGAGAATTTTCTCTTGGTCCAAACACGACGTTTTCACTGCTAAACGCACCCTTTGGCCGAGAAAAGCACATTTTCGGTGTCCAAAACACTGTTTTGCTGGGGAAAAAACCTTTTTAGCCCCAAAAACTGAAAAATGGCTATTTTGGCTCTCAAAACCAGGTTTTTCGCTGACGGCGTGACCGGTTGGCTGAAACCCCCACTTTTTGCTCCTGAAAATACCTCTTGAGATAAAAACACGACTTTTTGGCGAAAAAAAATGGGGTTTTGGCTGAGAATAGGTGCTTTTTGGTCAAAAAAACTGTTTTTTGCTGACCAAATTGGAATTTTGCTGAGAATTTTCTCTTGGTCCAAACACGACGTTTTCACTGCTAAACGCACCCTTTGGCCGAGAAAAGCACATTTTCGGTGTCCAAAACACTGTTTTGCTGGGAAAAAAACCTTTTTAGCCCCAAAAACTGAAAAATGGCTATTTTGGCTCTCAAAACCAGGTTTTTCGCTGACGGCGTGACCGGTTGGCTGAAACCCCCACTTTTTGCTCCTGACAATACCTCTTGAGATAAAAACACGACTTTTTGGCGAAAAAAAATGGGGTTTTGGCTGAGAATAGGTGCTTTTTGGTCAAAAAAACTGTTTTTTGCAAATTGGAATTTTGCTGAGAATTTTATCTTGGTCCAAACACGACATTTTCACTGCTAAACGCACCCTTTGGCCGAGAAAAGCACATTTTCGGTGTCCAAAACAGTTTTGCTGGGAAAAAAACCTTTTTAGCCCCAAAAACTGAAAAATGGCTATTTTGGCTTTCAAAACCAGGTTTTTCGCTGACGGCGTGACCGGTTGGCTGAAACCCCCACTTTTTGCTCCTGAAAATACCTCTTGAGATAAAAACACGACTTTTTGGCGGAAAAAATGGGGTTTTGGCTGAGAATAGGTGCTTTTTTGGTCAAAAAAACTGTTTTTTGCTGACCAAATTGGAATGTTGCTGAGAATTTTCTCTTGGTCCAAACACGACGTTTTCACTGCTAAACGCACCCTTTGGCCGAGAAAAGCACATTTTCGGTGTCCAAAACACTGTTTTGCTGGGAAAAAAACCTTTTTAGCCCCAAAAACTGAAAAATGGCTATTTTGGCTCTCAAAACCAGGTTTTTCGCTGACGGCGTGACCGGTTGGCTGAAACCCCCACTTTTTGCTCCTGACAATACCTCTTGAGATAAAAACACGACTTTTTGGCGAAAAAAAATGGGGTTTTGGCTGAGAATAGGTGCTTTTTGGTCAAAAAAACTGTTTTTTGCTGACCAAATCGGAATTTTGCTGAGAATTTTCTCTTGGTCCAAACACGACGTTTTCACTGCTAAACGCACCCTTTGGCCGAGAAAAGCACATTTTCGGTGTCCAAAATACTGTTTTGCTGGGAAAAAAACCTTTTTAGCCCCAAAAACTGAAAAATGGCTATTTTGGCTCTCAAAACCAGGTTTTTCGCTGACGGCGTGACCGGTTGGCTGAAACCCCCACTTTTTGCTCCTGAAAATACCTCTTGAGATAAAAACACGACTTTTTGGCGAAAAAAAATGGGGTTTTGGCTGAGAATAGGTGCTTTTTGGTCAAAAAAACTGTTTTTTGCTGACCAAATTGGAATTTTGCTGAGAATTTTCTCTTGGTCCAAACACGACGTTTTCACTGCTAAACGCACCCTTTGGCCGAGAAAAGCACATTTTCGGTGTCCAAAACACTGTTTTGCTGGGAAAAAAACCTTTTTAGCCCCAAAAACTGAAAAATGGCTATTTTGGCTCTCAAAACCAGGTTTTTCGCTGACGGCGTGACCGGTTGGCTGAAACCCCCACTTTTTGCTCCTGAAAATCCCTCTTGAGATAAAAACACGACTTTTTGGCGAAAAAAAATGGGGTTTTGGCTGAGAATAGGTGCTTTTTGGTCAAAAAAACTGTTTTTTGCTGACCAAATTGGAATTTTGCTGAGAATTTTCTCTTGGTCCAAACACGACGTTTTCACTGCTAAACGCACCCTTTGGCCGAGAAAAGCACATTTTCGGTGTCCAAAACACTGTTTTGCTGGGAAAAAAACCTTTTTAGCCCCAAAAACTGAAAAATGGCTATTTTGGCTCTCAAAACCAGGTTTTTCGCTGACGGCGTGACCGGTTGGCTGAAACCCCCACTTTTTGCTCCTGAAAATACCTCTTGAGATAAAAACACGACTTTTTGGCGAAAAAAAATGGGGTTTTGGCTGAGAATAGGTGCTTTTTGGTCAAAAAAACTGTTTTTTGCTGACCAAATTGGAATTTTGCTGAGAATTTTCTCTTGGTCCAAACACGACGTTTTCACTGCTAAACGCACCCTTTGGCTGAGAAAAGCACATTTTCGGTGTCCAAAACACTGTTTTGCTGGGAAAAAAACCTTTTTAGCCCCAAAAACTGAAAAATGGCTATTTTGGCTCTCAAAACCAGGTTTTTCGCTGACGGCGTGACCGGTTGGCTGAAACCCCCACTTTTTGCTCCTGAAAATACCTCTTGAGATAAAAACACGACTTTTTGGCGAAAAAAAATGGGGTTTTGGCTGAGAATAGGTGCTTTTTGGTCAAAAAAACTGTTTTTTGCTGACCAAATTGGAATTTTGCTGAGAATTTTCTCTTGGTCCAAACACGACGTTTTCACTGCTAAACGCACCCTTTGGCCGAGAAAAGCACATTTTCGGTGTCCAAAACACTGTTTTGCTGGGAAAAAAAAACCTTTTTAGCCCCAAAAACTGAAAAATGGCTATTTTGGCTCTCAAAACCAGGTTTTTCGCTGACGGCGTGACCGGTTGGCTGAAACCCCCACTTTTTGCTCCTGAAAATACCTTTTGAGATAAAAACACGACTTTTTGGCGAAAAAAAATGGGGTTTTGGCTGAGAATAGGTGCTTTTTGGTCAAAAAAAACTGTTTTTTGCTGACCAAATTGGAATTTTGCTGAGAATTTTCTCTTGGTCCAAACACGACGTTTTCACTGCTAAACGCACCTTTTGGCCGAGAAAAGCACATTTTCGGTGTCCAAAACACTGTTTTGCTGGAAAAAAAAACCTTTTTAGCCCCAAAAACTGAAAAATGGCTATTTTGGCTCTCAAAACCAGGTTTTTCGCTGACAACGTGACCGGTTGGCTGAAACCCCCACTTTTTGCTCCTGAAAATACCTCTTGAGATAAAAACACGACTTTTTGGCGAAAAAAAATGGGGTTTTGGCTGAGAATAGGTGCTTTTTGGTCAAAAAAACTGTTTTTTGCTGACCAAATTGGAATTTTGCTGAGAATTTTCTCTTGGTCCAAACACGACGTTTTCACTGCTAAACGCACCCTTTGGCCGAGAAAAGCACATTTTCGGTGTCCAAAACACTGTTTTGCTGGGAAAAAAACCTTTTTAGCCCCAAAAACTGAAAAATGGCTATTTTGGCTCTCAAAACCAGGTTTTTCGCTGACGGCGTGACCGGTTGGCTGAAACCCCCACTTTTTGCTCCTGAAAATACCTCGAGATAAAAACACGACTTTTTGGCGAAAAAAAATGGGGTTTTGGCTGAGAATAGGTGCTTTTTGGTCAAAAAAACTGTTTTTTGCTGACCAAATTGGAATTTTGCTGAGAATTTTCTCTTGGTCCAAACACGACGTTTTCACTGCTAAATGCACCCTTTGGCCGAGAAAAGCACATTTTCGGTGTCCAAAACACTGTTTTGCTGGGAAAAAAAACCTTTTTAGCCCCAAAAACTGAAAAATGGCTATTTTGGCTCTCAAAACCAGGTTTTTCGCTGACGGCGTGACCGGTTGGCTGAAACCCCCCCTTTTTGCTCCTGAAAATACCTCTTGAGATAAAAACACGACTTTTTGGCGAAAAAAAATGGGGTTTTGGCTGAGAATAGGTGCTTTTTGGTCAAAAAAACTGTTTTTTGCTGACCAAATTGGAATTTTGCTGAGAATTTTCTCTTGGTCCAAACACGACGTTTTCACTGCTAAACGCACCCTTTGGCCGAGAAAAGCACATTTTCGGTGTCCAAAACACTGTTTTGCTGGGAAAAAAACCTTTTTAGCCCCAAAAACTGAAAAATGGCTATTTTGGCTCTCAAAACCAGGTTTTTCGCTGACGGCGTGACCGGTTGGCTGAAACCCCCACTTTTTGCTCCTGAAAATACCTCTTGAGATAAAAACACGACTTTTTGGCGAAAAAAAATGGGGTTTTGGCTTAGAATAGGTGCTTTTTGGTCAAAAAAACTGTTTTTTGCTGACCAAATTGGAATTTTGCTGAGAATTTTCTCTTGGTCCAAACACGACGTTTTCACTGCTAAACGCACCCTTTGGCCGAGAAAAGCACATTTTCGGTGTCCAAAACACGGTTTTGCTGGGAAAAAAACCTTTTTAGCCCCAAAAACTGAAAAATGGCTATTTTGGCTCTCAAAACCAGGTTTTTCGCTGACGGCGTGACCGGTTGGCTGAAACCCCCACTTTTTGCTCCTGAAAATACCTCTTGAGATAAAAACACGACTTTTTGGCGAAAAAAAATGGGGTTTTGGCTGAGAATAGGTGCTTTTTGGTCAAAAAAACTGTTTTTTGCTGACCAAATTGGAATTTTGCTGAGAATTTTCTCTTGGTCCAAACACGACGTTTTCACTGCTAAACGCACCCTTTGGCCGAGAAAAGCACATTTTCGGTGTCCAAAACACTGTTTTGCTGGGAAAAAAACCTTTTTAGCCCCAAAAACTGAAAAATGGCTATTTTGGCTCTCAAAACCAGGTTTTTCGCTGACGGCGTGACCGGTTGGCTGAAACCCCCACTTTTTGCTCCTGAAAATACCTCTTGAGATAAAAACACGACTTTTTGGCGAAAAAAAATGGGGTTTTGGCTGAGAATAGGTGCTTTTTGGTCAAAAAAACTGTTTTTTGCTGACCAAATTGGAATTTTGCTGAGAATTTTCTCTTGGTCCAAACACGACGTTTTCACTGCTAAACGCACCCTTTGGCCGAGAAAAGCACATTTTCGGTGTCCAAAACACTGTTTTGCTGGAAAAAAAACCTTTTTAGCCCCAAAAACTGAAAAATGGCTATTTTGGCTCTCAAAACCAGGTTTTTCGCTGACGGCGTGACCGGTTGGCTGAAACCCCCACTTTTTACTCCTGAAAATACCTCTTGAGATAAAAACACGACTTTTTGGCGAAAAAAAAATGGGGTTTTGGCTGAGAATAGGTGCTTTTTGGTCAAAAAAACTGTTTTTTGCTGACCAAATTGGAATTTTGCTGAGAATTTTCTCTTGGTCCAAACACGACGTTTTCACTGCTAAACGCACCCTTTGGCCGAGAAAAGCACATTTTCGGTGTCCAAAACACTGTTTTGCTGGGTAAAAAACCTTTTTAGCCCCAAAAACTGAAAAATGGCTATTTTGGCTCTCAAAACCAGGTTATTCGCTGACGGCGTGACCGATTGGCTGAAACCCCCACTTTTTGCTCCTGAAAATACCTCTTGAGATAAAAACACGACTTTTTGGCGAAAAAAAATGGGGTTTTGGCTGAGAATAGGTGCTTTTTGGTCAAAAAAACTGTTTTTTGCTGACCAAATTGGAATTTTGCTGAGAATTTTCTCTTGGTCCAAACACGACGTTTTCACTGCTAAACGCACCCTTTGGCCGAGAAAAGCACATTTTCGGTGTCCAAAACACTGTTTTGCTGGGAAAAAAACCTTTTTAGCCCCAAAAACTGAAAAATGGCTATTTTGGCTCTCAAAACCAGGTTTTTCGCTGACGGCGTGACCGGTTGTCTGAAACCCCCACTTTTTGCTCCTGAAAATACCTCTTGAGATAAAAACACGACTTTTTGGCGAAAAAAAATGGGGTTTTGGCTGAGAATAGGTGCTTTTTGGTCAAAAAAACTGTTTTTTGCTGACCAAATTGGAATTTTGCTGAGAATTTTCTCTTGGTCCAAACACGACGTTTTCACTGCTAAACGCACCCTTTGGCCGAGAAAAGCACATTTTCGGTGTCCAAAACACTGTTTTGCTGGGAAAAAAACCTTTTTAGCCCCAAAAACTGAAAAATGGCTATTTTGGCTCTCAAAACCAGGTTTTTCGCTGACGGCGTGACCGGTTGGCTGAAACCCCCACATTTTGCTCCTGAAAATACCTCTTGAGATAAAAACACGACTTTTTGGCGAAAAAAAATGGGGTTTTGGCTGAGAATAGGTGCTTTTTGGTCAAAAAAACTGTTTTTTGCTGACCAAATTGGAATTTTGCTGAGAATTTTCTCTTGGTCCAAACACGACGTTTTCACTGCTAAACGCACCCTTTGGCCGAGAAAAGCACATTTTCGGTGTCCAAACCACTGTTTTGCTGGGAAAAAAACCTTTTTAGCTCCAAAAACTGAAAAATGGCTATTTTGGCTCTCAAAACCAGGTTTTTCGCTGACGGCGTGACCGGTTGGCTGAAACCCCCACTTTTTGCTCCTGAAAATACCTCTTGAGATAAAAACACGACTTTTTGGCGAAAAAAAATGGGGTTTTGGCTGAGAATAGGTGCTTTTTGGTCAAAAAAACTGTTTTTTGCTGACCAAATTGGAATTTTGCTGAGAATTTTCTCTTGGTCCAAACACGACGTTTTCACTGCTAAACGCACCCTTTGGCCGAGAAAAGCACATTTTCGGTGTCCAAAACACTGTTTTGCTGGGAAAAAAACCTTTTTAGCCCCAAAAACTGAAAAATGGCTATTTTGGCTCTCAAAACCAGGTTTTTCGCTGACGGCGTGACCGGTTGGCTGAAACCCCCACTTTTTGCTCCTGAAAATACCTCTTGAGATAAAAACACGACTTTTTGGCGAAAAAAAATGGGGTTTTGGCTGAGAATAGGTGCTTTTTGGTCAAAAAAACTGTTTTTTGCTGACCAAATTGGAATTTTGCTGAGAATTTTCTCTTGGCCCAAACACGACGTTTTTACTGCTAAACGCACCCTTTGGCCGAGAAAAGCACATTTTCGGTGTCCAAAACACTGTTTTGCTGGGAAAAAAACCTTTTTAGCCCCAAAAACTGAAAAATGGCTATTTTGGCTCTCAAAACCAGGTTTTTCGCTGACGGCGTGACCGGTTGGCTGAAACCCCCACTTTTTGCTCCTGAAAATACCTCTTGAGATAAAAACACGACTTTTTGGCGAAAAAAAATGGGGTTTTGGCTGAGAATAGGTGCTTTTTGGTCAAAAAAACTGTTTTTTGCTGACCAAATTGGAATTTTGCTGAGAATTTTCTCTTGGTCCAAACACGACGTTTTCACTGCTAAACGCACCCTTTGGCCGACAAAAGCACATTTTCGGTGTCCAAAACACTGTTTTGCTGGGAAAAAAACCTTTTTAGCCCCAAAAACTGAAAAATGGCTATTTTGGCTCTCAAAACCAGGTTTTTCGCTGACGGCGTGACCGGTTGGCTGAAACCCCCACTTTTTGCTCCTGAAAATACCTCTTGAGATAAAAACACGACTTTTTGGCGAAAAAAAATGGGGTTTTGGCTGAGAATAGGTGCTTTTTGGTCAAAAAAACTGTTTTTTGCTGACCAAATTGGAATTTTGCTGAGAATTTTCTCTTGGTCCAAACACGACGTTTTCACTGCTAAATGCACCCTTTGGCCGAGAAAAGCACATTTTCGGTGTCCAAAACACTGTTTTGCTGGGAAAAAAACCTTTTTAGCCCCAAAAACTGAAAAATGGCTATTTTGGCTCTCAAAACCAGGTTTTTCGCTGACGGCGTGACCGGTTGGCTGAAACCCCCACTTTTTGCTCCTGAAAATACCTCTTGAGATAAAAACACGACTTTTTGGCGAAAAAAAATGGGGTTTTGGCTGAGAATAGGTGCTTTTTGGTCAAAAAAACTGTTTTTTGCTGACCAAATTGGAATTTTGCTGAGAATTTTCTCTTGGTCCAAACACGACGTTTTCACTGCTAAACGCACCCTTTGGCCGAGAAAAGCACATTTTCGGTGTCCAAAACACTGTTTTGCTGGGAAAAAAACCTTTTTAGCCCCAAAAACTGAAAAATGGCTATTTTGGCTCTCAAAACCAGGTTTTTCGCTGACGGCGTGACCGGTTGGCTGAAACCCCCACTTTTTGCTCCTGAAAATACCTCTTGAGATAAAAACACGACTTTTTGGCGAAAAAAAATGGGGTTTTGGCTGAGAATAGGTGCTTTTTGGTCAAAAAAACTGTTTTTTGCTGACCAAATTGGAATTTTGCTGAGAATTTTCTCTTGGTCCAAACACGACGTTTTCACTGCTAAACGCACCCTTTGGCCGAGAAAAGCACATTTTCGGTGTCCAAAACACTGTTTTGCTGGGAAAAAAACCTTTTTAGCTCCAAAAACTGAAAAATGGCTATTTTGGCTCTCAAAACCAGGTTTTTCGCTGACGGCGTGACCGGTTGGCTGAAACCCCCACTTTTTGCTCCTGAAAATACCTCTTGAGATAAAAACACGACTTTTTGGCGAAAAAAAATGGGGTTTTGGCTGAGAATAGGTGCTTTTTGGTCAAAAAAACTGTTTTTTGCTGACCAAATTGGAATTTTGCTGAGAATTTTCTCTTGGCCCAAACACGACGTTTTTACTGCTAAACGCACCCTTTGGCCGAGAAAAGCACATTTTCGGTGTCCAAAACACTGTTTTGCTGGGAAAAAAACCTTTTTAGCCCCAAAAACTGAAAAATGGCTATTTTGGCTCTCAAAACCAGGTTTTTCGCTGACGGCGTGACCGGTTGGCTGAAACCCCCACTTTTTGCTCCTGAAAATACCTCTTGAGATAAAAACACGACTTTTTGGCGAAAAAAAATGGGGTTTTGGCTGAGAATAGGTGCTTTTTTGTCAAAAAAACTGTTTTTTGCTGACCAAATTGGAATTTTGCTGAGAATTTTCTCTTGGTCCAAACACGACGTTTTCACTGCTAAACGCACCCTTTGGCCGAGAAAAGCACATTTTCGGTGTCCAAAACACTGTTTTGCTGGGAAAAAAACCTTTTTTAGCCCCAAAAACTGAAAAATGGCTATTTTGGCTCTCAAAACCAGGTTTTTCGCTGACGGCGTGACCGGTTGGCTGAAACCCCCACTTTTTGCTCCTGAAAATACCTCTTGAGATAAAAACACGACTTTTTGGCGAAAAAAAATGGGGTTTTGGCTGAGAATAGGTGCTTTTTGGTCAAAAAAACTGTTTTTTGCTGACCAAATTGGAATTTTGCTGAGAATTTTCTCTTGGCCCAAACACGACGTTTTTACTGCTAAACGCACCCTTTGGCCGAGAAAAGCACATTTTCGGTGTCCAAAACACTGTTTTGCTGGGAAAAAATCCTTTTTAGCCCCAAAAACTGAAAAATGGCTATTTTGACTCTCAAAACCAGGTTTTTCGCTGACGGCGTGACCGGTTGGCTGAAACCCCCACTTTTTGCTCCTGAAAATACCTCTTGAGATAAAAACACGACTTTTTGGCGAAAAAAAATGGGGTTTTGGCTGAGAATAGGTGCTTTTTGGTCAAAAAAACTGTTTTTTGCTGACCAAATTGGAATTTTGCTGAGAATTTTCTCTTGGTCCAAACACGACGTTTTCACTGCTAAACGCACCCTTTGGCCGAGAAAAGCACATTTTCGGTGTCTAAAACACTGTTTTGCTGGGAAAAAAACCTTTTTTAGCCCCAAAAACTGAAAAATGGCTATTTTGGCTCTCAAAACCAGGTTTTTCGCTGACGGCGTGACCGGTTGGCTGAAACCCCCACTTTTTGCTCCTGAAAATACCTCTTGAGATAAAAACACGACTTTTTGGCGAAAAAAAATGGGGTTTTGGCTGAGAATAGGTGCTTTTTGGTCAAAAAAACTGTTTTTTGCTGACCAAATTGGAATTTTGCTGAGAATTTTCTCTTGGCCCAAACACGACGTTTTTACTGCTAAACGCACCCTTTGGCCGAGAAAAGCACATTTTCGGTGTCCAAAACACTGTTTTGCTGGGAAAAAATCCTTTTTAGCCCCAAAAACTGAAAAATGGCTATTTTGACTCTCAAAACCAGGTTTTTCGCTGACGGCGTGACCGGTTGGCTGAAACCCCCACTTTTTGCTCCTGAAAATACCTCTTGAGATAAAAACACGACTTTTTGGCGAAAAAAAATGGGGTTTTGGCTGAGAATAGGTGCTTTTTGGTCAAAAAAACTGTTTTTTGCTGACCAAATTGGAATTTTGCTGAGAATTTTCTCTTGGTCCAAACACGACGTTTTCACTGCTAAACGCACCCTTTGGCCGAGAAAAGCACATTTTCGGTGTCCAAAACACTGTTTTGCTGGGAAAAAAACCTTTTTAGCCCCAAAAACTGAAAAATGGCTATTTTGGCTCTCAAAACCAGGTTTTTCGCTGACGGCGTGACCGGTTGGCTGAAACCCCCACTTTTTGCTCCTGAAAATCCCTCTTCAGATAAAAACACGACTTTTTGGCGAAAAAAAATGGGGTTTTGGCTGAGAATAGGTGCTTTTTGGTCAAAAAAACTGTTTTTTGCTGACCAAATTGGAATTTTGCTGAGAATTTTCTCTTGGTCCAAACACGACGTTTTCACTGCTAAACGCACCCTTTGGCCGAGAAAAGCACATTTTCGGTGTCCAAAACACTGTTTTGCTGGGAAAAAAACCTTTTTAGCCCCAAAAACTGAAAAATGGCTATTTTGGCTCTCAAAACCAGGTTTTTCGCTGACGGCGTGACCGGTTGGCTGAAACCCCCACTTTTTGCTCCTGAAAATACCTCTTGAGATAAAAACACGACTTTTTGGCGAAAAAAAATGGGGTTTTGGCTGAGAATAGGTGCTTTTTGGTCAAAAAAACTGTTTTTTGCTGACCAAATTGGAATTTTGCTGAGAATTTTCTCTTGGTCCAAACACGACGTTTTCACTGCTAAACGCACCCTTTGGCCGAGAAAAGCACATTTTCGGTGTCCAAAACACTGTTTTGCTGGGAAAAAAACCTTTTTAGCCCCAAAAACTGAAAAATGGCTATTTTGGCTCTCAAAACCAGGTTTTTCGCTGACGGCGTGACCGGTTGGCTGAAACCCCCACTTTTTGCTCCTGAAAATACCTCTTGAGATAAAAACACGACTTTTTGGCGAAAAAAAATGGGGTTTTGGCTGAGAATAGGTGCTTTTTGGTC
>CAXHSA010000073.1:0-59024 GCA_964019055.1 Anthopleura xanthogrammica
TGGGCTAAAAAGCTTTTTTTTCCAGCAAAACAGTGTTTTGGACACCCAAAATGTGCTTTTCTCGGCCAAAATGTGCGTTTAGCAGTGAAAACGTGGTGTTTTGAGCAAAAGAAAATTCTCAGCAAATTTCCAATTTTCTCAGCAAAAAACAGTTTTTTTGACCAAAAAGCACCTTTTCTCAGCCAAAAGCCCATTTTTTTTCGCCAAAAAGTCGTGTTTTTATCTCAAGAGGTATTTTCATGAGCAAAAAGTGGTGGTTTCAGCAAACAGGTGACGCCGTCAGCGAAAAACCTAGTTTTGAGAGCCAAAATGGGCATTTTTCAGTTTTTTGGGCTAAAAAGCTTTTTTTTCCAGCAAAACAGTGTTTTGGACACCCAAAATGTGCTTTTCTCGGCCAAAATGTGCGTTTAGCAGTGAAAACGTGGTGTTTTGAGCAAAAGAAAATTCTCAGCAAATTTCAAATTTTCTCAGCAAAGAACAGTTTTTTTGACCAAAAAGCACCTTTTCTCAGCCAAAAGCCCATTTTTTTTCGCCAAAAAGTCGTATTTTCATCTCAAGAGGTATTTTCATGAGCAAAAAGTGGTGGTTTCAGCAAACAGGTCACGCCGTCAGCGAAAAACCTAGTTTTTAGAGCCAAAATGGCCATTTTTCAGTTTTTTGGGCTAAAAAGCTTTTTTTCCCAGCAAAACAGTGTTTTGGACACCCAAAATGTGCTTTTCTCGGCCAAAATGTGCGTTTAGCAGTGAAAACGTGGTGTTTTGAGCAAAAGAAAATTCTCAGCAAATTTCCAATTTTCTCAGCAAAAAACAGTTTTTTTGACCAAAAAGCACCTTTTCTCAGCCAAAAGCCCATTTTTTTTCGCCAAAAAGTCGTGTTTTTATCTCAAGAGGTATTTTCATGAGCAAAAAGTGGTGGTTTCAGCAAACAGGTGACGCCGTCAGCGAAAAACCTAGTTTTGAGAGCCAAAATGGCCATTTTTCAGTTTTTTGGGCTAAAAAGCTTTTTTTTCCAGCAAAACAGTGTTTTGGACACCCAAAATGTGCTTTTCTCGGCCAAAATGTGCGTTTAGCAGTGAAAACGTGGTGTTTTGAGCAAAAGAAAATTCTCAGCAAATTTCAAATTTTCTCAGCAAAGAACAGTTTTTTTGACCAAAAAGCACCTTTTCTCAGCCAAAAGCCCATTTTTTTTCGCCAAAAAGTCGTGTTTTTATCTCAAGAGGTATTTTCATGAGCAAAAAGTGGTGGTTTCAGCAAACAGGTGACGCCGTCAGCGAAAAACCTAGTTTTGAGAGCCAAAATGGCCATTTTTCAGTTTTTTGGGCTAAAAAGCTTTTTTTTCCAGCAAAACAGTGTTTTGGACACCCAAAATGTGCTTTTCTCGGCCAAAATGTGCGTTTAGCAGTGAAAACGTGGTGTTTTGAGCAAAAGAAAATTCTCAGCAAATTTCCAATTTTCTCAGCAAAGAACAGTTTTTTTGACCAAAAAGCACCTTTTCTCAGCCAAAAGCCCATTTTTTTTCGCCAAAAAGTCGTATTTTCATCTCAAGAGGTATTTTCATGAGCAAAAAGTGGTGGTTTCAGCAAACAGGTCACGCCGTCAGCGAAAAACCTAGTTTTTAGAGCCAAAATGGCCATTTTTCAGTTTTTTGGGCTAAAAAGCTTTTTTTTCCAGCAAAACAGTGTTTTGGACACCCAAAATGTGCTTTTCTCGGCCAAAATGTGCGTTTAGCAGTGAAAACGTGGTGTTTTGAGCGAAAGAAAATTCTCAGCAAATTTCCAATTTTCTCAGCAAAAAACAGATTTTTTGACCAAAAAGCACCTTTTCTCAGCCAAAAGCCCATTTTTTTTCGCCAAAAAGTCGTGTTTTTATCTCAAGAGGTATTTTCATGAGCAAAAAGTGGTGGTTTCAGCAAACAGGTGACGCCGTCAGCGAAAAACCTAGTTTTGAGAGCCAAAATGGGCATTTTTCAGTTTTTTGGGCTAAAAAGCTTTTTTTTCCAGCAAAACAGTGTTTTGGACACCCAAAATGTGCTTTTCTCGGCCAAAATGTGCGTTTAGCAGTGAAAACGTGGTGTTTTGAGCGAAAGAAAATTCTCAGCAAATTTCAAATTTTCTCAGCAAAGAACAGTTTTTTTGACCAAAAAGCACCTTTTCTCAGCCAAAAGCCCATTTTTTTTCGCCAAAAAGTCGTGTTTTTATCTCAAGAGGTATTTTCATGAGCAAAAAGTGGGGGTTTCAGCAAACAGGTCACGCCGTAAGCGAAAAACCTGGTTTTGAGAGCCAAAACGGCCATTTTTCAGTTTTTTGGGCTAAAACGTTTTTTCCCCCAGCAAAACAGTGTTTTGGACACCCAAAATGTGCTTTTCTCGTCCAAAACTTGCGTTTAGCAGTGAAAACGTCGTGTTTTGAGCAAAAGAAAATTCTCAGCAAATTTCAAATGTTCTCAGCCAAAAACAGCTTTTTTGACCAAAAAGCACCTTTTCTCAGCCAAAACCGAATTTTTTTTCACCAAAACGTCGTGTTTTTATCTCAAGAGGTATTATCATGAGCAAAAAGTGGGGGTTTCAGCAAACAGGTCACGCCGTAAGCGAAAAACCTGGTTTTGAGAGCCAAAATGGCCATTTTTCAGTTTTTTGGGCTAAAAAGTTTTTTTTCCCAGCAAAACAGTGTTTTGGACACCCAAAATGTGCTTTTCTCGTCCAAAACTTGCGTTTAGCAGTGAAAACGTCATGTTTTGAGCAAAAGAAAATTCTCAGCAAATTTCAAATGTTCTCAGCCAAAAACAGTTTTTTTGACCAAAAAGCACCTTTACTCAGCCAAAACCGAATTTTTTTTCGCCAAAACGTCGTGTTTTTATCTCAAGAGGTATTATCATGAGCAAAAAGTGGGGGTTTCAGCAAACAGGTCACGCCGTAAGCGAAAAACCTGGTTTTGAGAGCCAAAATGGCCATTTTTCAGTTTTTTGGGCTAAAAAGTTTTTTTTCCCAGCAAAACAGTGTTTTGGACACCCAAAATGTGCTTTTCTCGTCCAAAACTTGCGTTTAGCAGTGAAAACGTCGTGTTTTGAGCAAAAGAAAATTCTCAGCAAATTTCAAATGTTCTCAGCCAAAAACAGCTTTTTTGACCAAAAAGCACCTTTTCTCAGCCAAAACCGAATTTTTTTTCACCAAAACGTCGTGTTTTTATCTCAAGAGGTATTATCATGACCAAAAAGTGGGGGTTTCAGCAAACAGGTCACGCCGTAAGCGAAAAACCTGGTTTTGAGAGCCAAAATGGCCATTTTTCAGTTTTTTGGGCTAAAAAGTTTTTTTTCCCAGCAAAACAGTGTTTTGGACACCCAAAATGTGCTTTTCTCGTCCAAAACTTGCGTTTAGCAGTGAAAACGTCGTGTTTTGAGCAAAAGAAAATTCTCAGCAAATTTCAAATGTTCTCAGCCAAAAACAGTTTTTTTGACCAAAAAGCACCTTTACTCAGCCAAAACCGAATTTTTTTTCGCCAAAACGTCGTGTTTTTATCTCAAGAGGTATTATCATGAGCAAAAAGTGGGGGTTTCAGCAAACAGGTCACGCCGTAAGCGAAAAACCTGGTTTTGAGAGCCAAAATGGCCATTTTTCAGTTTTTTGGGCTAAAAAGTTTTTTTTCCCAGCAAAACAGTGTTTTGGACACCCAAAATGTGCTTTTCTCGTCCAAAACTTGCGTTTAGCAGTGAAAACGTCGTGTTTTGAGCAAAAGAAAATTCTCAGCAAATTTCAAATGTTCTCAGCCAAAAACAGTTTTTTTGACCAAAAAGCACCTTTACTCAGCCAAAACCGAATTTTTTTTCGCCAAAACGTCGTGTTTTTATCTCAAGAGGTATTATCATGAGCAAAAAGTGGGGGTTTCAGCAAACAGGTCACGCCGTAAGCGAAAAACCTGGTTTTGAGAGCCAAAATGGCCATTTTTCAGTTTTTTGGGCTAAAAAGTTTTTTTTCCCAGCAAAACAGTGTTTTGGACACCCAAAATGTGCTTTTCTCGTCCAAAACTTGCGTTTAGCAGTGAAAACGTCATGTTTTGAGCAAAAGAAAATTCTCAGCAAATTTCAAATGTTCTCAGCCAAAAACAGTTTTTTTGACCAAAAAGCACCTTTACTCAGCCAAAACCGAATTTTTTTTCGCCAAAACGTCGTGTTTTTATCTCAAGAGGTATTATCATGAGCAAAAAGTGGGGGTTTCAGCAAACAGGTCACGCCGTAAGCGAAAAACCTGGTTTTGAGAGCCAAAATGGCCATTTTTCAGTTTTTTGGGCTAAAAAGTTTTTTTTCCCAGGAAAACAGTGTTTTGGACACCCAAAATGTGCTTTTCTCGTCCAAAACTTGCGTTTAGCAGTGAAAACGTCGTGTTTTGAGCAAAAGAAAATTCTCAGCAAATTTCAAATGTTCTCAGCCAAAAACAGTTTTTTTGACCAAAAAGCACCTTTACTCAGCCAAAACCGAATTTTTTTTCGCCAAAACGTCGTGTTTTTATCTCAAGAGGTATTATCATGAGCAAAAAGTGGGGGTTTCAGCAAACAGGTCACGCCGTAAGCGAAAAACCTGGTTTTGAGAGCCAAAATGGCCATTTTTCAGTTTTTTGGGCTAAAAAGTTTTTTTTCCCAGCAAAACAGTGTTTTGGACACCCAAAATGTGCTTTTCTCGTCCAAAACTTGCGTTTAGCAGTGAAAACGTCGTGTTTTGAGCAAAAGAAAATTCTCAGCAAATTTCAAATGTTCTCAGCCAAAAACAGTTTTTTTGACCAAAAAGCACCTTTACTCAGCCAAAACCGAATTTTTTTTCGCCAAAACGTCGTGTTTTTATCTCAAGAGGTATTATCATGAGCAAAAAGTGGGGGTTTCAGCAAACAGGTCACGCCGTAAGCGAAAAACCTGGTTTTGAGAGCCAAAATGGCCATTTTTCAGTTTTTTGGGCTAAAAAGTTTTTTTTCCCAGCAAAACAGTGTTTTGGACACCCAAAATGTGCTTTTCTCGTCCAAAACTTGCGTTTAGCAGTGAAAACGTCGTGTTTTGAGCAAAAGAAAATTCTCAGCAAATTTCAAATGTTCTCAGCCAAAAACAGTTTTTTTGACCAAAAAGCACCTTTACTCAGCCAAAACCGAATTTTTTTTCGCCAAAACGTCGTGTTTTTATCTCAAGAGGTATTATCATGAGCAAAAAGTGGGGGTTTCAGCAAACAGGTCACGCCGTAAGCGAAAAACCTGGTTTTGAGAGCCAAAATGGCCATTTTTCAGTTTTTTGGGCTAAAAAGTTTTTTTCCCAGCAAAACAGTGTTTTGGACACCCAAAATGTGCTTTTCTCGTCCAAAACTTGCGTTTAGCAGTGAAAACGTCGTGTTTTGAGCAAAAGAAAATTCTCAGCAAATTTCAAATGTTCTCAGCCAAAAACAGTTTTTTGACCAAAAAGCACCTTTACTCAGCCAAAACCGAATTTTTTTTCGCCAAAACGTCGTGTTTTTATCTCAAGAGGTATTATCATGAGCAAAAAGTGGGGGTTTCAGCAAACAGGTCACGCCGTAAGCGAAAAACCTTGTTTTGAGAGCCAAAATGGCCATTTTTCAGTTTTTTGGGCTAAAAAGTTTTTTTCCCAGCAAAAGAGTGTTTTGGACACCCAAAATGTGCTTTTCTCGTCCAAAACTTGCGTTTAGCAGTGAAAACGTCGTGTTTTGAGCAAAAGAAAATTCTCAGCCAATTTCAAATGTTCTCAGCCAAAAACAGTTTTTTTGACCAAAAAGCACCTTTACTCAGCCAAAACCGAATTTTTTTTCGCCAAAACGTCGTGTTTTTATCTCAAGAGGTATTATCATGAGCAAAAAGTGGGGGTTTCAGCAAACAGGTCACGCCGTAAGCGAAAAACCTGGTTTTGAGAGCCAAAATGGCCATTTTTCAGTTTTTTGGGCTAAAAAGTTTTTTTTCCCAGCAAAACAGTGTTTTGGACACCCAAAATGTGCTTTTCTCGTCCAAAACTTGCGTTTAGCAGTGAAAACGTCGTGTTTTGAGCAAAAGAAAATTCTCAGCCAAATTTCAAATGTTCTCAGCCAAAAACAGTTTTTTTGACCAAAAAGCACCTTTACTCAGCCAAAACCGAATTTTTTTTCGCCAAAACGTCGTGTTTTTATCTCAAGAGGTATTATCATGAGCAAAAAGTGGGGGTTTCAGCAAACAGGTCACGCCGTAAGCGAAAAACCTGGTTTTGAGAGCCAAAATGGCCATTTTTCAGTTTTTTGGGCTAAAAAGTTTTTTTTCCCAGCAAAACAGTGTTTTGGACACCCAAAATGTGCTTTTCTCGTCCAAAACTTGCGTTTAGCAGTGAAAACGTCGTGTTTTGAGCAAAAGAAAATTCTCAGCAAATTTCAAATGTTCTCAGCCAAAAACAGTTTTTTTGACCAAAAAGCACCTTTACTCAGCCAAAACCGAATTTTTTTTCGCCAAAACGTCGTGTTTTTATCTCAAGAGGTATTATCATGAGCAAAAAGTGGGGGTTTCAGCAAACAGGTCACGCCGTAAGCGAAAAACCTGGTTTTGAGAGCCAAAATGGCCATTTTTCAGTTTTTTGGGCTAAAAAGTTTTTTTCCCCAGCAAAACAGTGTTTTGGACACCCAAAATGTGCTTTTCTCGTCCAAAACTTGCGTTTAGCAGTGAAAACGTCGTGTTTTGAGCAAAAGAAAATTCTCAGCAAATTTCAAATGTTCTCAGCCAAAAACAGTTTTTTTGACCAAAAAGCACCTTTACTCAGCCAAAACCGAATTTTTTTTCGCCAAAACGTCGTGTTTTTATCTCAAGAGGTATTATCATGAGCAAAAAGTGGGGGTTTCAGCAAACAGGTCACGCCGTAAGCGAAAAACCTGGTTTTGAGAGCCAAAATGGCCATTTTTCAGTTTTTTGGGCTAAAAAGTTTTTTTTCCCAGCAAAACAGTGTTTTGGACACCCAAAATGTGCTTTTCTCGTCCAAAACTTGCGTTTAGCAGTGAAAACGTCGTGTTTTGAGCAAAAGAAAATTGTCAGCAAATTTCAAATGTTCTCAGCCAAAAACAGTTTTTTTGACCAAAAAGCACCTTTACTCAGCCAAAACCGAATTTTTTTCGCCAAAACGTCGTGTTTTTATCTCAAGAGGTATTATCATGAGCAAAAAGTGGGGGTTTCAGCAAACAGGTCACGCCGTAAGCGAAAAACCTGGTTTTGAGAGCCAAAATGGCCATTTTTCAGTTTTTTGGGCTAAAAAGTTTTTTTCCCAGCAAAACAGTGTTTTGGACACCCAAAATGTGCTTTTCTCGTCCAAAACTTGCGTTTAGCAGTGAAAACGTCGTGTTTTGAGCAAAAGAAAATTCTCAGCCAATTTCAAATGTTCTCAGCCAAAAACAGTTTTTTTGACCAAAAAGCACCTTTACTCAGCCAAAACCGAATTTTTTTTCGCCAAAACGTCGTGTTTTTATCTCAAGAGGTATTATCATGAGCAAAAAGTGGGGGTTTCAGCAAACAGGTCACGCCGTAAGCGAAAAACCTGGTTTTGAGAGCCAAAATGGCCATTTTTCAGTTTTTTGGGCTAAAAAGTTTTTTTTCCCAGCAAAACAGTGTTTTGGACACCCAAAATGTGCTTTTCTCGTCCAAAACTTGCGTTTAGCAGTGAAAACGTCGTGTTTTGAGCAAAAGAAAATTCTCAGCAAATTTCAAATGTTCTCAGCCAAAAACAGTTTTTTTGACCAAAAAGCACCTTTACTCAGCCAAAACCGAATTTTTTTTCGCCAAAACGTCGTGTTTTTATCTCAAGAGGTATTATCATGAGCAAAAAGTGGGGGTTTCAGCAAACAGGTCACGCCGTAAGCGAAAAACCTGGTTTTGAGAGCCAAAATGGCCATTTTTCAGTTTTTTGGGCTAAAAAGTTTTTTTTCCCAGCAAAACAGTGTTTTGGACACCCAAAATGTGCTTTTCTCGTCCAAAACTTGCGTTTAGCAGTGAAAACGTCGTGTTTTGAGCAAAAGAAAATTCTCAGCAAATTTCAAATGTTCTCAGCCAAAAACAGTTTTTTTGACCAAAAAGCACCTTTACTCAGCCAAAACCGAATTTTTTTCGCCAAAACGTCGTGTTTTTATCTCAAGAGGTATTATCATGAGCAAAAAGTGGGGGTTTCAGCAAACAGGTCACGCCGTAAGCGAAAAACCTGGTTTTGAGAGCCAAAATGGCCATTTTTCAGTTTTTTGGGCTAAAAAGTTTTTTTTCCCAGCAAAACAGTGTTTTGGACACCCAAAATGTGCTTTTCTCGTCCAAAACTTGCGTTTAGCAGTGAAAACGTCGTGTTTTGAGCAAAAGAAAATTCTCAGCCAATTTCAAATGTTCTCAGCCAAAAACAGTTTTTTTGACCAAAAAGCACCTTTACTCAGCCAAAACCGAATTTTTTTTCGCCAAAACGTCGTGTTTTTATCTCAAGAGGTATTATCATGAGCAAAAAGTGGGGGTTTCAGCAAACAGGTCACGCCGTAAGCGAAAAACCTGGTTTTGAGAGCCAAAATGGCCATTTTTCAGTTTTTTGGGCTAAAAAGTTTTTTTTCCCAGCAAAACAGTGTTTTGGACACCCAAAATGTGCTTTTCTCGTCCAAAACTTGCGTTTAGCAGTGAAAACGTCGTGTTTTGAGCAAAAGAAAATTCTCAGCAAATTTCAAATGTTCTCAGCCAAAAACAGTTTTTTGACCAAAAAGCACCTTTACTCAGCCAAAACCGAATTTTTTTTCGCCAAAACGTCGTGTTTTTATCTCAAGAGGTATTATCATGAGCAAAAAGTGGGGGTTTCAGCAAACAGGTCACGCCGTAAGCGAAAAACCTGGTTTTGAGAGCCAAAATGGCCATTTTTCAGTTTTTTGGGCTAAAAAGTTTTTTTTCCCAGCAAAACAGTGTTTTGGACACCCAAAATGTGCTTTTCTCGTCCAAAACTTGCGTTTAGCAGTGAAAACGTCGTGTTTTGAGCAAAAGAAAATTCTCAGCAAATTTCAAATGTTCTCAGCCAAAAACAGTTTTTTTGACCAAAAAGCACCTTTACTCAGCCAAAACCGAATTTTTTTTCGCCAAAACGTCGTGTTTTTATCTCAAGAGGTATTATCATGAGCAAAAAGTGGGGGTTTCAGCAAACAGGTCACGCCGTAAGCGAAAAACCTGGTTTTGAGAGCCAAAATGGCCATTTTTCAGTTTTTTGGGCTAAAAAGTTTTTTTTCCCAGCAAAACAGTGTTTTGGACACCCAAAATGTGCTTTTCTCGTCCAAAACTTGCGTTTAGCAGTGAAAACGTCGTGTTTTGAGCAAAAGAAAATTCTCAGCCAATTTCAAATGTTCTCAGCCAAAAACAGTTTTTTTGACCAAAAAGCACCTTTACTCAGCCAAAACCGAATTTTTTTTCGCCAAAACGTCGTGTTTTTATCTCAAGAGGTATTATCATGAGCAAAAAGTGGGGGTTTCAGCAAACAGGTCACGCCGTAAGCGAAAAACCTGGTTTTGAGAGCCAAAATGGCCATTTTTCAGTTTTTTGGGCTAAAAAGTTTTTTTTCCCAGCAAAACAGTGTTTTGGACACCCAAAATGTGCTTTTCTCGTCCAAAACTTGCGTTTAGCAGTGAAAACGTCGTGTTTTGAGCAAAAGAAAATTCTCAGCAAATTTCAAATGTTCTCAGCCAAAAACAGTTTTTTTGACCAAAAAGCACCTTTACTCAGCCAAAACCGAATTTTTTTTCGCCAAAACGTCGTGTTTTTATCTCAAGAGGTATTATCATGAGCAAAAAGTGGGGGTTTCAGCAAACAGGTCACGCCGTAAGCGAAAAACCTGGTTTTGAGAGCCAAAATGGCCATTTTTCAGTTTTTTGGGCTAAAAAGTTTTTTTTCCCAGCAAAACAGTGTTTTGGACACCCAAAATGTGCTTTTCTCGTCCAAAACTTGCGTTTAGCAGTGAAAACGTCGTGTTTTGAGCAAAAGAAAATTCTCAGCAAATTTCAAATGTTCTCAGCCAAAAACAGTTTTTTTGACCAAAAAGCACCTTTACTCAGCCAAAACCGAATTTTTTTTCGCCAAAACGTCGTGTTTTTATCTCAAGAGGTATTATCATGAGCAAAAAGTGGGGGTTTCAGCAAACAGGTCACGCCGTAAGCGAAAAACCTGGTTTTGAGAGCCAAAATGGCCATTTTTCAGTTTTTTGGGCTAAAAAGTTTTTTTTCCCAGCAAAACAGTGTTTTGGACACCCAAAATGTGCTTTTCTCGTCCAAAACTTGCGTTTAGCAGTGAAAACGTCGTGTTTTGAGCAAAAGAAAATTCTCAGCAAATTTCAAATGTTCTCAGCCAAAAACAGTTTTTTTGACCAAAAAGCACCTTTACTCAGCCAAAACCGAATTTTTTTTCGCCAAAACGTCGTGTTTTTATCTCAAGAGGTATTATCATGAGCAAAAAGTGGGGGTTTCAGCAAACAGGTCACGCCGTAAGCGAAAAACCTGGTTTTGAGAGCCAAAATGGCCATTTTTCAGTTTTTTGGGCTAAAAAGTTTTTTTTCCCAGCAAAACAGTGTTTTGGACACCCAAAATGTGCTTTTCTCGTCCAAAACTTGCGTTTAGCAGTGAAAACGTCGTGTTTTGAGCAAAAGAAAATTCTCAGCAAATTTCAAATGTTCTCAGCCAAAAACAGTTTTTTTGACCAAAAAGCACCTTTACTCAGCCAAAACCGAATTTTTTTTCGCCAAAACGTCGTGTTTTTATCTCAAGAGGTATTATCATGAGCAAAAAGTGGGGGTTTCAGCAAACAGGTCACGCCGTAAGCGAAAAACCTGGTTTTGAGAGCCAAAATGGCCATTTTTCAGTTTTTTGGGCTAAAAAGTTTTTTTTCCCAGCAAAACAGTGTTTTGGACACCCAAAATGTGCTTTTCTCGTCCAAAACTTGCGTTTAGCAGTGAAAACGTCGTGTTTTGAGCAAAAGAAAATTCTCAGCAAATTTCAAATGTTCTCAGCCAAAAACAGTTTTTTTGACCAAAAAGCACCTTTACTCAGCCAAAACCGAATTTTTTTTCGCCAAAACGTCGTGTTTTTATCTCAAGAGGTATTATCATGAGCAAAAAGTGGGGGTTTCAGCAAACAGGTCACGCCGTAAGCGAAAAACCTGGTTTTGAGAGCCAAAATGGCCATTTTTCAGTTTTTTGGGCTAAAAAGTTTTTTTTCCCAGCAAAACAGTGTTTTGGACACCCAAAATGTGCTTTTCTCGTCCAAAACTTGCGTTTAGCAGTGAAAACGTCGTGTTTTGAGCAAAAGAAAATTCTCAGCAAATTTCAAATGTTCTCAGCCAAAAACAGTTTTTTTGACCAAAAAGCACCTTTACTCAGCCAAAACCGAATTTTTTTTCGCCAAAACGTCGTGTTTTTATCTCAAGAGGTATTATCATGAGCAAAAAGTGGGGGTTTCAGCAAACAGGTCACGCCGTAAGCGAAAAACCTGGTTTTGAGAGCCAAAATGGCCATTTTTCAGTTTTTTGGGCTAAAAAGTTTTTTTTCCCAGCAAAACAGTGTTTTGGACACCCAAAATGTGCTTTTCTCGTCCAAAACTTGCGTTTAGCAGTGAAAACGTCGTGTTTTGAGCAAAAGAAAATTCTCAGCAAATTTCAAATGTTCTCAGCCAAAAACAGTTTTTTTGACCAAAAAGCACCTTTACTCAGCCAAAACCGAATTTTTTTTCGCCAAAACGTCGTGTTTTTATCTCAAGAGGTATTATCATGAGCAAAAAGTGGGGGTTTCAGCAAACAGGTCACGCCGTAAGCGAAAAACCTGGTTTTGAGAGCCAAAATGGCCATTTTTCAGTTTTTTGGGCTAAAAAGTTTTTTTTCCCAGCAAAACAGTGTTTTGGACACCCAAAATGTGCTTTTCTCGTCCAAAACTTGCGTTTAGCAGTGAAAACGTCGTGTTTTGAGCAAAAGAAAATTCTCAGCAAATTTCAAATGTTCTCAGCCAAAAACAGTTTTTTTGACCAAAAAGCACCTTTACTCAGCCAAAACCGAATTTTTTTTCGCCAAAACGTCGTGTTTTTATCTCAAGAGGTATTATCATGAGCAAAAAGTGGGGGTTTCAGCAAACAGGTCACGCCGTAAGCGAAAAACCTGGTTTTGAGAGCCAAAATGGCCATTTTTCAGTTTTTTGGGCTAAAAAGTTTTTTTTCCCAGCAAAACAGTGTTTTGGACACCCAAAATGTGCTTTTCTCGTCCAAAACTTGCGTTTAGCAGTGAAAACGTCGTGTTTTGAGCAAAAGAAAATTCTCAGCAAATTTCAAATGTTCTCAGCCAAAAACAGTTTTTTTGACCAAAAAGCACCTTTACTCAGCCAAAACCGAATTTTTTTTCGCCAAAACGTCGTGTTTTTATCTCAAGAGGTATTATCATGAGCAAAAAGTGGGGGTTTCAGCAAACAGGTCACGCCGTAAGCGAAAAACCTGGTTTTGAGAGCCAAAATGGCCATTTTTCAGTTTTTTGGGCTAAAAAGTTTTTTTTCCCAGCAAAACAGTGTTTTGGACACCCAAAATGTGCTTTTCTCGTCCAAAACTTGCGTTTAGCAGTGAAAACGTCGTGTTTTGAGCAAAAGAAAATTCTCAGCAAATTTCAAATGTTCTCAGCCAAAAACAGTTTTTTTGACCAAAAAGCACCTTTACTCAGCCAAAACCGAATTTTTTTTCGCCAAAACGTCGTGTTTTTATCTCAAGAGGTATTATCATGAGCAAAAAGTGGGGGTTTCAGCAAACAGGTCACGCCGTAAGCGAAAAACCTGGTTTTGAGAGCCAAAATGGCCATTTTTCAGTTTTTTGGGCTAAAAAGTTTTTTTTCCCAGCAAAACAGTGTTTTGGACACCCAAAATGTGCTTTTCTCGTCCAAAACTTGCGTTTAGCAGTGAAAACGTCGTGTTTTGAGCAAAAGAAAATTCTCAGCAAATTTCAAATGTTCTCAGCCAAAAACAGTTTTTTTGACCAAAAAGCACCTTTACTCAGCCAAAACCGAATTTTTTTTCGCCAAAACGTCGTGTTTTTATCTCAAGAGGTATTATCATGAGCAAAAAGTGGGGGTTTCAGCAAACAGGTCACGCCGTAAGCGAAAAACCTGGTTTTGAGAGCCAAAATGGCCATTTTTCAGTTTTTTGGGCTAAAAAGTTTTTTTTCCCAGCAAAACAGTGTTTTGGACACCCAAAATGTGCTTTTCTCGTCCAAAACTTGCGTTTAGCAGTGAAAACGTCGTGTTTTGAGCAAAAGAAAATTCTCAGCAAATTTCAAATGTTCTCAGCCAAAAACAGTTTTTTTGACCAAAAAGCACCTTTACTCAGCCAAAACCGAATTTTTTTTCGCCAAAACGTCGTGTTTTTATCTCAAGAGGTATTATCATGAGCAAAAAGTGGGGGTTTCAGCAAACAGGTCACGCCGTAAGCGAAAAACCTGGTTTTGAGAGCCAAAATGGCCATTTTTCAGTTTTTTGGGCTAAAAAGTTTTTTTTCCCAGCAAAACAGTGTTTTGGACACCCAAAATGTGCTTTTCTCGTCCAAAACTTGCGTTTAGCAGTGAAAACGTCGTGTTTTGAGCAAAAGAAAATTCTCAGCAAATTTCAAATGTTCTCAGCCAAAAACAGTTTTTTTGACCAAAAAGCACCTTTACTCAGCCAAAACCGAATTTTTTTTCGCCAAAACGTCGTGTTTTTATCTCAAGAGGTATTATCATGAGCAAAAAGTGGGGGTTTCAGCAAACAGGTCACGCCGTAAGCGAAAAACCTGGTTTTGAGAGCCAAAATGGCCATTTTTCAGTTTTTTGGGCTAAAAAGTTTTTTTTCCCAGCAAAACAGTGTTTTGGACACCCAAAATGTGCTTTTCTCGTCCAAAACTTGCGTTTAGCAGTGAAAACGTCGTGTTTTGAGCAAAAGAAAATTCTCAGCAAATTTCAAATGTTCTCAGCCAAAAACAGTTTTTTTGACCAAAAAGCACCTTTACTCAGCCAAAACCGAATTTTTTTTCGCCAAAACGTCGTGTTTTTATCTCAAGAGGTATTATCATGAGCAAAAAGTGGGGGTTTCAGCAAACAGGTCACGCCGTAAGCGAAAAACCTGGTTTTGAGAGCCAAAATGGCCATTTTTCAGTTTTTTGGGCTAAAAAGTTTTTTTTCCCAGCAAAACAGTGTTTTGGACACCCAAAATGTGCTTTTCTCGTCCAAAACTTGCGTTTAGCAGTGAAAACGTCGTGTTTTGAGCAAAAGAAAATTCTCAGCAAATTTCAAATGTTCTCAGCCAAAAACAGTTTTTTTGACCAAAAAGCACCTTTACTCAGCCAAAACCGAATTTTTTTTCGCCAAAACGTCGTGTTTTTATCTCAAGAGGTATTATCATGAGCAAAAAGTGGGGGTTTCAGCAAACAGGTCACGCCGTAAGCGAAAAACCTGGTTTTGAGAGCCAAAATGGCCATTTTTCAGTTTTTTGGGCTAAAAAGTTTTTTTTCCCAGCAAAACAGTGTTTTGGACACCCAAAATGTGCTTTTCTCGTCCAAAACTTGCGTTTAGCAGTGAAAACGTCGTGTTTTGAGCAAAAGAAAATTCTCAGCAAATTTCAAATGTTCTCAGCCAAAAACAGTTTTTTTGACCAAAAAGCACCTTTACTCAGCCAAAACCGAATTTTTTTTCGCCAAAACGTCGTGTTTTTATCTCAAGAGGTATTATCATGAGCAAAAAGTGGGGGTTTCAGCAAACAGGTCACGCCGTAAGCGAAAAACCTGGTTTTGAGAGCCAAAATGGCCATTTTTCAGTTTTTTGGGCTAAAAAGTTTTTTTTCCCAGCAAAACAGTGTTTTGGACACCCAAAATGTGCTTTTCTCGTCCAAAACTTGCGTTTAGCAGTGAAAACGTCGTGTTTTGAGCAAAAGAAAATTCTCAGCAAATTTCAAATGTTCTCAGCCAAAAACAGTTTTTTTGACCAAAAAGCACCTTTACTCAGCCAAAACCGAATTTTTTTTCGCCAAAACGTCGTGTTTTTATCTCAAGAGGTATTATCATGAGCAAAAAGTGGGGGTTTCAGCAAACAGGTCACGCCGTAAGCGAAAAACCTGGTTTTGAGAGCCAAAATGGCCATTTTTCAGTTTTTTGGGCTAAAAAGTTTTTTTTCCCAGCAAAACAGTGTTTTGGACACCCAAAATGTGCTTTTCTCGTCCAAAACTTGCGTTTAGCAGTGAAAACGTCGTGTTTTGAGCAAAAGAAAATTCTCAGCAAATTTCAAATGTTCTCAGCCAAAAACAGTTTTTTTGACCAAAAAGCACCTTTACTCAGCCAAAACCGAATTTTTTTTCGCCAAAACGTCGTGTTTTTATCTCAAGAGGTATTATCATGAGCAAAAAGTGGGGGTTTCAGCAAACAGGTCACGCCGTAAGCGAAAAACCTGGTTTTGAGAGCCAAAATGGCCATTTTTCAGTTTTTTGGGCTAAAAAGTTTTTTTTCCCAGCAAAACAGTGTTTTGGACACCCAAAATGTGCTTTTCTCGTCCAAAACTTGCGTTTAGCAGTGAAAACGTCGTGTTTTGAGCAAAAGAAAATTCTCAGCAAATTTCAAATGTTCTCAGCCAAAAACAGTTTTTTTGACCAAAAAGCACCTTTACTCAGCCAAAACCGAATTTTTTTTCGCCAAAACGTCGTGTTTTTATCTCAAGAGGTATTATCATGAGCAAAAAGTGGGGGTTTCAGCAAACAGGTCACGCCGTAAGCGAAAAACCTGGTTTTGAGAGCCAAAATGGCCATTTTTCAGTTTTTTGGGCTAAAAAGTTTTTTTTCCCAGCAAAACAGTGTTTTGGACACCCAAAATGTGCTTTTCTCGTCCAAAACTTGCGTTTAGCAGTGAAAACGTCGTGTTTTGAGCAAAAGAAAATTCTCAGCAAATTTCAAATGTTCTCAGCCAAAAACAGTTTTTTTGACCAAAAAGCACCTTTACTCAGCCAAAACCGAATTTTTTTTCGCCAAAACGTCGTGTTTTTATCTCAAGAGGTATTATCATGAGCAAAAAGTGGGGGTTTCAGCAAACAGGTCACGCCGTAAGCGAAAAACCTGGTTTTGAGAGCCAAAATGGCCATTTTTCAGTTTTTTGGGCTAAAAAGTTTTTTTTCCCAGCAAAACAGTGTTTTGGACACCCAAAATGTGCTTTTCTCGTCCAAAACTTGCGTTTAGCAGTGAAAACGTCGTGTTTTGAGCAAAAGAAAATTCTCAGCAAATTTCAAATGTTCTCAGCCAAAAACAGTTTTTTTGACCAAAAAGCACCTTTACTCAGCCAAAACCGAATTTTTTTTCGCCAAAACGTCGTGTTTTTATCTCAAGAGGTATTATCATGAGCAAAAAGTGGGGGTTTCAGCAAACAGGTCACGCCGTAAGCGAAAAACCTGGTTTTGAGAGCCAAAATGGCCATTTTTCAGTTTTTTGGGCTAAAAAGTTTTTTTTCCCAGCAAAACAGTGTTTTGGACACCCAAAATGTGCTTTTCTCGTCCAAAACTTGCGTTTAGCAGTGAAAACGTCGTGTTTTGAGCAAAAGAAAATTCTCAGCAAATTTCAAATGTTCTCAGCCAAAAACAGTTTTTTTGACCAAAAAGCACCTTTACTCAGCCAAAACCGAATTTTTTTTCACCAAAACGTCGTGTTTTTATCTCAAGAGGTATTATCATGAGCAAAAAGTGGGGGTTTCAGCAAACAGGTCACGCCGTAAGCGAAAAACCTGGTTTTGAGAGCCAAAATGGCCATTTTTCAGTTTTTTGGGCTAAAAAGTTTTTTTTCCCAGCAAAACAGTGTTTTGGACACCCAAAATGTGCTTTTCTCGTCCAAAACTTGCGTTTAGCAGTGAAAACGTCGTGTTTTGAGCAAAAGAAAATTCTCAGCAAATTTCAAATGTTCTCAGCCAAAAACAGTTTTTTTGACCAAAAAGCACCTTTACTCAGCCAAAACCGAATTTTTTTTCGCCAAAACGTCGTGTTTTTATCTCAAGAGGTATTATCATGAGCAAAAAGTGGGGGTTTCAGCAAACAGGTCACGCCGTAAGCGAAAAACCTGGTTTTGAGAGCCAAAATGGCCATTTTTCAGTTTTTTGGGCTAAAAAGTTTTTTTTCCCAGCAAAACAGTGTTTTGGACACCCAAAATGTGCTTTTCTCGTCCAAAACTTGCGTTTAGCAGTGAAAACGTCGTGTTTTGAGCAAAAGAAAATTGTCAGCAAATTTCAAATGTTCTCAGCCAAAAACAGTTTTTTTGACCAAAAAGCACCTTTACTCAGCCAAAACCGAATTTTTTTTCGCCAAAACGTCGTGTTTTTATCTCAAGAGGTATTATCATGAGCAAAAAGTGGGGGTTTCAGCAAACAGGTCACGCCGTAAGCGAAAAACCTGGTTTTGAGAGCCAAAATGGCCATTTTTCAGTTTTTTGGGCTAAAAAGTTTTTTTTCCCAGCAAAACAGTGTTTTGGACACCCAAAATGTGCTTTTCTCGTCCAAAACTTGCGTTTAGCAGTGAAAACGTCGTGTTTTGAGCAAAAGAAAATTCTCAGCAAATTTCAAATGTTCTCAGCCAAAAACAGTTTTTTTGACCAAAAAGCACCTTTACTCAGCCAAAACCGAATTTTTTTTCGCCAAAACGTCGTGTTTTTATCTCAAGAGGTATTATCATGAGCAAAAAGTGGGGGTTTCAGCAAACAGGTCACGCCGTAAGCGAAAAACCTGGTTTTGAGAGCCAAAATGGCCATTTTTCAGTTTTTTGGGCTAAAAAGTTTTTTTTCCCAGCAAAACAGTGTTTTGGACACCCAAAATGTGCTTTTCTCGTCCAAAACTTGCGTTTAGCAGTGAAAACGTCGTGTTTTGAGCAAAAGAAAATTCTCAGCAAATTTCAAATGTTCTCAGCCAAAAACAGTTTTTTTGACCAAAAAGCACCTTTACTCAGCCAAAACCGAATTTTTTTTCGCCAAAACGTCGTGTTTTTATCTCAAGAGGTATTATCATGAGCAAAAAGTGGGGGTTTCAGCAAACAGGTCACGCCGTAAGCGAAAAACCTGGTTTTGAGAGCCAAAATGGCCATTTTTCAGTTTTTTGGGCTAAAAAGTTTTTTTTCCCAGCAAAACAGTGTTTTGGACACCCAAAATGTGCTTTTCTCGTCCAAAACTTGCGTTTAGCAGTGAAAACGTCGTGTTTTGAGCAAAAGAAAATTCTCAGCAAATTTCAAATGTTCTCAGCCAAAAACAGTTTTTTTGACCAAAAAGCACCTTTACTCAGCCAAAACCGAATTTTTTTTCGCCAAAACGTCGTGTTTTTATCTCAAGAGGTATTATCATGAGCAAAAAGTGGGGGTTTCAGCAAACAGGTCACGCCGTAAGCGAAAAACCTGGTTTTGAGAGCCAAAATGGCCATTTTTCAGTTTTTTGGGCTAAAAAGTTTTTTTTCCCAGCAAAACAGTGTTTTGGACACCCAAAATGTGCTTTTCTCGTCCAAAACTTGCGTTTAGCAGTGAAAACGTCGTGTTTTGAGCAAAAGAAAATTCTCAGCAAATTTCAAATGTTCTCAGCCAAAAACAGTTTTTTTGACCAAAAAGCACCTTTACTCAGCCAAAACCGAATTTTTTTTCGCCAAAACGTCGTGTTTTTATCTCAAGAGGTATTATCATGAGCAAAAAGTGGGGGTTTCAGCAAACAGGTCACGCCGTAAGCGAAAAACCTGGTTTTGAGAGCCAAAATGGCCATTTTTCAGTTTTTTGGGCTAAAAAGTTTTTTTTCCCAGCAAAACAGTGTTTTGGACACCCAAAATGTGCTTTTCTCGTCCAAAACTTGCGTTTAGCAGTGAAAACGTCGTGTTTTGAGCAAAAGAAAATTCTCAGCAAATTTCAAATGTTCTCAGCCAAAAACAGTTTTTTTGACCAAAAAGCACCTTTACTCAGCCAAAACCGAATTTTTTTTCGCCAAAACGTCGTGTTTTTATCTCAAGAGGTATTATCATGAGCAAAAAGTGGGGGTTTCAGCAAACAGGTCACGCCGTAAGCGAAAAACCTGGTTTTGAGAGCCAAAATGGCCATTTTTCAGTTTTTTGGGCTAAAAAGTTTTTTTTCCCAGCAAAACAGTGTTTTGGACACCCAAAATGTGCTTTTCTCGTCCAAAACTTGCGTTTAGCAGTGAAAACGTCGTGTTTTGAGCAAAAGAAAATTCTCAGCAAATTTCAAATGTTCTCAGCCAAAAACAGTTTTTTTGACCAAAAAGCACCTTTACTCAGCCAAAACCGAATTTTTTTTCGCCAAAACGTCGTGTTTTTATCTCAAGAGGTATTATCATGAGCAAAAAGTGGGGGTTTCAGCAAACAGGTCACGCCGTAAGCGAAAAACCTGGTTTTGAGAGCCAAAATGGCCATTTTTCAGTTTTTTGGGCTAAAAAGTTTTTTCTCCCAGCAAAACAGTGTTTTGGACACCCAAAATGTGCTTTTCTCGTCCAAAACTTGCGTTTAGCAGTGAAAACGTCGTGTTTTGAGCAAAAGAAAATTCTCAGCAAATTTCAAATGTTCTCAGCCAAAAACAGTGTTTTGGACACCCAAAATGTGCTTTTCTCGTCCAAAACTTGCGTTTAGCAGTGAAAACGTCGTGTTTTGAGCAAAAGAAAATTCTCAGCAAATTTCAAATGTTCTCAGCCAAAAACAGTTTTTTTGACCAAAAAGCACCTTTACTCAGCCAAAACCGAATTTTTTTTCGCCAAAACGTCGTGTTTTTATCTCAAGAGGTATTATCATGAGCAAAAAGTGGGGGTTTCAGCAAACAGGTCACGCCGTAAGCGAAAAACCTGGTTTTGAGAGCCAAAATGGCCATTTTTCAGTTTTTTGGGCTAAAAAGTTTTTTTTCCCAGCAAAACAGTGTTTTGGACACCCAAAATGTGCTTTTCTCGTCCAAAACTTGCGTTTAGCAGTGAAAACGTCGTGTTTTGAGCAAAAGAAAATTCTCAGCAAATTTCAAATGTTCTCAGCCAAAAACAGTTTTTTTGACCAAAAAGCACCTTTACTCAGCCAAAACCGAATTTTTTTTCGCCAAAACGTCGTGTTTTTATCTCAAGAGGTATTATCATGAGCAAAAAGTGGGGGTTTCAGCAAACAGGTCACGCCGTAAGCGAAAAACCTGGTTTTGAGAGCCAAAATGGCCATTTTTCAGTTTTTTGGGCTAAAAAGTTTTTTTTCCCAGCAAAACAGTGTTTTGGACACCCAAAATGTGCTTTTCTCGTCCAAAACTTGCGTTTAGCAGTGAAAACGTCGTGTTTTGAGCAAAAGAAAATTCTCAGCAAATTTCAAATGTTCTCAGCCAAAAACAGTTTTTTTGACCAAAAAGCACCTTTACTCAGCCAAAACCGAATTTTTTTTCGCCAAAACGTCGTGTTTTTATCTCAAGAGGTATTATCATGAGCAAAAAGTGGGGGTTTCAGCAAACAGGTCACGCCGTAAGCGAAAAACCTGGTTTTGAGAGCCAAAATGGCCATTTTTCAGTTTTTTGGGCTAAAAAGTTTTTTTTCCCAGCAAAACAGTGTTTTGGACACCCAAAATGTGCTTTTCTCGTCCAAAACTTGCGTTTAGCAGTGAAAACGTCGTGTTTTGAGCAAAAGAAAATTCTCAGCAAATTTCAAATGTTCTCAGCCAAAAACAGTTTTTTTGACCAAAAAGCACCTTTACTCAGCCAAAACCGAATTTTTTTTCGCCAAAACGTCGTGTTTTTATCTCAAGAGGTATTATCATGAGCAAAAAGTGGGGGTTTCAGCAAACAGGTCACGCCGTAAGCGAAAAACCTGGTTTTGAGAGCCAAAATGGCCATTTTTCAGTTTTTTGGGCTAAAAAGTTTTTTTTCCCAGCAAAACAGTGTTTTGGACACCCAAAATGTGCTTTTCTCGTCCAAAACTTGCGTTTAGCAGTGAAAACGTCGTGTTTTGAGCAAAAGAAAATTCTCAGCAAATTTCAAATGTTCTCAGCCAAAAACAGTTTTTTTGACCAAAAAGCACCTTTACTCAGCCAAAACCGAATTTTTTTTCGCCAAAACGTCGTGTTTTTATCTCAAGAGGTATTATCATGAGCAAAAAGTGGGGGTTTCAGCAAACAGGTCACGCCGTAAGCGAAAAACCTGGTTTTGAGAGCCAAAATGGCCATTTTTCAGTTTTTTGGGCTAAAAAGTTTTTTTTCCCAGCAAAACAGTGTTTTGGACACCCAAAATGTGCTTTTCTCGTCCAAAACTTGCGTTTAGCAGTGAAAACGTCGTGTTTTGAGCAAAAGAAAATTCTCAGCAAATTTCAAATGTTCTCAGCCAAAAACAGTTTTTTTGACCAAAAAGCACCTTTACTCAGCCAAAACCGAATTTTTTTTCGCCAAAACGTCGTGTTTTTATCTCAAGAGGTATTATCATGAGCAAAAAGTGGGGGTTTCAGCAAACAGGTCACGCCGTAAGCGAAAAACCTGGTTTTGAGAGCCAAAATGGCCATTTTTCAGTTTTTTGGGCTAAAAAGTTTTTTTTCCCAGCAAAACAGTGTTTTGGACACCCAAAATGTGCTTTTCTCGTCCAAAACTTGCGTTTAGCAGTGAAAACGTCGTGTTTTGAGCAAAAGAAAATTCTCAGCAAATTTCAAATGTTCTCAGCCAAAAACAGTTTTTTTGACCAAAAAGCACCTTTACTCAGCCAAAACCGAATTTTTTTTCGCCAAAACGTCGTGTTTTTATCTCAAGAGGTATTATCATGAGCAAAAAGTGGGGGTTTCAGCAAACAGGTCACGCCGTAAGCGAAAAACCTGGTTTTGAGAGCCAAAATGGCCATTTTTCAGTTTTTTGGGCTAAAAAGTTTTTTTTCCCAGCAAAACAGTGTTTTGGACACCCAAAATGTGCTTTTCTCGTCCAAAACTTGCGTTTAGCAGTGAAAACGTCGTGTTTTGAGCAAAAGAAAATTCTCAGCAAATTTCAAATGTTCTCAGCCAAAAACAGTTTTTTTGACCAAAAAGCACCTTTACTCAGCCAAAACCGAATTTTTTTTCGCCAAAACGTCGTGTTTTTATCTCAAGAGGTATTATCATGAGCAAAAAGTGGGGGTTTCAGCAAACAGGTCACGCCGTAAGCGAAAAACCTGGTTTTGAGAGCCAAAATGGCCATTTTTCAGTTTTTTGGGCTAAAAAGTTTTTTTTCCCAGCAAAACAGTGTTTTGGACACCCAAAATGTGCTTTTCTCGTCCAAAACTTGCGTTTAGCAGTGAAAACGTCGTGTTTTGAGCAAAAGAAAATTCTCAGCAAATTTCAAATGTTCTCAGCCAAAAACAGTTTTTTTGACCAAAAAGCACCTTTACTCAGCCAAAACCGAATTTTTTTTCGCCAAAACGTCGTGTTTTTATCTCAAGAGGTATTATCATGAGCAAAAAGTGGGGGTTTCAGCAAACAGGTCACGCCGTAAGCGAAAAACCTGGTTTTGAGAGCCAAAATGGCCATTTTTCAGTTTTTTGGGCTAAAAAGTTTTTTTTCCCAGCAAAACAGTGTTTTGGACACCCAAAATGTGCTTTTCTCGTCCAAAACTTGCGTTTAGCAGTGAAAACGTCGTGTTTTGAGCAAAAGAAAATTCTCAGCAAATTTCAAATGTTCTCAGCCAAAAACAGTTTTTTTGACCAAAAAGCACCTTTACTCAGCCAAAACCGAATTTTTTTTCGCCAAAACGTCGTGTTTTTATCTCAAGAGGTATTATCATGAGCAAAAAGTGGGGGTTTCAGCAAACAGGTCACGCCGTAAGCGAAAAACCTGGTTTTGAGAGCCAAAATGGCCATTTTTCAGTTTTTTGGGCTAAAAAGTTTTTTTTCCCAGCAAAACAGTGTTTTGGACACCCAAAATGTGCTTTTCTCGTCCAAAACTTGCGTTTAGCAGTGAAAACGTCGTGTTTTGAGCAAAAGAAAATTCTCAGCAAATTTCAAATGTTCTCAGCCAAAAACAGTTTTTTTGACCAAAAAGCACCTTTACTCAGCCAAAACCGAATTTTTTTTCGCCAAAACGTCGTGTTTTTATCTCAAGAGGTATTATCATGAGCAAAAAGTGGGGGTTTCAGCAAACAGGTCACGCCGTAAGCGAAAAACCTGGTTTTGAGAGCCAAAATGGCCATTTTTCAGTTTTTTGGGCTAAAAAGTTTTTTTTCCCAGCAAAACAGTGTTTTGGACACCCAAAATGTGCTTTTCTCGTCCAAAACTTGCGTTTAGCAGTGAAAACGTCGTGTTTTGAGCAAAAGAAAATTCTCAGCAAATTTCAAATGTTCTCAGCCAAAAACAGTTTTTTTGACCAAAAAGCACCTTTACTCAGCCAAAACCGAATTTTTTTTCGCCAAAACGTCGTGTTTTTATCTCAAGAGGTATTATCATGAGCAAAAAGTGGGGGTTTCAGCAAACAGGTCACGCCGTAAGCGAAAAACCTGGTTTTGAGAGCCAAAATGGCCATTTTTCAGTTTTTTGGGCTAAAAAGTTTTTTTTCCCAGCAAAACAGTGTTTTGGACACCCAAAATGTGCTTTTCTCGTCCAAAACTTGCGTTTAGCAGTGAAAACGTCGTGTTTTGAGCAAAAGAAAATTCTCAGCAAATTTCAAATGTTCTCAGCCAAAAACAGTTTTTTTGACCAAAAAGCACCTTTACTCAGCCAAAACCGAATTTTTTTTCGCCAAAACGTCGTGTTTTTATCTCAAGAGGTATTATCATGAGCAAAAAGTGGGGGTTTCAGCAAACAGGTCACGCCGTAAGCGAAAAACCTGGTTTTGAGAGCCAAAATGGCCATTTTTCAGTTTTTTGGGCTAAAAAGTTTTTTTTCCCAGCAAAACAGTGTTTTGGACACCCAAAATGTGCTTTTCTCGTCCAAAACTTGCGTTTAGCAGTGAAAACGTCGTGTTTTGAGCAAAAGAAAATTCTCAGCAAATTTCAAATGTTCTCAGCCAAAAACAGTTTTTTTGACCAAAAAGCACCTTTACTCAGCCAAAACCGAATTTTTTTTCGCCAAAACGTCGTGTTTTTATCTCAAGAGGTATTATCATGAGCAAAAAGTGGGGGTTTCAGCAAACAGGTCACGCCGTAAGCGAAAAACCTGGTTTTGAGAGCCAAAATGGCCATTTTTCAGTTTTTTGGGCTAAAAAGTTTTTTTTCCCAGCAAAACAGTGTTTTGGACACCCAAAATGTGCTTTTCTCGTCCAAAACTTGCGTTTAGCAGTGAAAACGTCGTGTTTTGAGCAAAAGAAAATTCTCAGCAAATTTCAAATGTTCTCAGCCAAAAACAGTTTTTTTGACCAAAAAGCACCTTTACTCAGCCAAAACCGAATTTTTTTTCGCCAAAACGTCGTGTTTTTATCTCAAGAGGTATTATCATGAGCAAAAAGTGGGGGTTTCAGCAAACAGGTCACGCCGTAAGCGAAAAACCTGGTTTTGAGAGCCAAAATGGCCATTTTTCAGTTTTTTGGGCTAAAAAGTTTTTTTTCCCAGCAAAACAGTGTTTTGGACACCCAAAATGTGCTTTTCTCGTCCAAAACTTGCGTTTAGCAGTGAAAACGTCGTGTTTTGAGCAAAAGAAAATTCTCAGCAAATTTCAAATGTTCTCAGCCAAAAACAGTTTTTTTGACCAAAAAGCACCTTTACTCAGCCAAAACCGAATTTTTTTTCGCCAAAACGTCGTGTTTTTATCTCAAGAGGTATTATCATGAGCAAAAAGTGGGGGTTTCAGCAAACAGGTCACGCCGTAAGCGAAAAACCTGGTTTTGAGAGCCAAAATGGCCATTTTTCAGTTTTTTGGGCTAAAAAGTTTTTTTTCCCAGCAAAACAGTGTTTTGGACACCCAAAATGTGCTTTTCTCGTCCAAAACTTGCGTTTAGCAGTGAAAACGTCGTGTTTTGAGCAAAAGAAAATTCTCAGCAAATTTCAAATGTTCTCAGCCAAAAACAGTTTTTTTGACCAAAAAGCACCTTTACTCAGCCAAAACCGAATTTTTTTTCGCCAAAACGTCGTGTTTTTATCTCAAGAGGTATTATCATGAGCAAAAAGTGGGGGTTTCAGCAAACAGGTCACGCCGTAAGCGAAAAACCTGGTTTTGAGAGCCAAAATGGCCATTTTTCAGTTTTTTGGGCTAAAAAGTTTTTTTTCCCAGCAAAACAGTGTTTTGGACACCCAAAATGTGCTTTTCTCGTCCAAAACTTGCGTTTAGCAGTGAAAACGTCGTGTTTTGAGCAAAAGAAAATTCTCAGCAAATTTCAAATGTTCTCAGCCAAAAACAGTTTTTTTGACCAAAAAGCACCTTTACTCAGCCAAAACCGAATTTTTTTTCGCCAAAACGTCGTGTTTTTATCTCAAGAGGTATTATCATGAGCAAAAAGTGGGGGTTTCAGCAAACAGGTCACGCCGTAAGCGAAAAACCTGGTTTTGAGAGCCAAAATGGCCATTTTTCAGTTTTTTGGGCTAAAAAGTTTTTTTTCCCAGCAAAACAGTGTTTTGGACACCCAAAATGTGCTTTTCTCGTCCAAAACTTGCGTTTAGCAGTGAAAACGTCGTGTTTTGAGCAAAAGAAAATTCTCAGCAAATTTCAAATGTTCTCAGCCAAAAACAGTTTTTTTGACCAAAAAGCACCTTTACTCAGCCAAAACCGAATTTTTTTTCGCCAAAACGTCGTGTTTTTATCTCAAGAGGTATTATCATGAGCAAAAAGTGGGGGTTTCAGCAAACAGGTCACGCCGTAAGCGAAAAACCTGGTTTTGAGAGCCAAAATGGCCATTTTTCAGTTTTTTGGGCTAAAAAGTTTTTTTTCCCAGCAAAACAGTGTTTTGGACACCCAAAATGTGCTTTTCTCGTCCAAAACTTGCGTTTAGCAGTGAAAACGTCGTGTTTTGAGCAAAAGAAAATTCTCAGCAAATTTCAAATGTTCTCAGCCAAAAACAGTTTTTTTGACCAAAAAGCACCTTTACTCAGCCAAAACCGAATTTTTTTTCGCCAAAACGTCGTGTTTTTATCTCAAGAGGTATTATCATGAGCAAAAAGTGGGGGTTTCAGCAAACAGGTCACGCCGTAAGCGAAAAACCTGGTTTTGAGAGCCAAAATGGCCATTTTTCAGTTTTTTGGGCTAAAAAGTTTTTTTTCCCAGCAAAACAGTGTTTTGGACACCCAAAATGTGCTTTTCTCGTCCAAAACTTGCGTTTAGCAGTGAAAACGTCGTGTTTTGAGCAAAAGAAAATTCTCAGCAAATTTCAAATGTTCTCAGCCAAAAACAGTTTTTTTGACCAAAAAGCACCTTTACTCAGCCAAAACCGAATTTTTTTTCGCCAAAACGTCGTGTTTTTATCTCAAGAGGTATTATCATGAGCAAAAAGTGGGGGTTTCAGCAAACAGGTCACGCCGTAAGCGAAAAACCTGGTTTTGAGAGCCAAAATGGCCATTTTTCAGTTTTTTGGGCTAAAAAGTTTTTTTTCCCAGCAAAACAGTGTTTTGGACACCCAAAATGTGCTTTTCTCGTCCAAAACTTGCGTTTAGCAGTGAAAACGTCGTGTTTTGAGCAAAAGAAAATTCTCAGCAAATTTCAAATGTTCTCAGCCAAAAACAGTTTTTTTGACCAAAAAGCACCTTTACTCAGCCAAAACCGAATTTTTTTTCGCCAAAACGTCGTGTTTTTATCTCAAGAGGTATTATCATGAGCAAAAAGTGGGGGTTTCAGCAAACAGGTCACGCCGTAAGCGAAAAACCTGGTTTTGAGAGCCAAAATGGCCATTTTTCAGTTTTTTGGGCTAAAAAGTTTTTTTTCCCAGCAAAACAGTGTTTTGGACACCCAAAATGTGCTTTTCTCGTCCAAAACTTGCGTTTAGCAGTGAAAACGTCGTGTTTTGAGCAAAAGAAAATTCTCAGCAAATTTCAAATGTTCTCAGCCAAAAACAGTTTTTTTGACCAAAAAGCACCTTTACTCAGCCAAAACCGAATTTTTTTTCGCCAAAACGTCGTGTTTTTATCTCAAGAGGTATTATCATGAGCAAAAAGTGGGGGTTTCAGCAAACAGGTCACGCCGTAAGCGAAAAACCTGGTTTTGAGAGCCAAAATGGCCATTTTTCAGTTTTTTGGGCTAAAAAGTTTTTTTTCCCAGCAAAACAGTGTTTTGGACACCCAAAATGTGCTTTTCTCGTCCAAAACTTGCGTTTAGCAGTGAAAACGTCGTGTTTTGAGCAAAAGAAAATTCTCAGCAAATTTCAAATGTTCTCAGCCAAAAACAGTTTTTTTGACCAAAAAGCACCTTTACTCAGCCAAAACCGAATTTTTTTTCGCCAAAACGTCGTGTTTTTATCTCAAGAGGTATTATCATGAGCAAAAAGTGGGGGTTTCAGCAAACAGGTCACGCCGTAAGCGAAAAACCTGGTTTTGAGAGCCAAAATGGCCATTTTTCAGTTTTTTGGGCTAAAAAGTTTTTTTTCCCAGCAAAACAGTGTTTTGGACACCCAAAATGTGCTTTTCTCGTCCAAAACTTGCGTTTAGCAGTGAAAACGTCGTGTTTTGAGCAAAAGAAAATTCTCAGCAAATTTCAAATGTTCTCAGCCAAAAACAGTTTTTTTGACCAAAAAGCACCTTTACTCAGCCAAAACCGAATTTTTTTTCGCCAAAACGTCGTGTTTTTATCTCAAGAGGTATTATCATGAGCAAAAAGTGGGGGTTTCAGCAAACAGGTCACGCCGTAAGCGAAAAACCTGGTTTTGAGAGCCAAAATGGCCATTTTTCAGTTTTTTGGGCTAAAAAGTTTTTTTTCCCAGCAAAACAGTGTTTTGGACACCCAAAATGTGCTTTTCTCGTCCAAAACTTGCGTTTAGCAGTGAAAACGTCGTGTTTTGAGCAAAAGAAAATTCTCAGCAAATTTCAAATGTTCTCAGCCAAAAACAGTTTTTTTGACCAAAAAGCACCTTTACTCAGCCAAAACCGAATTTTTTTTCGCCAAAACGTCGTGTTTTTATCTCAAGAGGTATTATCATGAGCAAAAAGTGGGGGTTTCAGCAAACAGGTCACGCCGTAAGCGAAAAACCTGGTTTTGAGAGCCAAAATGGCCATTTTTCAGTTTTTTGGGCTAAAAAGTTTTTTTTCCCAGCAAAACAGTGTTTTGGACACCCAAAATGTGCTTTTCTCGTCCAAAACTTGCGTTTAGCAGTGAAAACGTCGTGTTTTGAGCAAAAGAAAATTCTCAGCAAATTTCAAATGTTCTCAGCCAAAAACAGTTTTTTTGACCAAAAAGCACCTTTACTCAGCCAAAACCGAATTTTTTTTCGCCAAAACGTCGTGTTTTTATCTCAAGAGGTATTATCATGAGCAAAAAGTGGGGGTTTCAGCAAACAGGTCACGCCGTAAGCGAAAAACCTGGTTTTGAGAGCCAAAATGGCCATTTTTCAGTTTTTTGGGCTAAAAAGTTTTTTTTCCCAGCAAAACAGTGTTTTGGACACCCAAAATGTGCTTTTCTCGTCCAAAACTTGCGTTTAGCAGTGAAAACGTCGTGTTTTGAGCAAAAGAAAATTCTCAGCAAATTTCAAATGTTCTCAGCCAAAAACAGTTTTTTTGACCAAAAAGCACCTTTACTCAGCCAAAACCGAATTTTTTTTCGCCAAAACGTCGTGTTTTTATCTCAAGAGGTATTATCATGAGCAAAAAGTGGGGGTTTCAGCAAACAGGTCACGCCGTAAGCGAAAAACCTGGTTTTGAGAGCCAAAATGGCCATTTTTCAGTTTTTTGGGCTAAAAAGTTTTTTTTCCCAGCAAAACAGTGTTTTGGACACCCAAAATGTGCTTTTCTCGTCCAAAACTTGCGTTTAGCAGTGAAAACGTCGTGTTTTGAGCAAAAGAAAATTCTCAGCAAATTTCAAATGTTCTCAGCCAAAAACAGTTTTTTTGACCAAAAAGCACCTTTACTCAGCCAAAACCGAATTTTTTTTCGCCAAAACGTCGTGTTTTTATCTCAAGAGGTATTATCATGAGCAAAAAGTGGGGGTTTCAGCAAACAGGTCACGCCGTAAGCGAAAAACCTGGTTTTGAGAGCCAAAATGGCCATTTTTCAGTTTTTTGGGCTAAAAAGTTTTTTTTCCCAGCAAAACAGTGTTTTGGACACCCAAAATGTGCTTTTCTCGTCCAAAACTTGCGTTTAGCAGTGAAAACGTAAAAGTTCCAGCAACAGTGTTTTGGACACCAAAATGTGCTTAACACGTCCAAAACTTGGTTAGCAGTGAAAACTCTGTGTTTTGAGCAAAAGAAAATTCTCAGCAAATTTCAAATGTTCTCAGCCAAAAACAGTTTTTTGACCAAAAAGCACCTTTACTAGCCAAACCGAATCCCAACGTCGTCGTAAGCGAAAACCTGGTTTTGAGAGCCAAAATGGCCATTTTTCAGTTTTTTGGGCTAAAAAGTTTTTTTTCCCAGCAAAACAGTGTTTTGGACATCCCAAAATGTGCTTTTCTCGTCCAAAACTTGCGTTTAGCAGTGAAAACGTCGTGTTTTGAGCAAAAGAAAATTCTCAGCAAATTTCAAATGTTCTCAGCCAAAAACAGTTTTTTTGACCAAAAAGCACCTTTACTCAGCCAAAACCGAATTTTTTTTCGCCAAAACGTCGTGTTTTTATCTCAAGAGGTATTATCATGAGCAAAAAGTGGGGGTTTCAGCAAACAGGTCACGCCGTAAGCGAAAAACCTGGTTTTGAGAGCCAAAATGGCCATTTTTCAGTTTTTTGGGCTAAAAAGTTTTTTTTCCCAGCAAAACAGTGTTTTGGACACCCAAAATGTGCTTTTCTCGTCCAAAACTTGCGTTTAGCAGTGAAAACGTCGTGTTTTGAGCAAAAGAAAATTCTCAGCAAATTTCAAATGTTCTCAGCCAAAAACAGTTTTTTTGACCAAAAAGCACCTTTACTCAGCCAAAACCGAATTTTTTTTCGCCAAAACGTCGTGTTTTTATCTCAAGAGGTATTATCATGAGCAAAAAGTGGGGGTTTCAGCAAACAGGTCACGCCGTAAGCGAAAAACCTGGTTTTGAGAGCCAAAATGGCCATTTTTCAGTTTTTTGGGCTAAAAAGTTTTTTTTCCCAGCAAAACAGTGTTTTGGACACCCAAAATGTGCTTTTCTCGTCCAAAACTTGCGTTTAGCAGTGAAAACGTCGTGTTTTGAGCAAAAGAAAATTCTCAGCAAATTTCAAATGTTCTCAGCCAAAAACAGTTTTTTTGACCAAAAAGCACCTTTACTCAGCCAAAACCGAATTTTTTTTCGCCAAAACGTCGTGTTTTTATCTCAAGAGGTATTATCATGAGCAAAAAGTGGGGGTTTCAGCAAACAGGTCACGCCGTAAGCGAAAAACCTGGTTTTGAGAGCCAAAATGGCCATTTTTCAGTTTTTTGGGCTAAAAAGTTTTTTTTCCCAGCAAAACAGTGTTTTGGACACCCAAAATGTGCTTTTCTCGTCCAAAACTTGCGTTTAGCAGTGAAAACGTCGTGTTTTGAGCAAAAGAAAATTCTCAGCAAATTTCAAATGTTCTCAGCCAAAAACAGTTTTTTTGACCAAAAAGCACCTTTACTCAGCCAAAACCGAATTTTTTTTCGCCAAAACGTCGTGTTTTTATCTCAAGAGGTATTATCATGAGCAAAAAGTGGGGGTTTCAGCAAACAGGTCACGCCGTAAGCGAAAAACCTGGTTTTGAGAGCCAAAATGGCCATTTTTCAGTTTTTTGGGCTAAAAAGTTTTTTTTCCCAGCAAAACAGTGTTTTGGACACCCAAAATGTGCTTTTCTCGTCCAAAACTTGCGTTTAGCAGTGAAAACGTCGTGTTTTGAGCAAAAGAAAATTCTCAGCAAATTTCAAATGTTCTCAGCCAAAAACAGTTTTTTTGACCAAAAAGCACCTTTACTCAGCCAAAACCGAATTTTTTTTCGCCAAAACGTCGTGTTTTTATCTCAAGAGGTATTATCATGAGCAAAAAGTGGGGGTTTCAGCAAACAGGTCACGCCGTAAGCGAAAAACCTGGTTTTGAGAGCCAAAATGGCCATTTTTCAGTTTTTTGGGCTAAAAAGTTTTTTTTCCCAGCAAAACAGTGTTTTGGACACCCAAAATGTGCTTTTCTCGTCCAAAACTTGCGTTTAGCAGTGAAAACGTCGTGTTTTGAGCAAAAGAAAATTCTCAGCAAATTTCAAATGTTCTCAGCCAAAAACAGTTTTTTTGACCAAAAAGCACCTTTACTCAGCCAAAACCGAATTTTTTTTCGCCAAAACGTCGTGTTTTTATCTCAAGAGGTATTATCATGAGCAAAAAGTGGGGGTTTCAGCAAACAGGTCACGCCGTAAGCGAAAAACCTGGTTTTGAGAGCCAAAATGGCCATTTTTCAGTTTTTTGGGCTAAAAAGTTTTTTTTCCCAGCAAAACAGTGTTTTGGACACCCAAAATGTGCTTTTCTCGTCCAAAACTTGCGTTTAGCAGTGAAAACGTCGTGTTTTGAGCAAAAGAAAATTCTCAGCAAATTTCAAATGTTCTCAGCCAAAAACAGTTTTTTTGACCAAAAAGCACCTTTACTCAGCCAAAACCGAATTTTTTTTCGCCAAAACGTCGTGTTTTTATCTCAAGAGGTATTATCATGAGCAAAAAGTGGGGGTTTCAGCAAACAGGTCACGCCGTAAGCGAAAAACCTGGTTTTGAGAGCCAAAATGGCCATTTTTCAGTTTTTTGGGCTAAAAAGTTTTTTTTCCCAGCAAAACAGTGTTTTGGACACCCAAAATGTGCTTTTCTCGTCCAAAACTTGCGTTTAGCAGTGAAAACGTCGTGTTTTGAGCAAAAGAAAATTCTCAGCAAATTTCAAATGTTCTCAGCCAAAAACAGTTTTTTTGACCAAAAAGCACCTTTACTCAGCCAAAACCGAATTTTTTTTCGCCAAAACGTCGTGTTTTTATCTCAAGAGGTATTATCATGAGCAAAAAGTGGGGGTTTCAGCAAACAGGTCACGCCGTAAGCGAAAAACCTGGTTTTGAGAGCCAAAATGGCCATTTTTCAGTTTTTTGGGCTAAAAAGTTTTTTTTCCCAGCAAAACAGTGTTTTGGACACCCAAAATGTGCTTTTCTCGTCCAAAACTTGCGTTTAGCAGTGAAAACGTCGTGTTTTGAGCAAAAGAAAATTCTCAGCAAATTTCAAATGTTCTCAGCCAAAAACAGTTTTTTTGACCAAAAAGCACCTTTACTCAGCCAAAACCGAATTTTTTTTCGCCAAAACGTCGTGTTTTTATCTCAAGAGGTATTATCATGAGCAAAAAGTGGGGGTTTCAGCAAACAGGTCACGCCGTAAGCGAAAAACCTGGTTTTGAGAGCCAAAATGGCCATTTTTCAGTTTTTTGGGCTAAAAAGTTTTTTTTCCCAGCAAAACAGTGTTTTGGACACCCAAAATGTGCTTTTCTCGTCCAAAACTTGCGTTTAGCAGTGAAAACGTCGTGTTTTGAGCAAAAGAAAATTCTCAGCAAATTTCAAATGTTCTCAGCCAAAAACAGTTTTTTTGACCAAAAAGCACCTTTACTCAGCCAAAACCGAATTTTTTTTCGCCAAAACGTCGTGTTTTTATCTCAAGAGGTATTATCATGAGCAAAAAGTGGGGGTTTCAGCAAACAGGTCACGCCGTAAGCGAAAAACCTGGTTTTGAGAGCCAAAATGGCCATTTTTCAGTTTTTTGGGCTAAAAAGTTTTTTTTCCCAGCAAAACAGTGTTTTGGACACCCAAAATGTGCTTTTCTCGTCCAAAACTTGCGTTTAGCAGTGAAAACGTCGTGTTTTGAGCAAAAGAAAATTCTCAGCAAATTTCAAATGTTCTCAGCCAAAAACAGTTTTTTTGACCAAAAAGCACCTTTACTCAGCCAAAACCGAATTTTTTTTCGCCAAAACGTCGTGTTTTTATCTCAAGAGGTATTATCATGAGCAAAAAGTGGGGGTTTCAGCAAACAGGTCACGCCGTAAGCGAAAAACCTGGTTTTGAGAGCCAAAATGGCCATTTTTCAGTTTTTTGGGCTAAAAAGTTTTTTTTCCCAGCAAAACAGTGTTTTGGACACCCAAAATGTGCTTTTCTCGTCCAAAACTTGCGTTTAGCAGTGAAAACGTCGTGTTTTGAGCAAAAGAAAATTCTCAGCAAATTTCAAATGTTCTCAGCCAAAAACAGTTTTTTTGACCAAAAAGCACCTTTACTCAGCCAAAACCGAATTTTTTTTCGCCAAAACGTCGTGTTTTTATCTCAAGAGGTATTATCATGAGCAAAAAGTGGGGGTTTCAGCAAACAGGTCACGCCGTAAGCGAAAAACCTGGTTTTGAGAGCCAAAATGGCCATTTTTCAGTTTTTTGGGCTAAAAAGTTTTTTTTCCCAGCAAAACAGTGTTTTGGACACCCAAAATGTGCTTTTCTCGTCCAAAACTTGCGTTTAGCAGTGAAAACGTCGTGTTTTGAGCAAAAGAAAATTCTCAGCAAATTTCAAATGTTCTCAGCCAAAAACAGTTTTTTTGACCAAAAAGCACCTTTACTCAGCCAAAACCGAATTTTTTTTCGCCAAAACGTCGTGTTTTTATCTCAAGAGGTATTATCATGAGCAAAAAGTGGGGGTTTCAGCAAACAGGTCACGCCGTAAGCGAAAAACCTGGTTTTGAGAGCCAAAATGGCCATTTTTCAGTTTTTTGGGCTAAAAAGTTTTTTTTCCCAGCAAAACAGTGTTTTGGACACCCAAAATGTGCTTTTCTCGTCCAAAACTTGCGTTTAGCAGTGAAAACGTCGTGTTTTGAGCAAAAGAAAATTCTCAGCAAATTTCAAATGTTCTCAGCCAAAAACAGTTTTTTTGACCAAAAAGCACCTTTACTCAGCCAAAACCGAATTTTTTTTCGCCAAAACGTCGTGTTTTTATCTCAAGAGGTATTATCATGAGCAAAAAGTGGGGGTTTCAGCAAACAGGTCACGCCGTAAGCGAAAAACCTGGTTTTGAGAGCCAAAATGGCCATTTTTCAGTTTTTTGGGCTAAAAAGTTTTTTTTCCCAGCAAAACAGTGTTTTGGACACCCAAAATGTGCTTTTCTCGTCCAAAACTTGCGTTTAGCAGTGAAAACGTCGTGTTTTGAGCAAAAGAAAATTCTCAGCAAATTTCAAATGTTCTCAGCCAAAAACAGTTTTTTTGACCAAAAAGCACCTTTACTCAGCCAAAACCGAATTTTTTTTCGCCAAAACGTCGTGTTTTTATCTCAAGAGGTATTATCATGAGCAAAAAGTGGGGGTTTCAGCAAACAGGTCACGCCGTAAGCGAAAAACCTGGTTTTGAGAGCCAAAATGGCCATTTTTCAGTTTTTTGGGCTAAAAAGTTTTTTTTCCCAGCAAAACAGTGTTTTGGACACCCAAAATGTGCTTTTCTCGTCCAAAACTTGCGTTTAGCAGTGAAAACGTCGTGTTTTGAGCAAAAGAAAATTCTCAGCAAATTTCAAATGTTCTCAGCCAAAAACAGTTTTTTTGACCAAAAAGCACCTTTACTCAGCCAAAACCGAATTTTTTTTCGCCAAAACGTCGTGTTTTTATCTCAAGAGGTATTATCATGAGCAAAAAGTGGGGGTTTCAGCAAACAGGTCACGCCGTAAGCGAAAAACCTGGTTTTGAGAGCCAAAATGGCCATTTTTCAGTTTTTTGGGCTAAAAAGTTTTTTTTCCCAGCAAAACAGTGTTTTGGACACCCAAAATGTGCTTTTCTCGTCCAAAACTTGCGTTTAGCAGTGAAAACGTCGTGTTTTGAGCAAAAGAAAATTCTCAGCAAATTTCAAATGTTCTCAGCCAAAAACAGTTTTTTTGACCAAAAAGCACCTTTACTCAGCCAAAACCGAATTTTTTTTCGCCAAAACGTCGTGTTTTTATCTCAAGAGGTATTATCATGAGCAAAAAGTGGGGGTTTCAGCAAACAGGTCACGCCGTAAGCGAAAAACCTGGTTTTGAGAGCCAAAATGGCCATTTTTCAGTTTTTTGGGCTAAAAAGTTTTTTTTCCCAGCAAAACAGTGTTTTGGACACCCAAAATGTGCTTTTCTCGTCCAAAACTTGCGTTTAGCAGTGAAAACGTCGTGTTTTGAGCAAAAGAAAATTCTCAGCAAATTTCAAATGTTCTCAGCCAAAAACAGTTTTTTTGACCAAAAAGCACCTTTACTCAGCCAAAACCGAATTTTTTTTCGCCAAAACGTCGTGTTTTTATCTCAAGAGGTATTATCATGAGCAAAAAGTGGGGGTTTCAGCAAACAGGTCACGCCGTAAGCGAAAAACCTGGTTTTGAGAGCCAAAATGGCCATTTTTCAGTTTTTTGGGCTAAAAAGTTTTTTTTCCCAGCAAAACAGTGTTTTGGACACCCAAAATGTGCTTTTCTCGTCCAAAACTTGCGTTTAGCAGTGAAAACGTCGTGTTTTGAGCAAAAGAAAATTCTCAGCAAATTTCAAATGTTCTCAGCCAAAAACAGTTTTTTTGACCAAAAAGCACCTTTACTCAGCCAAAACCGAATTTTTTTTCGCCAAAACGTCGTGTTTTTATCTCAAGAGGTATTATCATGAGCAAAAAGTGGGGGTTTCAGCAAACAGGTCACGCCGTAAGCGAAAAACCTGGTTTTGAGAGCCAAAATGGCCATTTTTCAGTTTTTTGGGCTAAAAAGTTTTTTTTCCCAGCAAAACAGTGTTTTGGACACCCAAAATGTGCTTTTCTCGTCCAAAACTTGCGTTTAGCAGTGAAAACGTCGTGTTTTGAGCAAAAGAAAATTCTCAGCAAATTTCAAATGTTCTCAGCCAAAAACAGTTTTTTTGACCAAAAAGCACCTTTACTCAGCCAAAACCGAATTTTTTTTCGCCAAAACGTCGTGTTTTTATCTCAAGAGGTATTATCATGAGCAAAAAGTGGGGGTTTCAGCAAACAGGTCACGCCGTAAGCGAAAAACCTGGTTTTGAGAGCCAAAATGGCCATTTTTCAGTTTTTTGGGCTAAAAAGTTTTTTTTCCCAGCAAAACAGTGTTTTGGACACCCAAAATGTGCTTTTCTCGTCCAAAACTTGCGTTTAGCAGTGAAAACGTCGTGTTTTGAGCAAAAGAAAATTCTCAGCAAATTTCAAATGTTCTCAGCCAAAAACAGTTTTTTTGACCAAAAAGCACCTTTACTCAGCCAAAACCGAATTTTTTTTCGCCAAAACGTCGTGTTTTTATCTCAAGAGGTATTATCATGAGCAAAAAGTGGGGGTTTCAGCAAACAGGTCACGCCGTAAGCGAAAAACCTGGTTTTGAGAGCCAAAATGGCCATTTTTCAGTTTTTTGGGCTAAAAAGTTTTTTTTCCCAGCAAAACAGTGTTTTGGACACCCAAAATGTGCTTTTCTCGTCCAAAACTTGCGTTTAGCAGTGAAAACGTCGTGTTTTGAGCAAAAGAAAATTCTCAGCAAATTTCAAATGTTCTCAGCCAAAAACAGTTTTTTTGACCAAAAAGCACCTTTACTCAGCCAAAACCGAATTTTTTTTCGCCAAAACGTCGTGTTTTTATCTCAAGAGGTATTATCATGAGCAAAAAGTGGGGGTTTCAGCAAACAGGTCACGCCGTAAGCGAAAAACCTGGTTTTGAGAGCCAAAATGGCCATTTTTCAGTTTTTTGGGCTAAAAAGTTTTTTTTCCCAGCAAAACAGTGTTTTGGACACCCAAAATGTGCTTTTCTCGTCCAAAACTTGCGTTTAGCAGTGAAAACGTCGTGTTTTGAGCAAAAGAAAATTCTCAGCAAATTTCAAATGTTCTCAGCCAAAAACAGTTTTTTTGACCAAAAAGCACCTTTACTCAGCCAAAACCGAATTTTTTTTCGCCAAAACGTCGTGTTTTTATCTCAAGAGGTATTATCATGAGCAAAAAGTGGGGGTTTCAGCAAACAGGTCACGCCGTAAGCGAAAAACCTGGTTTTGAGAGCCAAAATGGCCATTTTTCAGTTTTTTGGGCTAAAAAGTTTTTTTTCCCAGCAAAACAGTGTTTTGGACACCCAAAATGTGCTTTTCTCGTCCAAAACTTGCGTTTAGCAGTGAAAACGTCGTGTTTTGAGCAAAAGAAAATTCTCAGCAAATTTCAAATGTTCTCAGCCAAAAACAGTTTTTTTGACCAAAAAGCACCTTTACTCAGCCAAAACCGAATTTTTTTTCGCCAAAACGTCGTGTTTTTATCTCAAGAGGTATTATCATGAGCAAAAAGTGGGGGTTTCAGCAAACAGGTCACGCCGTAAGCGAAAAACCTGGTTTTGAGAGCCAAAATGGCCATTTTTCAGTTTTTTGGGCTAAAAAGTTTTTTTTCCCAGCAAAACAGTGTTTTGGACACCCAAAATGTGCTTTTCTCGTCCAAAACTTGCGTTTAGCAGTGAAAACGTCGTGTTTTGAGCAAAAGAAAATTCTCAGCAAATTTCAAATGTTCTCAGCCAAAAACAGTTTTTTTGACCAAAAAGCACCTTTACTCAGCCAAAACCGAATTTTTTTTCGCCAAAACGTCGTGTTTTTATCTCAAGAGGTATTATCATGAGCAAAAAGTGGGGGTTTCAGCAAACAGGTCACGCCGTAAGCGAAAAACCTGGTTTTGAGAGCCAAAATGGCCATTTTTCAGTTTTTTGGGCTAAAAAGTTTTTTTTCCCAGCAAAACAGTGTTTTGGACACCCAAAATGTGCTTTTCTCGTCCAAAACTTGCGTTTAGCAGTGAAAACGTCGTGTTTTGAGCAAAAGAAAATTCTCAGCAAATTTCAAATGTTCTCAGCCAAAAACAGTTTTTTTGACCAAAAAGCACCTTTACTCAGCCAAAACCGAATTTTTTTTCGCCAAAACGTCGTGTTTTTATCTCAAGAGGTATTATCATGAGCAAAAAGTGGGGGTTTCAGCAAACAGGTCACGCCGTAAGCGAAAAACCTGGTTTTGAGAGCCAAAATGGCCATTTTTCAGTTTTTTGGGCTAAAAAGTTTTTTTTCCCAGCAAAACAGTGTTTTGGACACCCAAAATGTGCTTTTCTCGTCCAAAACTTGCGTTTAGCAGTGAAAACGTCGTGTTTTGAGCAAAAGAAAATTCTCAGCAAATTTCAAATGTTCTCAGCCAAAAACAGTTTTTTTGACCAAAAAGCACCTTTACTCAGCCAAAACCGAATTTTTTTTCGCCAAAACGTCGTGTTTTTATCTCAAGAGGTATTATCATGAGCAAAAAGTGGGGGTTTCAGCAAACAGGTCACGCCGTAAGCGAAAAACCTGGTTTTGAGAGCCAAAATGGCCATTTTTCAGTTTTTTGGGCTAAAAAGTTTTTTTTCCCAGCAAAACAGTGTTTTGGACACCCAAAATGTGCTTTTCTCGTCCAAAACTTGCGTTTAGCAGTGAAAACGTCGTGTTTTGAGCAAAAGAAAATTCTCAGCAAATTTCAAATGTTCTCAGCCAAAAACAGTTTTTTTGACCAAAAAGCACCTTTACTCAGCCAAAACCGAATTTTTTTTCGCCAAAACGTCGTGTTTTTATCTCAAGAGGTATTATCATGAGCAAAAAGTGGGGGTTTCAGCAAACAGGTCACGCCGTAAGCGAAAAACCTGGTTTTGAGAGCCAAAATGGCCATTTTTCAGTTTTTTGGGCTAAAAAGTTTTTTTTCCCAGCAAAACAGTGTTTTGGACACCCAAAATGTGCTTTTCTCGTCCAAAACTTGCGTTTAGCAGTGAAAACGTCGTGTTTTGAGCAAAAGAAAATTCTCAGCAAATTTCAAATGTTCTCAGCCAAAAACAGTTTTTTTGACCAAAAAGCACCTTTACTCAGCCAAAACCGAATTTTTTTTCGCCAAAACGTCGTGTTTTTATCTCAAGAGGTATTATCATGAGCAAAAAGTGGGGGTTTCAGCAAACAGGTCACGCCGTAAGCGAAAAACCTGGTTTTGAGAGCCAAAATGGCCATTTTTCAGTTTTTTGGGCTAAAAAGTTTTTTTTCCCAGCAAAACAGTGTTTTGGACACCCAAAATGTGCTTTTCTCGTCCAAAACTTGCGTTTAGCAGTGAAAACGTCGTGTTTTGAGCAAAAGAAAATTCTCAGCAAATTTCAAATGTTCTCAGCCAAAAACAGTTTTTTTGACCAAAAAGCACCTTTACTCAGCCAAAACCGAATTTTTTTTCGCCAAAACGTCGTGTTTTTATCTCAAGAGGTATTATCATGAGCAAAAAGTGGGGGTTTCAGCAAACAGGTCACGCCGTAAGCGAAAAACCTGGTTTTGAGAGCCAAAATGGCCATTTTTCAGTTTTTTGGGCTAAAAAGTTTTTTTTCCCAGCAAAACAGTGTTTTGGACACCCAAAATGTGCTTTTCTCGTCCAAAACTTGCGTTTAGCAGTGAAAACGTCGTGTTTTGAGCAAAAGAAAATTCTCAGCAAATTTCAAATGTTCTCAGCCAAAAACAGTTTTTTTGACCAAAAAGCACCTTTACTCAGCCAAAACCGAATTTTTTTTCGCCAAAACGTCGTGTTTTTATCTCAAGAGGTATTATCATGAGCAAAAAGTGGGGGTTTCAGCAAACAGGTCACGCCGTAAGCGAAAAACCTGGTTTTGAGAGCCAAAATGGCCATTTTTCAGTTTTTTGGGCTAAAAAGTTTTTTTTCCCAGCAAAACAGTGTTTTGGACACCCAAAATGTGCTTTTCTCGTCCAAAACTTGCGTTTAGCAGTGAAAACGTCGTGTTTTGAGCAAAAGAAAATTCTCAGCAAATTTCAAATGTTCTCAGCCAAAAACAGTTTTTTTGACCAAAAAGCACCTTTACTCAGCCAAAACCGAATTTTTTTTCGCCAAAACGTCGTGTTTTTATCTCAAGAGGTATTATCATGAGCAAAAAGTGGGGGTTTCAGCAAACAGGTCACGCCGTAAGCGAAAAACCTGGTTTTGAGAGCCAAAATGGCCATTTTTCAGTTTTTTGGGCTAAAAAGTTTTTTTTCCCAGCAAAACAGTGTTTTGGACACCCAAAATGTGCTTTTCTCGTCCAAAACTTGCGTTTAGCAGTGAAAACGTCGTGTTTTGAGCAAAAGAAAATTCTCAGCAAATTTCAAATGTTCTCAGCCAAAAACAGTTTTTTTGACCAAAAAGCACCTTTACTCAGCCAAAACCGAATTTTTTTTCGCCAAAACGTCGTGTTTTTATCTCAAGAGGTATTATCATGAGCAAAAAGTGGGGGTTTCAGCAAACAGGTCACGCCGTAAGCGAAAAACCTGGTTTTGAGAGCCAAAATGGCCATTTTTCAGTTTTTTGGGCTAAAAAGTTTTTTTTCCCAGCAAAACAGTGTTTTGGACACCCAAAATGTGCTTTTCTCGTCCAAAACTTGCGTTTAGCAGTGAAAACGTCGTGTTTTGAGCAAAAGAAAATTCTCAGCAAATTTCAAATGTTCTCAGCCAAAAACAGTTTTTTTGACCAAAAAGCACCTTTACTCAGCCAAAACCGAATTTTTTTTCGCCAAAACGTCGTGTTTTTATCTCAAGAGGTATTATCATGAGCAAAAAGTGGGGGTTTCAGCAAACAGGTCACGCCGTAAGCGAAAAACCTGGTTTTGAGAGCCAAAATGGCCATTTTTCAGTTTTTTGGGCTAAAAAGTTTTTTTTCCCAGCAAAACAGTGTTTTGGACACCCAAAATGTGCTTTTCTCGTCCAAAACTTGCGTTTAGCAGTGAAAACGTCGTGTTTTGAGCAAAAGAAAATTCTCAGCAAATTTCAAATGTTCTCAGCCAAAAACAGTTTTTTTGACCAAAAAGCACCTTTACTCAGCCAAAACCGAATTTTTTTTCGCCAAAACGTCGTGTTTTTATCTCAAGAGGTATTATCATGAGCAAAAAGTGGGGGTTTCAGCAAACAGGTCACGCCGTAAGCGAAAAACCTGGTTTTGAGAGCCAAAATGGCCATTTTTCAGTTTTTTGGGCTAAAAAGTTTTTTTTCCCAGCAAAACAGTGTTTTGGACACCCAAAATGTGCTTTTCTCGTCCAAAACTTGCGTTTAGCAGTGAAAACGTCGTGTTTTGAGCAAAAGAAAATTCTCAGCAAATTTCAAATGTTCTCAGCCAAAAACAGTTTTTTTGACCAAAAAGCACCTTTACTCAGCCAAAACCGAATTTTTTTTCGCCAAAACGTCGTGTTTTTATCTCAAGAGGTATTATCATGAGCAAAAAGTGGGGGTTTCAGCAAACAGGTCACGCCGTAAGCGAAAAACCTGGTTTTGAGAGCCAAAATGGCCATTTTTCAGTTTTTTGGGCTAAAAAGTTTTTTTTCCCAGCAAAACAGTGTTTTGGACACCCAAAATGTGCTTTTCTCGTCCAAAACTTGCGTTTAGCAGTGAAAACGTCGTGTTTTGAGCAAAAGAAAATTCTCAGCAAATTTCAAATGTTCTCAGCCAAAAACAGTTTTTTTGACCAAAAAGCACCTTTACTCAGCCAAAACCGAATTTTTTTTCGCCAAAACGTCGTGTTTTTATCTCAAGAGGTATTATCATGAGCAAAAAGTGGGGGTTTCAGCAAACAGGTCACGCCGTAAGCGAAAAACCTGGTTTTGAGAGCCAAAATGGCCATTTTTCAGTTTTTTGGGCTAAAAAGTTTTTTTTCCCAGCAAAACAGTGTTTTGGACACCCAAAATGTGCTTTTCTCGTCCAAAACTTGCGTTTAGCAGTGAAAACGTCGTGTTTTGAGCAAAAGAAAATTCTCAGCAAATTTCAAATGTTCTCAGCCAAAAACAGTTTTTTTGACCAAAAAGCACCTTTACTCAGCCAAAACCGAATTTTTTTTCGCCAAAACGTCGTGTTTTTATCTCAAGAGGTATTATCATGAGCAAAAAGTGGGGGTTTCAGCAAACAGGTCACGCCGTAAGCGAAAAACCTGGTTTTGAGAGCCAAAATGGCCATTTTTCAGTTTTTTGGGCTAAAAAGTTTTTTTTCCCAGCAAAACAGTGTTTTGGACACCCAAAATGTGCTTTTCTCGTCCAAAACTTGCGTTTAGCAGTGAAAACGTCGTGTTTTGAGCAAAAGAAAATTCTCAGCAAATTTCAAATGTTCTCAGCCAAAAACAGTTTTTTTGACCAAAAAGCACCTTTACTCAGCCAAAACCGAATTTTTTTTCGCCAAAACGTCGTGTTTTTATCTCAAGAGGTATTATCATGAGCAAAAAGTGGGGGTTTCAGCAAACAGGTCACGCCGTAAGCGAAAAACCTGGTTTTGAGAGCCAAAATGGCCATTTTTCAGTTTTTTGGGCTAAAAAGTTTTTTTTCCCAGCAAAACAGTGTTTTGGACACCCAAAATGTGCTTTTCTCGTCCAAAACTTGCGTTTAGCAGTGAAAACGTCGTGTTTTGAGCAAAAGAAAATTCTCAGCAAATTTCAAATGTTCTCAGCCAAAAACAGTTTTTTTGACCAAAAAGCACCTTTACTCAGCCAAAACCGAATTTTTTTTCGCCAAAACGTCGTGTTTTTATCTCAAGAGGTATTATCATGAGCAAAAAGTGGGGGTTTCAGCAAACAGGTCACGCCGTAAGCGAAAAACCTGGTTTTGAGAGCCAAAATGGCCATTTTTCAGTTTTTTGGGCTAAAAAGTTTTTTTTCCCAGCAAAACAGTGTTTTGGACACCCAAAATGTGCTTTTCTCGTCCAAAACTTGCGTTTAGCAGTGAAAACGTCGTGTTTTGAGCAAAAGAAAATTCTCAGCAAATTTCAAATGTTCTCAGCCAAAAACAGTTTTTTTGACCAAAAAGCACCTTTACTCAGCCAAAACCGAATTTTTTTTCGCCAAAACGTCGTGTTTTTATCTCAAGAGGTATTATCATGAGCAAAAAGTGGGGGTTTCAGCAAACAGGTCACGCCGTAAGCGAAAAACCTGGTTTTGAGAGCCAAAATGGCCATTTTTCAGTTTTTTGGGCTAAAAAGTTTTTTTTCCCAGCAAAACAGTGTTTTGGACACCCAAAATGTGCTTTTCTCGTCCAAAACTTGCGTTTAGCAGTGAAAACGTCGTGTTTTGAGCAAAAGAAAATTCTCAGCAAATTTCAAATGTTCTCAGCCAAAAACAGTTTTTTTGACCAAAAAGCACCTTTACTCAGCCAAAACCGAATTTTTTTTCGCCAAAACGTCGTGTTTTTATCTCAAGAGGTATTATCATGAGCAAAAAGTGGGGGTTTCAGCAAACAGGTCACGCCGTAAGCGAAAAACCTGGTTTTGAGAGCCAAAATGGCCATTTTTCAGTTTTTTGGGCTAAAAAGTTTTTTTTCCCAGCAAAACAGTGTTTTGGACACCCAAAATGTGCTTTTCTCGTCCAAAACTTGCGTTTAGCAGTGAAAACGTCGTGTTTTGAGCAAAAGAAAATTCTCAGCAAATTTCAAATGTTCTCAGCCAAAAACAGTTTTTTTGACCAAAAAGCACCTTTACTCAGCCAAAACCGAATTTTTTTTCGCCAAAACGTCGTGTTTTTATCTCAAGAGGTATTATCATGAGCAAAAAGTGGGGGTTTCAGCAAACAGGTCACGCCGTAAGCGAAAAACCTGGTTTTGAGAGCCAAAATGGCCATTTTTCAGTTTTTTGGGCTAAAAAGTTTTTTTTCCCAGCAAAACAGTGTTTTGGACACCCAAAATGTGCTTTTCTCGTCCAAAACTTGCGTTTAGCAGTGAAAACGTCGTGTTTTGAGCAAAAGAAAATTCTCAGCAAATTTCAAATGTTCTCAGCCAAAAACAGTTTTTTTGACCAAAAAGCACCTTTACTCAGCCAAAACCGAATTTTTTTTCGCCAAAACGTCGTGTTTTTATCTCAAGAGGTATTATCATGAGCAAAAAGTGGGGGTTTCAGCAAACAGGTCACGCCGTAAGCGAAAAACCTGGTTTTGAGAGCCAAAATGGCCATTTTTCAGTTTTTTGGGCTAAAACGTTTTTTTTCCCAGCAAAACAGTGTTTTGGACACCCAAAATGTGCTTTTCTCGTCCAAAACTTGCGTTTAGCAGTGAAAACGTCGTGTTTTGAGCAAAAGAAAATTCTCAGCAAATTTCAAATGTTCTCAGCCAAAAACAGTTTTTTTGACCAAAAAGCACCTTTACTCAGCCAAAACCGAATTTTTTTTCGCCAAAACGTCGTGTTTTTATCTCAAGAGGTATTATCATGAGCAAAAAGTGGGGGTTTCAGCAAACAGGTCACGCCGTAAGCGAAAAACCTGGTTTTGAGAGCCAAAATGGCCATTTTTCAGTTTTTTGGGCTAAAAAGTTTTTTTTCCCAGCAAAACAGTGTTTTGGACACCCAAAATGTGCTTTTCTCGTCCAAAACTTGCGTTTAGCAGTGAAAACGTCGTGTTTTGAGCAAAAGAAAATTCTCAGCAAATTTCAAATGTTCTCAGCCAAAAACAGTTTTTTTGACCAAAAAGCACCTTTACTCAGCCAAAACCGAATTTTTTTTCGCCAAAACGTCGTGTTTTTATCTCAAGAGGTATTATCATGAGCAAAAAGTGGGGGTTTCAGCAAACAGGTCACGCCGTAAGCGAAAAACCTGGTTTTGAGAGCCAAAATGGCCATTTTTCAGTTTTTTGGGCTAAAAAGTTTTTTTTCCCAGCAAAACAGTGTTTTGGACACCCAAAATGTGCTTTTCTCGTCCAAAACTTGCGTTTAGCAGTGAAAACGTCGTGTTTTGAGCAAAAGAAAATTCTCAGCAAATTTCAAATGTTCTCAGCCAAAAACAGTTTTTTTGACCAAAAAGCACCTTTACTCAGCCAAAACCGAATTTTTTTTCGCCAAAACGTCGTGTTTTTATCTCAAGAGGTATTATCATGAGCAAAAAGTGGGGGTTTCAGCAAACAGGTCACGCCGTAAGCGAAAAACCTGGTTTTGAGAGCCAAAATGGCCATTTTTCAGTTTTTTGGGCTAAAAAGTTTTTTTTCCCAGCAAAACAGTGTTTTGGACACCCAAAATGTGCTTTTCTCGTCCAAAACTTGCGTTTAGCAGTGAAAACGTCGTGTTTTGAGCAAAAGAAAATTCTCAGCAAATTTCAAATGTTCTCAGCCAAAAACAGTTTTTTTGACCAAAAAGCACCTTTACTCAGCCAAAACCGAATTTTTTTTCGCCAAAACGTCGTGTTTTTATCTCAAGAGGTATTATCATGAGCAAAAAGTGGGGGTTTCAGCAAACAGGTCACGCCGTAAGCGAAAAACCTGGTTTTGAGAGCCAAAATGGCCATTTTTCAGTTTTTTGGGCTAAAAAGTTTTTTTTCCCAGCAAAACAGTGTTTTGGACACCCAAAATGTGCTTTTCTCGTCCAAAACTTGCGTTTAGCAGTGAAAACGTCGTGTTTTGAGCAAAAGAAAATTCTCAGCAAATTTCAAATGTTCTCAGCCAAAAACAGTTTTTTTGACCAAAAAGCACCTTTACTCAGCCAAAACCGAATTTTTTTTCGCCAAAACGTCGTGTTTTTATCTCAAGAGGTATTATCATGAGCAAAAAGTGGGGGTTTCAGCAAACAGGTCACGCCGTAAGCGAAAAACCTGGTTTTGAGAGCCAAAATGGCCATTTTTCAGTTTTTTGGGCTAAAAAGTTTTTTTTCCCAGCAAAACAGTGTTTTGGACACCCAAAATGTGCTTTTCTCGTCCAAAACTTGCGTTTAGCAGTGAAAACGTCGTGTTTTGAGCAAAAGAAAATTCTCAGCAAATTTCAAATGTTCTCAGCCAAAAACAGTTTTTTTGACCAAAAAGCACCTTTACTCAGCCAAAACCGAATTTTTTTTCGCCAAAACGTCGTGTTTTTATCTCAAGAGGTATTATCATGAGCAAAAAGTGGGGGTTTCAGCAAACAGGTCACGCCGTAAGCGAAAAACCTGGTTTTGAGAGCCAAAATGGCCATTTTTCAGTTTTTTGGGCTAAAAAGTTTTTTTTCCCAGCAAAACAGTGTTTTGGACACCCAAAATGTGCTTTTCTCGTCCAAAACTTGCGTTTAGCAGTGAAAACGTCGTGTTTTGAGCAAAAGAAAATTCTCAGCAAATTTCAAATGTTCTCAGCCAAAAACAGTTTTTTTGACCAAAAAGCACCTTTACTCAGCCAAAACCGAATTTTTTTTCGCCAAAACGTCGTGTTTTTATCTCAAGAGGTATTATCATGAGCAAAAAGTGGGGGTTTCAGCAAACAGGTCACGCCGTAAGCGAAAAACCTGGTTTTGAGAGCCAAAATGGCCATTTTTCAGTTTTTTGGGCTAAAACGTTTTTTTTCCCAGCAAAACAGTGTTTTGGACACCCAAAATGTGCTTTTCTCGTCCAAAACTTGCGTTTAGCAGTGAAAACGTCGTGTTTTGAGCAAAAGAAAATTCTCAGCAAATTTCAAATGTTCTCAGCCAAAAACAGTTTTTTTGACCAAAAAGCACCTTTACTCAGCCAAAACCGAATTTTTTTTCGCCAAAACGTCGTGTTTTTATCTCAAGAGGTATTATCATGAGCAAAAAGTGGGGGTTTCAGCAAACAGGTCACGCCGTAAGCGAAAAACCTGGTTTTGAGAGCCAAAATGGCCATTTTTCAGTTTTTTGGGCTAAAAAGTTTTTTTTCCCAGCAAAACAGTGTTTTGGACACCCAAAATGTGCTTTTCTCGTCCAAAACTTGCGTTTAGCAGTGAAAACGTCGTGTTTTGAGCAAAAGAAAATTCTCAGCAAATTTCAAATGTTCTCAGCCAAAAACAGTTTTTTTGACCAAAAAGCACCTTTACTCAGCCAAAACCGAATTTTTTTTCGCCAAAACGTCGTGTTTTTATCTCAAGAGGTATTATCATGAGCAAAAAGTGGGGGTTTCAGCAAACAGGTCACGCCGTAAGCGAAAAACCTGGTTTTGAGAGCCAAAATGGCCATTTTTCAGTTTTTTGGGCTAAAAAGTTTTTTTTCCCAGCAAAACAGTGTTTTGGACACCCAAAATGTGCTTTTCTCGTCCAAAACTTGCGTTTAGCAGTGAAAACGTCGTGTTTTGAGCAAAAGAAAATTCTCAGCAAATTTCAAATGTTCTCAGCCAAAAACAGTTTTTTTGACCAAAAAGCACCTTTACTCAGCCAAAACCGAATTTTTTTTCGCCAAAACGTCGTGTTTTTATCTCAAGAGGTATTATCATGAGCAAAAAGTGGGGGTTTCAGCAAACAGGTCACGCCGTAAGCGAAAAACCTGGTTTTGAGAGCCAAAATGGCCATTTTTCAGTTTTTTGGGCTAAAAAGTTTTTTTTCCCAGCAAAACAGTGTTTTGGACACCCAAAATGTGCTTTTCTCGTCCAAAACTTGCGTTTAGCAGTGAAAACGTCGTGTTTTGAGCAAAAGAAAATTCTCAGCAAATTTCAAATGTTCTCAGCCAAAAACAGTTTTTTTGACCAAAAAGCACCTTTACTCAGCCAAAACCGAATTTTTTTTCGCCAAAACGTCGTGTTTTTATCTCAAGAGGTATTATCATGAGCAAAAAGTGGGGGTTTCAGCAAACAGGTCACGCCGTAAGCGAAAAACCTGGTTTTGAGAGCCAAAATGGCCATTTTTCAGTTTTTTGGGCTAAAAAGTTTTTTTTCCCAGCAAAACAGTGTTTTGGACACCCAAAATGTGCTTTTCTCGTCCAAAACTTGCGTTTAGCAGTGAAAACGTCGTGTTTTGAGCAAAAGAAAATTCTCAGCAAATTTCAAATGTTCTCAGCCAAAAACAGTTTTTTTGACCAAAAAGCACCTTTACTCAGCCAAAACCGAATTTTTTTTCGCCAAAACGTCGTGTTTTTATCTCAAGAGGTATTATCATGAGCAAAAAGTGGGGGTTTCAGCAAACAGGTCACGCCGTAAGCGAAAAACCTGGTTTTGAGAGCCAAAATGGCCATTTTTCAGTTTTTTGGGCTAAAAAGTTTTTTTTCCCAGCAAAACAGTGTTTTGGACACCCAAAATGTGCTTTTCTCGTCCAAAACTTGCGTTTAGCAGTGAAAACGTCGTGTTTTGAGCAAAAGAAAATTCTCAGCAAATTTCAAATGTTCTCAGCCAAAAACAGTTTTTTTGACCAAAAAGCACCTTTACTCAGCCAAAACCGAATTTTTTTTCGCCAAAACGTCGTGTTTTTATCTCAAGAGGTATTATCATGAGCAAAAAGTGGGGGTTTCAGCAAACAGGTCACGCCGTAAGCGAAAAACCTGGTTTTGAGAGCCAAAATGGCCATTTTTCAGTTTTTTGGGCTAAAAAGTTTTTTTTCCCAGCAAAACAGTGTTTTGGACACCCAAAATGTGCTTTTCTCGTCCAAAACTTGCGTTTAGCAGTGAAAACGTCGTGTTTTGAGCAAAAGAAAATTCTCAGCAAATTTCAAATGTTCTCAGCCAAAAACAGTTTTTTTGACCAAAAAGCACCTTTACTCAGCCAAAACCGAATTTTTTTTCGCCAAAACGTCGTGTTTTTATCTCAAGAGGTATTATCATGAGCAAAAAGTGGGGGTTTCAGCAAACAGGTCACGCCGTAAGCGAAAAACCTGGTTTTGAGAGCCAAAATGGCCATTTTTCAGTTTTTTGGGCTAAAAAGTTTTTTTTCCCAGCAAAACAGTGTTTTGGACACCCAAAATGTGCTTTTCTCGTCCAAAACTTGCGTTTAGCAGTGAAAACGTCGTGTTTTGAGCAAAAGAAAATTCTCAGCAAATTTCAAATGTTCTCAGCCAAAAACAGTTTTTTTGACCAAAAAGCACCTTTACTCAGCCAAAACCGAATTTTTTTTCGCCAAAACGTCGTGTTTTTATCTCAAGAGGTATTATCATGAGCAAAAAGTGGGGGTTTCAGCAAACAGGTCACGCCGTAAGCGAAAAACCTGGTTTTGAGAGCCAAAATGGCCATTTTTCAGTTTTTTGGGCTAAAAAGTTTTTTTTCCCAGCAAAACAGTGTTTTGGACACCCAAAATGTGCTTTTCTCGTCCAAAACTTGCGTTTAGCAGTGAAAACGTCGTGTTTTGAGCAAAAGAAAATTCTCAGCAAATTTCAAATGTTCTCAGCCAAAAACAGTTTTTTTGACCAAAAAGCACCTTTACTCAGCCAAAACCGAATTTTTTTTCGCCAAAACGTCGTGTTTTTATCTCAAGAGGTATTATCATGAGCAAAAAGTGGGGGTTTCAGCAAACAGGTCACGCCGTAAGCGAAAAACCTGGTTTTGAGAGCCAAAATGGCCATTTTTCAGTTTTTTGGGCTAAAAAGTTTTTTTTCCCAGCAAAACAGTGTTTTGGACACCCAAAATGTGCTTTTCTCGTCCAAAACTTGCGTTTAGCAGTGAAAACGTCGTGTTTTGAGCAAAAGAAAATTCTCAGCAAATTTCAAATGTTCTCAGCCAAAAACAGTTTTTTTGACCAAAAAGCACCTTTACTCAGCCAAAACCGAATTTTTTTTCGCCAAAACGTCGTGTTTTTATCTCAAGAGGTATTATCATGAGCAAAAAGTGGGGGTTTCAGCAAACAGGTCACGCCGTAAGCGAAAAACCTGGTTTTGAGAGCCAAAATGGCCATTTTTCAGTTTTTTGGGCTAAAAAGTTTTTTTTCCCAGCAAAACAGTGTTTTGGACACCCAAAATGTGCTTTTCTCGTCCAAAACTTGCGTTTAGCAGTGAAAACGTCGTGTTTTGAGCAAAAGAAAATTCTCAGCAAATTTCAAATGTTCTCAGCCAAAAACAGTTTTTTTGACCAAAAAGCACCTTTACTCAGCCAAAACCGAATTTTTTTTCGCCAAAACGTCGTGTTTTTATCTCAAGAGGTATTATCATGAGCAAAAAGTGGGGGTTTCAGCAAACAGGTCACGCCGTAAGCGAAAAACCTGGTTTTGAGAGCCAAAATGGCCATTTTTCAGTTTTTTGGGCTAAAAAGTTTTTTTTCCCAGCAAAACAGTGTTTTGGACACCCAAAATGTGCTTTTCTCGTCCAAAACTTGCGTTTAGCAGTGAAAACGTCGTGTTTTGAGCAAAAGAAAATTCTCAGCAAATTTCAAATGTTCTCAGCCAAAAACAGTTTTTTTGACCAAAAAGCACCTTTACTCAGCCAAAACCGAATTTTTTTTCGCCAAAACGTCGTGTTTTTATCTCAAGAGGTATTATCATGAGCAAAAAGTGGGGGTTTCAGCAAACAGGTCACGCCGTAAGCGAAAAACCTGGTTTTGAGAGCCAAAATGGCCATTTTTCAGTTTTTTGGGCTAAAAAGTTTTTTTTCCCAGCAAAACAGTGTTTTGGACACCCAAAATGTGCTTTTCTCGTCCAAAACTTGCGTTTAGCAGTGAAAACGTCGTGTTTTGAGCAAAAGAAAATTCTCAGCAAATTTCAAATGTTCTCAGCCAAAAACAGTTTTTTTGACCAAAAAGCACCTTTACTCAGCCAAAACCGAATTTTTTTTCGCCAAAACGTCGTGTTTTTATCTCAAGAGGTATTATCATGAGCAAAAAGTGGGGGTTTCAGCAAACAGGTCACGCCGTAAGCGAAAAACCTGGTTTTGAGAGCCAAAATGGCCATTTTTCAGTTTTTTGGGCTAAAAAGTTTTTTTTCCCAGCAAAACAGTGTTTTGGACACCCAAAATGTGCTTTTCTCGTCCAAAACTTGCGTTTAGCAGTGAAAACGTCGTGTTTTGAGCAAAAGAAAATTCTCAGCAAATTTCAAATGTTCTCAGCCAAAAACAGTTTTTTTGACCAAAAAGCACCTTTACTCAGCCAAAACCGAATTTTTTTTCGCCAAAACGTCGTGTTTTTATCTCAAGAGGTATTATCATGAGCAAAAAGTGGGGGTTTCAGCAAACAGGTCACGCCGTAAGCGAAAAACCTGGTTTTGAGAGCCAAAATGGCCATTTTTCAGTTTTTTGGGCTAAAAAGTTTTTTTTCCCAGCAAAACAGTGTTTTGGACACCCAAAATGTGCTTTTCTCGTCCAAAACTTGCGTTTAGCAGTGAAAACGTCGTGTTTTGAGCAAAAGAAAATTCTCAGCAAATTTCAAATGTTCTCAGCCAAAAACAGTTTTTTTGACCAAAAAGCACCTTTACTCAGCCAAAACCGAATTTTTTTTCGCCAAAACGTCGTGTTTTTATCTCAAGAGGTATTATCATGAGCAAAAAGTGGGGGTTTCAGCAAACAGGTCACGCCGTAAGCGAAAAACCTGGTTTTGAGAGCCAAAATGGCCATTTTTCAGTTTTTTGGGCTAAAAAGTTTTTTTTCCCAGCAAAACAGTGTTTTGGACACCCAAAATGTGCTTTTCTCGTCCAAAACTTGCGTTTAGCAGTGAAAACGTCGTGTTTTGAGCAAAAGAAAATTCTCAGCAAATTTCAAATGTTCTCAGCCAAAAACAGTTTTTTTGACCAAAAAGCACCTTTACTCAGCCAAAACCGAATTTTTTTTCGCCAAAACGTCGTGTTTTTATCTCAAGAGGTATTATCATGAGCAAAAAGTGGGGGTTTCAGCAAACAGGTCACGCCGTAAGCGAAAAACCTGGTTTTGAGAGCCAAAATGGCCATTTTTCAGTTTTTTGGGCTAAAAAGTTTTTTTTCCCAGCAAAACAGTGTTTTGGACACCCAAAATGTGCTTTTCTCGTCCAAAACTTGCGTTTAGCAGTGAAAACGTCGTGTTTTGAGCAAAAGAAAATTCTCAGCAAATTTCAAATGTTCTCAGCCAAAAACAGTTTTTTTGACCAAAAAGCACCTTTACTCAGCCAAAACCGAATTTTTTTTCGCCAAAACGTCGTGTTTTTATCTCAAGAGGTATTATCATGAGCAAAAAGTGGGGGTTTCAGCAAACAGGTCACGCCGTAAGCGAAAAACCTGGTTTTGAGAGCCAAAATGGCCATTTTTCAGTTTTTTGGGCTAAAAAGTTTTTTTTCCCAGCAAAACAGTGTTTTGGACACCCAAAATGTGCTTTTCTCGTCCAAAACTTGCGTTTAGCAGTGAAAACGTCGTGTTTTGAGCAAAAGAAAATTCTCAGCAAATTTCAAATGTTCTCAGCCAAAAACAGTTTTTTTGACCAAAAAGCACCTTTACTCAGCCAAAACCGAATTTTTTTTCGCCAAAACGTCGTGTTTTTATCTCAAGAGGTATTATCATGAGCAAAAAGTGGGGGTTTCAGCAAACAGGTCACGCCGTAAGCGAAAAACCTGGTTTTGAGAGCCAAAATGGCCATTTTTCAGTTTTTTGGGCTAAAAAGTTTTTTTTCCCAGCAAAACAGTGTTTTGGACACCCAAAATGTGCTTTTCTCGTCCAAAACTTGCGTTTAGCAGTGAAAACGTCGTGTTTTGAGCAAAAGAAAATTCTCAGCAAATTTCAAATGTTCTCAGCCAAAAACAGTTTTTTTGACCAAAAAGCACCTTTACTCAGCCAAAACCGAATTTTTTTTCGCCAAAACGTCGTGTTTTTATCTCAAGAGGTATTATCATGAGCAAAAAGTGGGGGTTTCAGCAAACAGGTCACGCCGTAAGCGAAAAACCTGGTTTTGAGAGCCAAAATGGCCATTTTTCAGTTTTTTGGGCTAAAAAGTTTTTTTTCCCAGCAAAACAGTGTTTTGGACACCCAAAATGTGCTTTTCTCGTCCAAAACTTGCGTTTAGCAGTGAAAACGTCGTGTTTTGAGCAAAAGAAAATTCTCAGCAAATTTCAAATGTTCTCAGCCAAAAACAGTTTTTTTGACCAAAAAGCACCTTTACTCAGCCAAAACCGAATTTTTTTTCGCCAAAACGTCGTGTTTTTATCTCAAGAGGTATTATCATGAGCAAAAAGTGGGGGTTTCAGCAAACAGGTCACGCCGTAAGCGAAAAACCTGGTTTTGAGAGCCAAAATGGCCATTTTTCAGTTTTTTGGGCTAAAAAGTTTTTTTTCCCAGCAAAACAGTGTTTTGGACACCCAAAATGTGCTTTTCTCGTCCAAAACTTGCGTTTAGCAGTGAAAACGTCGTGTTTTGAGCAAAAGAAAATTCTCAGCAAATTTCAAATGTTCTCAGCCAAAAACAGTTTTTTTGACCAAAAAGCACCTTTACTCAGCCAAAACCGAATTTTTTTTCGCCAAAACGTCGTGTTTTTATCTCAAGAGGTATTATCATGAGCAAAAAGTGGGGGTTTCAGCAAACAGGTCACGCCGTAAGCGAAAAACCTGGTTTTGAGAGCCAAAATGGCCATTTTTCAGTTTTTTGGGCTAAAAAGTTTTTTTTCCCAGCAAAACAGTGTTTTGGACACCCAAAATGTGCTTTTCTCGTCCAAAACTTGCGTTTAGCAGTGAAAACGTCGTGTTTTGAGCAAAAGAAAATTCTCAGCAAATTTCAAATGTTCTCAGCCAAAAACAGTTTTTTTGACCAAAAAGCACCTTTACTCAGCCAAAACCGAATTTTTTTTCGCCAAAACGTCGTGTTTTTATCTCAAGAGGTATTATCATGAGCAAAAAGTGGGGGTTTCAGCAAACAGGTCACGCCGTAAGCGAAAAACCTGGTTTTGAGAGCCAAAATGGCCATTTTTCAGTTTTTTGGGCTAAAAAGTTTTTTTTCCCAGCAAAACAGTGTTTTGGACACCCAAAATGTGCTTTTCTCGTCCAAAACTTGCGTTTAGCAGTGAAAACGTCGTGTTTTGAGCAAAAGAAAATTCTCAGCAAATTTCAAATGTTCTCAGCCAAAAACAGTTTTTTTGACCAAAAAGCACCTTTACTCAGCCAAAACCGAATTTTTTTTCGCCAAAACGTCGTGTTTTTATCTCAAGAGGTATTATCATGAGCAAAAAGTGGGGGTTTCAGCAAACAGGTCACGCCGTAAGCGAAAAACCTGGTTTTGAGAGCCAAAATGGCCATTTTTCAGTTTTTTGGGCTAAAAAGTTTTTTTTCCCAGCAAAACAGTGTTTTGGACACCCAAAATGTGCTTTTCTCGTCCAAAACTTGCGTTTAGCAGTGAAAACGTCGTGTTTTGAGCAAAAGAAAATTCTCAGCAAATTTCAAATGTTCTCAGCCAAAAACAGTTTTTTTGACCAAAAAGCACCTTTACTCAGCCAAAACCGAATTTTTTTTCGCCAAAACGTCGTGTTTTTATCTCAAGAGGTATTATCATGAGCAAAAAGTGGGGGTTTCAGCAAACAGGTCACGCCGTAAGCGAAAAACCTGGTTTTGAGAGCCAAAATGGCCATTTTTCAGTTTTTTGGGCTAAAAAGTTTTTTTTCCCAGCAAAACAGTGTTTTGGACACCCAAAATGTGCTTTTCTCGTCCAAAACTTGCGTTTAGCAGTGAAAACGTCGTGTTTTGAGCAAAAGAAAATTCTCAGCAAATTTCAAATGTTCTCAGCCAAAAACAGTTTTTTTGACCAAAAAGCACCTTTACTCAGCCAAAACCGAATTTTTTTTCGCCAAAACGTCGTGTTTTTATCTCAAGAGGTATTATCATGAGCAAAAAGTGGGGGTTTCAGCAAACAGGTCACGCCGTAAGCGAAAAACCTGGTTTTGAGAGCCAAAATGGCCATTTTTCAGTTTTTTGGGCTAAAAAGTTTTTTTTCCCAGCAAAACAGTGTTTTGGACACCCAAAATGTGCTTTTCTCGTCCAAAACTTGCGTTTAGCAGTGAAAACGTCGTGTTTTGAGCAAAAGAAAATTCTCAGCAAATTTCAAATGTTCTCAGCCAAAAACAGTTTTTTTGACCAAAAAGCACCTTTACTCAGCCAAAACCGAATTTTTTTTCGCCAAAACGTCGTGTTTTTATCTCAAGAGGTATTATCATGAGCAAAAAGTGGGGGTTTCAGCAAACAGGTCACGCCGTAAGCGAAAAACCTGGTTTTGAGAGCCAAAATGGCCATTTTTCAGTTTTTTGGGCTAAAAAGTTTTTTTTCCCAGCAAAACAGTGTTTTGGACACCCAAAATGTGCTTTTCTCGTCCAAAACTTGCGTTTAGCAGTGAAAACGTCGTGTTTTGAGCAAAAGAAAATTCTCAGCAAATTTCAAATGTTCTCAGCCAAAAACAGTTTTTTTGACCAAAAAGCACCTTTACTCAGCCAAAACCGAATTTTTTTTCGCCAAAACGTCGTGTTTTTATCTCAAGAGGTATTATCATGAGCAAAAAGTGGGGGTTTCAGCAAACAGGTCACGCCGTAAGCGAAAAACCTGGTTTTGAGAGCCAAAATGGCCATTTTTCAGTTTTTTGGGCTAAAAAGTTTTTTTTCCCAGCAAAACAGTGTTTTGGACACCCAAAATGTGCTTTTCTCGTCCAAAACTTGCGTTTAGCAGTGAAAACGTCGTGTTTTGAGCAAAAGAAAATTCTCAGCAAATTTCAAATGTTCTCAGCCAAAAACAGTTTTTTTGACCAAAAAGCACCTTTACTCAGCCAAAACCGAATTTTTTTTCGCCAAAACGTCGTGTTTTTATCTCAAGAGGTATTATCATGAGCAAAAAGTGGGGGTTTCAGCAAACAGGTCACGCCGTAAGCGAAAAACCTGGTTTTGAGAGCCAAAATGGCCATTTTTCAGTTTTTTGGGCTAAAAAGTTTTTTTTCCCAGCAAAACAGTGTTTTGGACACCCAAAATGTGCTTTTCTCGTCCAAAACTTGCGTTTAGCAGTGAAAACGTCGTGTTTTGAGCAAAAGAAAATTCTCAGCAAATTTCAAATGTTCTCAGCCAAAAACAGTTTTTTTGACCAAAAAGCACCTTTACTCAGCCAAAACCGAATTTTTTTTCGCCAAAACGTCGTGTTTTTATCTCAAGAGGTATTATCATGAGCAAAAAGTGGGGGTTTCAGCAAACAGGTCACGCCGTAAGCGAAAAACCTGGTTTTGAGAGCCAAAATGGCCATTTTTCAGTTTTTTGGGCTAAAAAGTTTTTTTTCCCAGCAAAACAGTGTTTTGGACACCCAAAATGTGCTTTTCTCGTCCAAAACTTGCGTTTAGCAGTGAAAACGTCGTGTTTTGAGCAAAAGAAAATTCTCAGCAAATTTCAAATGTTCTCAGCCAAAAACAGTTTTTTTGACCAAAAAGCACCTTTACTCAGCCAAAACCGAATTTTTTTTCGCCAAAACGTCGTGTTTTTATCTCAAGAGGTATTATCATGAGCAAAAAGTGGGGGTTTCAGCAAACAGGTCACGCCGTAAGCGAAAAACCTGGTTTTGAGAGCCAAAATGGCCATTTTTCAGTTTTTTGGGCTAAAAAGTTTTTTTTCCCAGCAAAACAGTGTTTTGGACACCCAAAATGTGCTTTTCTCGTCCAAAACTTGCGTTTAGCAGTGAAAACGTCGTGTTTTGAGCAAAAGAAAATTCTCAGCAAATTTCAAATGTTCTCAGCCAAAAACAGTTTTTTTGACCAAAAAGCACCTTTACTCAGCCAAAACCGAATTTTTTTTCGCCAAAACGTCGTGTTTTTATCTCAAGAGGTATTATCATGAGCAAAAAGTGGGGGTTTCAGCAAACAGGTCACGCCGTAAGCGAAAAACCTGGTTTTGAGAGCCAAAATGGCCATTTTTCAGTTTTTTGGGCTAAAAAGTTTTTTTTCCCAGCAAAACAGTGTTTTGGACACCCAAAATGTGCTTTTCTCGTCCAAAACTTGCGTTTAGCAGTGAAAACGTCGTGTTTTGAGCAAAAGAAAATTCTCAGCAAATTTCAAATGTTCTCAGCCAAAAACAGTTTTTTTGACCAAAAAGCACCTTTACTCAGCCAAAACCGAATTTTTTTTCGCCAAAACGTCGTGTTTTTATCTCAAGAGGTATTATCATGAGCAAAAAGTGGGGGTTTCAGCAAACAGGTCACGCCGTAAGCGAAAAACCTGGTTTTGAGAGCCAAAATGGCCATTTTTCAGTTTTTTGGGCTAAAAAGTTTTTTTTCCCAGCAAAACAGTGTTTTGGACACCCAAAATGTGCTTTTCTCGTCCAAAACTTGCGTTTAGCAGTGAAAACGTCGTGTTTTGAGCAAAAGAAAATTCTCAGCAAATTTCAAATGTTCTCAGCCAAAAACAGTTTTTTTGACCAAAAAGCACCTTTACTCAGCCAAAACCGAATTTTTTTTCGCCAAAACGTCGTGTTTTTATCTCAAGAGGTATTATCATGAGCAAAAAGTGGGGGTTTCAGCAAACAGGTCACGCCGTAAGCGAAAAACCTGGTTTTGAGAGCCAAAATGGCCATTTTTCAGTTTTTTGGGCTAAAAAGTTTTTTTTCCCAGCAAAACAGTGTTTTGGACACCCAAAATGTGCTTTTCTCGTCCAAAACTTGCGTTTAGCAGTGAAAACGTCGTGTTTTGAGCAAAAGAAAATTCTCAGCAAATTTCAAATGTTCTCAGCCAAAAACAGTTTTTTTGACCAAAAAGCACCTTTACTCAGCCAAAACCGAATTTTTTTTCGCCAAAACGTCGTGTTTTTATCTCAAGAGGTATTATCATGAGCAAAAAGTGGGGGTTTCAGCAAACAGGTCACGCCGTAAGCGAAAAACCTGGTTTTGAGAGCCAAAATGGCCATTTTTCAGTTTTTTGGGCTAAAAAGTTTTTTTTCCCAGCAAAACAGTGTTTTGGACACCCAAAATGTGCTTTTCTCGTCCAAAACTTGCGTTTAGCAGTGAAAACGTCGTGTTTTGAGCAAAAGAAAATTCTCAGCAAATTTCAAATGTTCTCAGCCAAAAACAGTTTTTTTGACCAAAAAGCACCTTTACTCAGCCAAAACCGAATTTTTTTTCGCCAAAACGTCGTGTTTTTATCTCAAGAGGTATTATCATGAGCAAAAAGTGGGGGTTTCAGCAAACAGGTCACGCCGTAAGCGAAAAACCTGGTTTTGAGAGCCAAAATGGCCATTTTTCAGTTTTTTGGGCTAAAAAGTTTTTTTTCCCAGCAAAACAGTGTTTTGGACACCCAAAATGTGCTTTTCTCGTCCAAAACTTGCGTTTAGCAGTGAAAACGTCGTGTTTTGAGCAAAAGAAAATTCTCAGCAAATTTCAAATGTTCTCAGCCAAAAACAGTTTTTTTGACCAAAAAGCACCTTTACTCAGCCAAAACCGAATTTTTTTTCGCCAAAACGTCGTGTTTTTATCTCAAGAGGTATTATCATGAGCAAAAAGTGGGGGTTTCAGCAAACAGGTCACGCCGTAAGCGAAAAACCTGGTTTTGAGAGCCAAAATGGCCATTTTTCAGTTTTTTGGGCTAAAAAGTTTTTTTTCCCAGCAAAACAGTGTTTTGGACACCCAAAATGTGCTTTTCTCGTCCAAAACTTGCGTTTAGCAGTGAAAACGTCGTGTTTTGAGCAAAAGAAAATTCTCAGCAAATTTCAAATGTTCTCAGCCAAAAACAGTTTTTTTGACCAAAAAGCACCTTTACTCAGCCAAAACCGAATTTTTTTTCGCCAAAACGTCGTGTTTTTATCTCAAGAGGTATTATCATGAGCAAAAAGTGGGGGTTTCAGCAAACAGGTCACGCCGTAAGCGAAAAACCTGGTTTTGAGAGCCAAAATGGCCATTTTTCAGTTTTTTGGGCTAAAAAGTTTTTTTTCCCAGCAAAACAGTGTTTTGGACACCCAAAATGTGCTTTTCTCGTCCAAAACTTGCGTTTAGCAGTGAAAACGTCGTGTTTTGAGCAAAAGAAAATTCTCAGCAAATTTCAAATGTTCTCAGCCAAAAACAGTTTTTTTGACCAAAAAGCACCTTTACTCAGCCAAAACCGAATTTTTTTTCGCCAAAACGTCGTGTTTTTATCTCAAGAGGTATTATCATGAGCAAAAAGTGGGGGTTTCAGCAAACAGGTCACGCCGTAAGCGAAAAACCTGGTTTTGAGAGCCAAAATGGCCATTTTTCAGTTTTTTGGGCTAAAAAGTTTTTTTTCCCAGCAAAACAGTGTTTTGGACACCCAAAATGTGCTTTTCTCGTCCAAAACTTGCGTTTAGCAGTGAAAACGTCGTGTTTTGAGCAAAAGAAAATTCTCAGCAAATTTCAAATGTTCTCAGCCAAAAACAGTTTTTTTGACCAAAAAGCACCTTTACTCAGCCAAAACCGAATTTTTTTTCGCCAAAACGTCGTGTTTTTATCTCAAGAGGTATTATCATGAGCAAAAAGTGGGGGTTTCAGCAAACAGGTCACGCCGTAAGCGAAAAACCTGGTTTTGAGAGCCAAAATGGCCATTTTTCAGTTTTTTGGGCTAAAAAGTTTTTTTT
>CAXHSA010000074.1:0-101286 GCA_964019055.1 Anthopleura xanthogrammica
GCTCTCAAAACCAGGTTTTTCGCTGACGGCGTGACCTGTTGGCTGAAACCCCCACTTTTTGCTCATGAAAATACCTCTTGAGATAAAAACACGACTTTTTGGCGAAAAAAAATGGGGTTTTGGCTGAGTAAAGGTGCTTTTTGGTCCAAAAAACTGTTTTTTGCTGAGAAAATTTGAAATTTGCTGAGAATTTTCTTTTGCTCAAAACACCACGTGTTCACTGCTCAACGCAAGTTTTGGACGAGAAAAGCACATTTTAGGTGTCCAAAACACTGTTTTGCTGGAAAAAAAAGCTTTTTAGCCCAAAAAACTGAAAAATGGCCATTTTGGCTCTCAAAACCAGGTTTTTCGCTGACGGCGTGACCTGTTGGCTGAAACCCCCACTTTTTGCTCATGAAAATACCTCTTGAGATAAAAACACGACTTTTTGGCGAAAAAAAATGGGGTTTTGGCTGAGTAAAGGTGCTTTTTGGTCCAAAAAACTGTTTTTTGCTGAGAAAATTTGAAATTTGCTGAGAATTTTCTTTTGCTCAAAACACCACGTTTTCACTGCTCAACGCAAGTTTTGGACGAGAAAAGCACATTTTAGGTGTCCAAAACACTGTTTTGCTGGAAAAAAAAGCTTTTTAGCCCAAAAAACTGAAAAATGGCCATTTTGGCTCTCAAAACCAGGTTTTTCGCTGACGGCGTGACCTGTTGGCTGAAACCCCCACTTTTTGCTCATGAAAATACCTCTTGAGATAAAAACACGACTTTTTGGCGAAAAAAAATGGGGTTTTGGCTGAGTAAAGGTGCTTTTTGGTCCAAAAAACTGTTTTTTGCTGAGAAAATTTGAAATTTGCTGAGAATTTTCTTTTGCTCAAAACACCACGTGTTCACTGCTCAACGCAAGTTTTGGACGAGAAAAGCACATTTTAGGTGTCCAAAACACTGTTTTGCTGGAAAAAAAAGCTTTTTAGCCCAAAAAACTGAAAAATGGCCATTTTGGCTCTCAAAACCAGGTTTTTCGCTGACGGCGTGACCTGTTGGCTGAAACCCCCACTTTTTGCTCATGAAAATACCTCTTGAGATAAAAACACGACTTTTTGGCGAAAAAAAATGGGGTTTTGGCTGAGTAAAGGTGCTTTTTGGTCCAAAAAACTGTTTTTTGCTGAGAAAATTTGAAATTTGCTGAGAATTTTCTTTTGCTCAAAACACCACGTTTTCACTGCTCAACGCAAGTTTTGGACGAGAAAAGCACATTTTAGGTGTCCAAAACACTGTTTTGCTGGAAAAAAAAGCTTTTTAGCCCAAAAAACTGAAAAATGGCCATTTTGGCTCTCAAAACCAGGTTTTTCGCTGACGGCGTGACCTGTTGGCTGAAACCCCCACTTTTTGCTCATGAAAATACCTCTTGAGATAAAAACACGACTTTTTGGCGAAAAAAAATGGGGTTTTGGCTGAGTAAAGGTGCTTTTTGGTCCAAAAAACTGTTTTTTGCTGAGAAAATTTGAAATTTGCTGAGAATTTTCTTTTGCTCAAAACACCACGTTTTCACTGCTCAACGCAAGTTTTGGACGAGAAAAGCACATTTTAGGTGTCCAAAACACTGTTTTGCTGGAAAAAAAAGCTTTTTAGCCCAAAAAACTGAAAAATGGCCATTTTGGCTCTCAAAACCAGGTTTTTCGCTGACGGCGTGACCTGTTGGCTGAAACCCCCACTTTTTGCTCATGAAAATACCTCTTGAGATAAAAACACGACTTTTTGGCGAAAAAAAATAGGGTTTTGGCTGAGTAAAGGTGCTTTTTGGTCCAAAAAACTGTTTTTTGCTGAGAAAATTTGAAATTTGCTGAGAATTTTCTTTTGCTCAAAACACCACGTTTTCACTGCTCAACGCAAGTTTTGGACGAGAAAAGCACATTTTAGGTGTCCAAAACACTGTTTTGCTGGAAAAAAAAGCTTTTTAGCCCAAAAAACTGAAAAATGGCCATTTTGGCTCTCAAAACCAGGTTTTTCGCTGACGGCGTGACCTGTTGGCTGAAACCCCCACTTTTTGCTCATGAAAATACCTCTTGAGATAAAAACACGACTTTTTGGCGAAAACAAATGGGGTTTTGGCTGAGTAAAGGTGCTTTTTGGTCCAAAAAACTGTTTTTTGCTGAGAAAATTTGAAATTTGCTGAGAATTTTCTTTTGCTCAAAACACCACGTTTTCACTGCTCAACGCAAGTTTTGGACGAGAAAAGCACATTTTAGGTGTCCAAAACACTGTTTTGCTGGAAAAAAAAGCTTTTTAGCCCAAAAAACTGAAAAATGGCCATTTTGGCTCTCAAAACCAGGTTTTTCGCTGACGGCGTGACCTGTTGGCTGAAACCCCCACTTTTTGCTCATGAAAATACCTCTTGAGATAAAAACACGACTTTTTGGCGAAAAAAAATGGGGTTTTGGCTGAGTAAAGGTGCTTTTTGGTCCAAAAAACTGTTTTTTGCTGAGAAAATTTGAAATTTGCTGAGAATTTTCTTTTGCTCAAAACACCACGTTTTCACTGCTAAACGCAAGTTTTGGACGAGAAAAGCACATTTTAGGTGTCCAAAACACTGTTTTGCTGGAAAAAAAAAGCTTTTTAGCCCAAAAAACTGAAAAATGGCCATTTTGGCTCTCAAAACCAGGTTTTTCGCTGACGGCGTGACCTGTTGGCTGAAACCCCCACTTTTTGCTCATGAAAATACCTCTTGAGATAAAAACACGACTTTTTGGCGAAAAAAATGGGGTTTTGGCTGAGTAAAGGTGCTTTTTGGTCCAAAAAACTGTTTTTTGCTGAGAAAATTTGAAATTTGCTGAGAATTTTCTTTTGCTCAAAACACCACGTTTTCACTGCTAAACGCAAGTTTTGGACGAGAAAAGCACATTTTAGGTGTCCAAAACACTGTTTTGCTGGAAAAAAAAGCTTTTTAGCCCAAAAAACTGAAAAATGGCCATTTTGGCTCTCAAAACCAGGTTTTTCGCTGACGGCGTGACCTGTTGGCTGAAACCCCCACTTTTTGCTCATGAAAATACCTCTTGAGATAAAAACACGACTTTTTGGCGAAAAAAAATGGGGTTTTGGCTGAGTAAAGGTGCTTTTTGGTCCAAAAAACTGTTTTTTGCTGAGAAAATTTGAAATTTGCTGAGAATTTTCTTTTGCTCAAAACACCACGTTTTCACTGCTCAACGCAAGTTTTGGACGAGAAAAGCACATTTTAGGTGTCCAAAACACTGTTTTGCTGGAAAAAAAAAGCTTTTTAGCCCAAAAAACTGAAAAATGGCCATTTTGGCTCTCAAAACCAGGTTTTTCGCTGACGGCGTGACCTGTTGGCTGAAACCCCCACTTTTTGCTCATGAAAATACCTCTTGAGATAAAAACACGACTTTTTGGCGAAAAAAAATGGGGTTTTGGCTGAGTAAAGGTGCTTTTTGGTCCAAAAAACTGTTTTTTGCTGAGAAAATTTGAAATTTGCTGAGAATTTTCTTTTGCTCAAAACACCACGTTTTCACTGCTCAACGCAAGTTTTGGACGAGAAAAGCACATTTTAGGTGTCCAAAACACTGTTTTGCTGGAAAAAAAAGCTTTTTAGCCCAAAAAACTGAAAAATGGCCATTTTGGCTCTCAAAACCAGGTTTTTCGCTGACGGCGTGACCTGTTGGCTGAAACCCCCACTTTTTGCTCATGAAAATACCTCTTGAGATGAAAACACGACTTTTTGGCGAAAAAAAATGGGGTTTTGGCTGAGTAAAGGTGCTTTTTGGTCCAAAAACTGTTTTTTGCTGAGAAAATTTGAAATTTGCTGAGAATTTTCTTTTGCTCAAAACACCACGTTTTCACTGCTCAACGCAAGTTTTGGACGAGAAAAGCACATTTTAGGTGTCCAAAACACTGTTTTGCTGGAAAAAAAAAGCTTTTTAGCCCAAAAAACTGAAAAATGGCCATTTTGGCTCTCAAAACCAGGTTTTTCGCTGACGGCGTGACCTGTTGGCTGAAACCCCCACTTTTTGCTCATGAAAATACCTCTTGAGATAAAAACACGACTTTTTGGCGAAAAAAAATGGGGTTTTGGCTGAGTAAAGGTGCTTTTTGGTCCAAAAAACTGTTTTTTGCTGAGAAAATTTGAAATTTGCTGAGAATTTTCTTTTGCTCAAAACACCACGTTTTCACTGCTCAACGCAAGTTTTGGACGAGAAAAGCACATTTTAGGTGTCCAAAACACTGTTTTGCTGGAAAAAAAAGCTTTTTAGCCCAAAAAACTGAAAAATGGCCATTTTGGCTCTCAAAACCAGGTTTTTCGCTGACGGCGTGACCTGTTGGCTGAAACCCCCACTTTTTGCTCATGAAAATACCTCTTGAGATGAAAACACGACTTTTTGGCGAAAAAAAATGGGGTTTTGGCTGAGTAAAGGTGCTTTTTGGTCCAAAAACTGTTTTTTGCTGAGAAAATTTGAAATTTGCTGAGAATTTTGTTTTGCTCAAAACACCACGTTTTCACTGCTAAACGCAAGTTTTGGACGAGAAAAGCACATTTTAGGTGTCCAAAACACTGTTTTGCTGGAAAAAAAAGCTTTTTAGCCCAAAAAACTGAAAAATGGCCATTTTGGCTCTCAAAACCAGGTTTTTCGCTGACGCCGTGACCTGTTGGCTGAAACCCCCACTTTTTGCTCATGAAAATACCTCTTGAGATAAAAACACGACTTTTTGGCAAAAAAAAAATGGGATTTTGGCTGAGTAAAGGTGCTTTTTGGTCCAAAAAACTGTTTTTTGCTGAGAAAATTTCAAATTTGCTGAGAATTTTCTTTTGCTCAAAACACCACGTTTTCACTGCTAAACGCAAGTTTTGGACGAGAAAAGCACATTTTAGGTGTCCAAATCACGGTTTTGCTGGAAAAAAAAGCTTTTTAGCCCAAAAAACTGAAAAATGGCCATTTTGGCTCTCAAAACCAGGTCTTTCGCTGACGGCGTGACCTGTTGGCTGAAACCCCCACTTTTTGCTCATGAAAATACCTCTTGAGATAAAAACACGACTTTTTGGCGAAAAAAAATGGGGTTTTGGCTGAGTAAAGGTGCTTTTTGGTCCAAAAAACTGTTTTTTGCTGAGAAAATTTGAAATTTGCTGAGAATTTTCTTTTGCTCAAAACACCACGTTTTCACTGCTCAACGCAAGTTTTGGACGAGAAAAGCACATTTTAGGTGTCCAAAACACTGTTTTGCTGGAAAAAAAAAGCTTTTTAGCCCAAAAAACTGAAAAATGGCCATTTTGGCTCTCAAAACCAGGTTTTTCGCTGACGGCGTGACCTGTTGGCTGAAACCCCCACTTTTTGCTCATGAAAATACCTCTTGAGATAAAAACACGACTTTTTGGCGAAAAAAAATGGGGTTTTGGCTGAGTAAAGGTGCTTTTTGGTCCAAAAAACTGTTTTTTGCTGAGAAAATTTGAAATTTGCTGAGAATTTTCTTTTGCTCAAAACACCACGTTTTCACTGCTAAACGCAAGTTTTGGACGAGAAAAGCACATTTTAGGTGTCCAAAACACTGTTTTGCTGGAAAAAAAAGCTTTTTAGCCCAAAAAACTGAAAAATGGCCATTTTGACTCTCAAAACCAGGTTTTTCGCTGACGGCGTGACCTGTTGGCTGAAACCCCCACTTTTTGCTCATGAAAATACCTCTTGAGATAAAAACACGACTTTTGGCAAAAAAAAAATGGGATTTTGGCTGAGTAAAGGTGCTTTTTGGTCCAAAAAACTGTTTTTTGCTGAGAAAATTTGAAATTTGCTGAGAATTTTCTTTTGCTCAAAACACCACGTTTTCACTGCTAAACGCAAGTTTTGGACGAGAAAAGCACATTTTAGGTGTCCAAATCACGGTTTTGCTGGAAAAAAAAGCTTTTTAGCCCAAAAAACTGAAAAATGGCCATTTTGGCTCTCAAAACCAGGTCTTTCGCTGACGGCGTGACCTGTTGGCTGAAACCCCCACTTTTTGCTCATGAAAATACCTCTTGAGATAAAAACACGACTTTTTGGCGAAAAAAAATGGGGTTTTGGCTGAGTAAAGGTGCTTTTTGGTCCAAAAAACTGTTTTTTGCTGAGAAAATTTGAAATTTGCTGAGAATTTTCTTTTGCTCAAAACACCACGTTTTCACTGCTCAACGCAAGTTTTGGACGAGAAAAGCACATTTTAGGTGTCCAAAACACTGTTTTGCTGGGAAAAAAAAGCTTTTTAGCCCAAAAAACTGAAAAATGGCCATTTTGGCTCTCAAAACCAGGTTTTTCGCTGACGGCGTGACCTGTTGGCTGAAACCCCCACTTTTTGCTCATGAAAATACCTCTTGAGATAAAAACACGACTTTTTGGCGAAAAAAAATGGGGTTTTGGCTGAGTAAAGGTGCTTTTTGGTCCAAAAAACTGTTTTTTGCTGAGAAAATTTGAAATTTGCTGAGAATTTTCTTTTGCTCAAAACACCACGTTTTCACTGCTCAACGCAAGTTTTGGACGAGAAAAGCACATTTTAGGTGTCCAAAACACTGTTTTGCTGGAAAAAAAAAGCTTTTTAGCCCAAAAAACTGAAAAATGGCCATTTTGGCTCTCAAAACCAGGTTTTTCGCTGACGGCGTGACCTGTTGGCTGAAACCCCCACTTTTTGCTCATGAAAATACCTCTTGAGATAAAAACACGACTTTTTGGCGAAAAAAAATGGGGTTTTGGCTGAGTAAAGGTGCTTTTTGGTCCAAAAAACTGTTTTTTGCTGAGAAAATTTGAAATTTGCTGAGAATTTTCTTTTGCTCAAAACACCACGTTTTCACTGCTAAACGCAAGTTTTGGACGAGAAAAGCACATTTTAGGTGTCCAAAACACTGTTTTGCTGAAAAAAAAAAGCTTTTTAGCCCAAAAAACTGAAAAATGGCCATTTTGGCTCTCAAAACCAGGTTTTTCGCTGACGGCGTGACCTGTTGGCTGAAACCCCCACTTTTTGCTCATGAAAATACCTCTTGAGATAAAAACACGACTTTTTGGCGAAAAAAAATGGGGTTTTGGCTGAGTAAAGGTGCTTTTTGGTCCAAAAAACTGTTTTTTGCTGAGAAAATTTGAAATTTGCTGAGAATTTTCTTTTGCTCAAAACACCACGTTTTCACTGCTCAACGCAAGTTTTGGACGAGAAAAGCACATTTTAGGTGTCCAAAACACTGTTTTGCTGGAAAAAAAAAGCTTTTTAGCCCAAAAAACTGAAAAATGGCCATTTTGGCTCTCAAAACCAGGTTTTTCGCTGACGGCGTGACCTGTTGGCTGAAACCCCCACTTTTTGCTCATGAAAATACCTCTTGAGATAAAAACACGACTTTTTGGCGAAAAAAAATGGGGTTTTGGCTGAGTAAAGGTGCTTTTTGGTCCAAAAAACTGTTTTTTGCTGAGAAAATTTGAAATTTGCTGAGAATTTTCTTTTGCTCAAAACACCACGTTTTCACTGCTCAACGCAAGTTTTGGACGAGAAAAGCACATTTTAGGTGTCCAAAACACTGTTTTGCTGGAAAAAAAAGCTTTTTAGCCCAAAAAACTGAAAAATGGCCATTTTGGCTCTCAAAACCAGGTTTTTCGCTGACGGCGTGACCTGTTGGCTGAAACCCCCACTTTTTGCTCATGAAAATACCTCTTGAGATAAAAACACGACTTTTTGGCGAAAAAAAATGGGGTTTTGGCTGAGTAAAGGTGCTTTTTGGTCCAAAAAACTGTTTTTTGCTGAGAAAATTTGAAATTTGCTGAGAATTTTCTTTTGCTCAAAACACCACGTTTTCACTGCTCAACGCAAGTTTTGGACGAGAAAAGCACATTTTAGGTGTCCAAAACACTGTTTTGCTGGAAAAAAAAGCTTTTTAGCCCAAAAAACTGAAAAATGGCCATTTTGGCTCTCAAAACCAGGTTTTTCGCTGACGGCGTGACCTGTTGGCTGAAACCCCCACTTTTTGCTCATGAAAATACCTCTTGAGATAAAAACACGACTTTTTGGCGAAAAAAAATGGGGTTTTGGCTGAGTAAAGGTGCTTTTTGGTCCAAAAAACTGTTTTTTGCTGAGAAAATTTGAAATTTGCTGAGAATTTTCTTTTGCTCAAAACACCACGTTTTCACTGCTAAACGCAAGTTTTGGACGAGAAAAGCACATTTTAGGTGTCCAAAACACTGTTTTGCTGAAAAAAAAAAGCTTTTTAGCCCAAAAAACTGAAAAATGGCCATTTTGGCTCTCAAAACCAGGTTTTTCGCTGACGGCGTGACCTGTTGGCTGAAACCCCCACTTTTTGCTCATGAAAATACCTCTTGAGATAAAAACACGACTTTTTGGCGAAAAAAAATGGGGTTTTGGCTGAGTAAAGGTGCTTTTTGGTCCAAAAAACTGTTTTTTGCTGAGAAAATTTGAAATTTGCTGAGAATTTTCTTTTGCTCAAAACACCACGTTTTCACTGCTCAACGCAAGTTTTGGACGAGAAAAGCACATTTTAGGTGTCCAAAACACTGTTTTGCTGGAAAAAAAAAGCTTTTTAGCCCAAAAAACTGAAAAATGGCCATTTTGGCTCTCAAAACCAGGTTTTTCGCTGACGGCGTGACCTGTTGGCTGAAACCCCCACTTTTTGCTCATGAAAATACCTCTTGAGATAAAAACACGACTTTTTGGCGAAAAAAAATGGGGTTTTGGCTGAGTAAAGGTGCTTTTTGGTCCAAAAAACTGTTTTTTGCTGAGAAAATTTGAAATTTGCTGAGAATTTTCTTTTGCTCAAAACACCACGTTTTCACTGCTCAACGCAAGTTTTGGACGAGAAAAGCACATTTTAGGTGTCCAAAACACTGTTTTGCTGGAAAAAAAAGCTTTTTAGCCCAAAAAACTGAAAAATGGCCATTTTGGCTCTCAAAACCAGGTTTTTCGCTGACGGCGTGACCTGTTGGCTGAAACCCCCACTTTTTGCTCATGAAAATACCTCTTGAGATAAAAACACGACTTTTTGGCGAAAAAAAATGGGGTTTTGGCTGAGTAAAGGTGCTTTTTGGTCCAAAAAACTGTTTTTTGCTGAGAAAATTTGAAATTTGCTGAGAATTTTCTTTTGCTCAAAACACCACGTTTTCACTGCTCAACGCAAGTTTTGGACGAGAAAAGCACATTTTAGGTGTCCAAAACACTGTTTTGCTGGAAAAAAAAAGCTTTTTAGCCCAAAAAACTGAAAAATGGCCATTTTGGCTCTCAAAACCAGGTTTTTCGCTGACGGCGTGACCTGTTGGCTGAAACCCCCACTTTTTGCTCATGAAAATACCTCTTGAGATAAAAACACGACTTTTTGGCGAAAAAAAATGGGGTTTTGGCTGAGTAAAGGTGCTTTTTGGTCCAAAAAACTGTTTTTTGCTGAGAAAATTTGAAATTTGCTGAGAATTTTCTTTTGCTCAAAACACCACGTTTTCACTGCTCAACGCAAGTTTTGGACGAGAAAAGCACATTTTAGGTGTCCAAAACACTGTTTTGCTGGAAAAAAAAGCTTTTTAGCCCAAAAAACTGAAAAATGGCCATTTTGGCTCTCAAAACCAGGTTTTTCGCTGACGGCGTGACCTGTTGGCTGAAACCCCCACTTTTTGCTCATGAAAATACCTCTTGAGATAAAAACACGACTTTTTGGCGAAAAAAAATGGGGTTTTGGCTGAGTAAAGGTGCTTTTTGGTCCAAAAAACTGTTTTTTGCTGAGAAAATTTGAAATTTGCTGAGAATTTTCTTTTGCTCAAAACACCACGTTTTCACTGCTCAACGCAAGTTTTGGACGAGAAAAGCACATTTTAGGTGTCCAAAACACTGTTTTGCTGGAAAAAAAAGCTTTTTAGCCCAAAAAACTGAAAAATGGCCATTTTGGCTCTCAAAACCAGGTTTTTCGCTGACGGCGTGACCTGTTGGCTGAAACCCCCACTTTTTGCTCATGAAAATACCTCTTGAGATAAAAACACGACTTTTTGGCGAAAAAAAATGGGGTTTTGGCTGAGTAAAGGTGCTTTTTGGTCCAAAAAACTGTTTTTTGCTGAGAAAATTTGAAATTTGCTGAGAATTTTCTTTTGCTCAAAACACCACGTTTTCACTGCTAAACGCAAGTTTTGGACGAGAAAAGCACATTTTAGGTGTCCAAAACACTGTTTTGCTGAAAAAAAAAAGCTTTTTAGCCCAAAAAACTGAAAAATGGCCATTTTGGCTCTCAAAACCAGGTTTTTCGCTGACGGCGTGACCTGTTGGCTGAAACCCCCACTTTTTGCTCATGAAAATACCTCTTGAGATAAAAACACGACTTTTTGGCGAAAAAAAATGGGGTTTTGGCTGAGTAAAGGTGCTTTTTGGTCCAAAAAACTGTTTTTTGCTGAGAAAATTTGAAATTTGCTGAGAATTTTCTTTTGCTCAAAACACCACGTTTTCACTGCTCAACGCAAGTTTTGGACGAGAAAAGCACATTTTAGGTGTCCAAAACACTGTTTTGCTGGAAAAAAAAAGCTTTTTAGCCCAAAAAACTGAAAAATGGCCATTTTGGCTCTCAAAACCAGGTTTTTCGCTGACGGCGTGACCTGTTGGCTGAAACCCCCACTTTTTGCTCATGAAAATACCTCTTGAGATAAAAACACGACTTTTTGGCGAAAAAAAATGGGGTTTTGGCTGAGTAAAGGTGCTTTTTGGTCCAAAAAACTGTTTTTTGCTGAGAAAATTTGAAATTTGCTGAGAATTTTCTTTTGCTCAAAACACCACGTTTTCACTGCTCAACGCAAGTTTTGGACGAGAAAAGCACATTTTAGGTGTCCAAAACACTGTTTTGCTGGAAAAAAAAGCTTTTTAGCCCAAAAAACTGAAAAATGGCCATTTTGGCTCTCAAAACCAGGTTTTTCGCTGACGGCGTGACCTGTTGGCTGAAACCCCCACTTTTTGCTCATGAAAATACCTCTTGAGATAAAAACACGACTTTTTGGCGAAAAAAAATGGGGTTTTGGCTGAGTAAAGGTGCTTTTTGGTCCAAAAAACTGTTTTTTGCTGAGAAAATTTGAAATTTGCTGAGAATTTTCTTTTGCTCAAAACACCACGTTTTCACTGCTCAACGCAAGTTTTGGACGAGAAAAGCACATTTTAGGTGTCCAAAACACTGTTTTGCTGGAAAAAAAAGCTTTTTAGCCCAAAAAACTGAAAAATGGCCATTTTGGCTCTCAAAACCAGGTTTTTCGCTGACGGCGTGACCTGTTGGCTGAAACCCCCACTTTTTGCTCATGAAAATACCTCTTGAGATAAAAACACGACTTTTTGGCGAAAAAAAATGGGGTTTTGGCTGAGTAAAGGTGCTTTTTGGTCCAAAAAACTGTTTTTTGCTGAGAAAATTTGAAATTTGCTGAGAATTTTCTTTTGCTCAAAACACCACGTTTTCACTGCTCAACGCAAGTTTTGGACGAGAAAAGCACATTTTAGGTGTCCAAAACACTGTTTTGCTGGAAAAAAAAGCTTTTTAGCCCAAAAAACTGAAAAATGGCCATTTTGGCTCTCAAAACCAGGTTTTTCGCTGACGCCGTGACCTGTTGGCTGAAACCCCCACTTTTTGCTCATGAAAATACCTCTTGAGATAAAAACACGACTTTTTGGCAAAAAAAAAATGGGATTTTGGCTGAGTAAAGGTGCTTTTTGGTCCAAAAAACTGTTTTTTGCTGAGAAAATTTCAAATTTGCTGAGAATTTTCTTTTGCTCAAAACACCACGTTTTCACTGCTAAACGCAAGTTTTGGACGAGAAAAGCACATTTTAGGTGTCCAAATCACGGTTTTGCTGGAAAAAAAAGCTTTTTAGCCCAAAAAACTGAAAAATGGCCATTTTGGCTCTCAAAACCAGGTCTTTCGCTGACGGCGTGACCTGTTGGCTGAAACCCCCACTTTTTGCTCATGAAAATACCTCTTGAGATAAAAACACGACTTTTTGGCGAAAAAAAATGGGGTTTTGGCTGAGTAAAGGTGCTTTTTGGTCCAAAAAACTGTTTTTTGCTGAGAAAATTTGAAATTTGCTGAGAATTTTCTTTTGCTCAAAACACCACGTTTTCACTGCTCAACGCAAGTTTTGGACGAGAAAAGCACATTTTAGGTGTCCAAAACACTGTTTTGCTGGAAAAAAAAAGCTTTTTAGCCCAAAAAACTGAAAAATGGCCATTTTGGCTCTCAAAACCAGGTTTTTCGCTGACGGCGTGACCTGTTGGCTGAAACCCCCACTTTTTGCTCATGAAAATACCTCTTGAGATAAAAACACGACTTTTTGGCGAAAAAAAATGGGGTTTTGGCTGAGTAAAGGTGCTTTTTGGTCCAAAAAACTGTTTTTTGCTGAGAAAATTTGAAATTTGCTGAGAATTTTCTTTTGCTCAAAACACCACGTTTTCACTGCTAAACGCAAGTTTTGGACGAGAAAAGCACATTTTAGGTGTCCAAAACACTGTTTTGCTGGAAAAAAAAGCTTTTTAGCCCAAAAAACTGAAAAATGGCCATTTTGACTCTCAAAACCAGGTTTTTCGCTGACGGCGTGACCTGTTGGCTGAAACCCCCACTTTTTGCTCATGAAAATACCTCTTGAGATAAAAACACGACTTTTGGCAAAAAAAAAATGGGATTTTGGCTGAGTAAAGGTGCTTTTTGGTCCAAAAAACTGTTTTTTGCTGAGAAAATTTGAAATTTGCTGAGAATTTTCTTTTGCTCAAAACACCACGTTTTCACTGCTCAACGCAAGTTTTGGACGAGAAAAGCACATTTTAGGTGTCCAAAACACTGTTTTGCTGGGAAAAAAAAGCTTTTTAGCCCAAAAAACTGAAAAATGGCCATTTTGGCTCTCAAAACCAGGTTTTTCGCTGACGGCGTGACCTGTTGGCTGAAACCCCCACTTTTTGCTCATGAAAATACCTCTTGAGATAAAAACACGACTTTTTGGCGAAAAAAAATGGGGTTTTGGCTGAGTAAAGGTGCTTTTTGGTCCAAAAAACTGTTTTTTGCTGAGAAAATTTGAAATTTGCTGAGAATTTTCTTTTGCTCAAAACACCACGTTTTCACTGCTCAACGCAAGTTTTGGACGAGAAAAGCACATTTTAGGTGTCCAAAACACTGTTTTGCTGGAAAAAAAAAGCTTTTTAGCCCAAAAAACTGAAAAATGGCCATTTTGGCTCTCAAAACCAGGTTTTTCGCTGACGGCGTGACCTGTTGGCTGAAACCCCCACTTTTTGCTCATGAAAATACCTCTTGAGATAAAAACACGACTTTTTGGCGGAAAAAAATGGGGTTTTGGCTGAGTAAAGGTGCTTTTTGGTCCAAAAAACTGTTTTTTGCTGAGAAAATTTGAAATTTGCTGAGAATTTTCTTTTGCTCAAAACACCACGTTTTCACTGCTAAACGCAAGTTTTGGACGAGAAAAGCACATTTTAGGTGTCCAAAACACTGTTTTGCTGGAAAAAAAAAGCTTTTTAGCCCAAAAAACTGAAAAATGGCCATTTTGGCTCTCAAAACCAGGTTTTTCGCTGACGGCGTGACCTGTTGGCTGAAACCCCCACTTTTTGCTCATGAAAATACCTCTTGAGATAAAAACACGACTTTTTGGCGGAAAAAAATGGGGTTTTGGCTGAGTAAAGGTGCTTTTTGGTCCAAAAAACTGTTTTTTGCTGAGAAAATTTGAAATTTGCTGAGAATTTTCTTTTGCTCAAAACACCACGTTTTCACTGCTAAACGCAAGTTTTGGACGAGAAAAGCACATTTTAGGTGTCCAAAACACTGTTTTGCTGGAAAAAAAAAGCTTTTTAGCCCAAAAAACTGAAAAATGGCCATTTTGGCTCTCAAAACCAGGTTTTTCGCTGACGGCGTGACCTGTTGGCTGAAACCCCCACTTTTTGCTCATGAAAATACCTCTTGAGATAAAAACACGACTTTTTGGCGAAAAAAAATGGGGTTTTGGCTGAGTAAAGGTGCTTTTTGGTCCAAAAAACTGTTTTTTGCTGAGAAAATTTGAAATTTGCTGAGAATTTTCTTTTGCTCAAAACACCACGTTTTCACTGCTCAACGCAAGTTTTGGACGAGAAAAGCACATTTTAGGTGTCCAAAACACTGTTTTGCTGGAAAAAAAAGCTTTTTAGCCCAAAAAACTGAAAAATGGCCATTTTGGCTCTCAAAACCAGGTTTTTCGCTGACGGCGTGACCTGTTGGCTGAAACCCCCACTTTTTGCTCATGAAAATACCTCTTGAGATAAAAACACGACTTTTTGGCGAAAAAAAATGGGGTTTTGGCTGAGTAAAGGTGCTTTTTGGTCCAAAAAACTGTTTTTTGCTGAGAAAATTTGAAATTTGCTGAGAATTTTCTTTTGCTCAAAACACCACGTTTTCACTGCTCAACGCAAGTTTTGGACGAGAAAAGCACATTTTAGGTGTCCAAAACACTGTTTTGCTGGAAAAAAAAGCTTTTTAGCCCAAAAAACTGAAAAATGGCCATTTTGGCTCTCAAAACCAGGTTTTTCGCTGACGGCGTGACCTGTTGGCTGAAACCCCCACTTTTTGCTCATGAAAATACCTCTTGAGATAAAAACACGACTTTTTGGCGAAAAAAAATGGGGTTTTGGCTGAGTAAAGGTGCTTTTTGGTCCAAAAAACTGTTTTTTGCTGAGAAAATTTGAAATTTGCTGAGAATTTTCTTTTGCTCAAAACACCACGTTTTCACTGCTCAACGCAAGTTTTGGACGAGAAAAGCACATTTTAGGTGTCCAAAACACTGTTTTGCTGGAAAAAAAAGCTTTTTAGCCCAAAAAACTGAAAAATGGCCATTTTGGCTCTCAAAACCAGGTTTTTCGCTGACGGCGTGACCTGTTGGCTGAAACCCCCACTTTTTGCTCATGAAAATACCTCTTGAGATAAAAACACGACTTTTTGGCGAAAAAAAATGGGGTTTTGGCTGAGTAAAGGTGCTTTTTGGTCCAAAAAACTGTTTTTTGCTGAGAAAATTTGAAATTTGCTGAGAATTTTCTTTTGCTCAAAACACCACGTTTTCACTGCTAAACGCAAGTTTTGGACGAGAAAAGCACATTTTAGGTGTCCAAAACACTGTTTTGCTGGAAAAAAAAGCTTTTTAGCCCAAAAAACTGAAAAATGGCCATTTTGGCTCTCAAAACCAGGTTTTTCGCTGACGGCGTGACCTGTTGGCTGAAACCCCCACTTTTTGCTCATGAAAATACCTCTTGAGATGAAAACACGACTTTTTGGCGAAAAAAAATGCGGTTTTGGCTGAGTAAAGGTGCTTTTTGGTCCAAAAACTGTTTTTTGCTGAGAAAATTTGAAATTTGCTGAGAATTTTGTTTTGCTCAAAACACCACGTTTTCACTGCTAAACGCAAGTTTTGGACGAGAAAAGCACATTTTAGGTGTCCAAAACACTGTTTTGCTGGAAAAAAAACTTTTTAGCCCAAAAAACTGAAAAATGGCCATTTTGGCTCTCAAAACCAGGTTTTTCGCTGACGCCGTGACCTGTTGGCTGAAACCCCCACTTTTTGCTCATGAAAATACCTCTTGAGATAAAAACACGACTTTTTGGCAAAAAAAAAATGGGATTTTGGCTGAGTAAAGGTGCTTTTTGGTCCAAAAAACTGTTTTTTGCTGAGAAAATTTCAAATTTGCTGAGAATTTTCTTTTGCTCAAAACACCACGTTTTCACTGCTCAACGCAAGTTTTGGACGAGAAAAGCACATTTTAGGTGTCCAAAACACTGTTTTGCTGGAAAAAAAAGCTTTTTAGCCCAAAAAACTGAAAAATGGCCATTTTGGCTCTCAAAACCAGGTTTTTCGCTGACGGCGTGACCTGTTGGCTGAAACCCCCACTTTTTGCTCATGAAAATACCTCTTGAGATAAAAACACGACTTTTTGGCGAAAAAAAATGGGGTTTTGGCTGAGTAAAGGTGCTTTTTGGTCCAAAAAACTGTTTTTTGCTGAGAAAATTTGAAATTTGCTGAGAATTTTCTTTTGCTCAAAACACCACGTTTTCACTGCTAAACGCAAGTTTTGGACGAGAAAAGCACATTTTAGGTGTCCAAAACACTGTTTTGCTGGAAAAAAAAGCTTTTTAGCCCAAAAAACTGAAAAATGGCCATTTTGGCTCTCAAAACCAGGTTTTTCGCTGACGGCGTGACCTGTTGGCTGAAACCCCCACTTTTTGCTCATGAAAATACCTCTTGAGATGAAAACACGACTTTTTGGCGAAAAAAAATGGGGTTTTGGCTGAGTAAAGGTGCTTTTTGGTCCAAAAACTGTTTTTTGCTGAGAAAATTTGAAATTTGCTGAGAATTTTGTTTTGCTCAAAACACCACGTTTTCACTGCTAAACGCAAGTTTTGGACGAGAAAAGCACATTTTAGGTGTCCAAAACACTGTTTTGCTGGAAAAAAAACTTTTTAGCCCAAAAAACTGAAAAATGGCCATTTTGGCTCTCAAAACCAGGTTTTTCGCTGACGCCGTGACCTGTTGGCTGAAACCCCCACTTTTTGCTCATGAAAATACCTCTTGAGATAAAAACACGACTTTTTGGCAAAAAAAAAATGGGATTTTGGCTGAGTAAAGGTGCTTTTTGGTCCAAAAAACTGTTTTTTGCTGAGAAAATTTCAAATTTGCTGAGAATTTTCTTTTGCTCAAAACACCACGTTTTCACTGCTAAACGCAAGTTTTGGACGAGAAAAGCACATTTTAGGTGTCCAAATCACGGTTTTGCTGGAAAAAAAAGCTTTTTAGCCCAAAAAACTGAAAAATGGCCATTTTGGCTCTCAAAACCAGGTCTTTCGCTGACGGCGTGACCTGTTGGCTGAAACCCCCACTTTTTGCTCATGAAAATACCTCTTGAGATAAAAACACGACTTTTTGGCGAAAAAAAATGGGGTTTTGGCTGAGTAAAGGTGCTTTTTGGTCCAAAAAACTGTTTTTTGCTGAGAAAATTTGAAATTTGCTGAGAATTTTCTTTTGCTCAAAACACCACGTTTTCACTGCTCAACGCAAGTTTTGGACGAGAAAAGCACATTTTAGGTGTCCAAAACACTGTTTTGCTGGAAAAAAAAAGCTTTTTAGCCCAAAAAACTGAAAAATGGCCATTTTGGCTCTCAAAACCAGGTTTTTCGCTGACGGCGTGACCTGTTGGCTGAAACCCCCACTTTTTGCTCATGAAAATACCTCTTGAGATAAAAACACGACTTTTTGGCGAAAAAAAATGGGGTTTTGGCTGAGTAAAGGTGCTTTTTGGTCCAAAAAACTGTTTTTTGCTGAGAAAATTTGAAATTTGCTGAGAATTTTCTTTTGCTCAAAACACCACGTTTTCACTGCTAAACGCAAGTTTTGGACGAGAAAAGCACATTTTAGGTGTCCAAAACACTGTTTTGCTGGAAAAAAAAGCTTTTTAGCCCAAAAAACTGAAAAATGGCCATTTTGGCTCTCAAAACCAGGTTTTTCGCTGACGGCGTGACCTGTTGGCTGAAACCCCCACTTTTTGCTCATGAAAATACCTCTTGAGATAAAAACACGACTTTTGGCAAAAAAAAAATGGGATTTTGGCTGAGTAAAGGTGCTTTTTGGTCCAAAAAACTGTTTTTTGCTGAGAAAATTTGAAATTTGCTGAGAATTTTCTTTTGCTCAAAACACCACGTTTTCACTGCTAAACGCAAGTTTTGGACGAGAAAAGCACATTTTAGGTGTCCAAATCACGGTTTTGCTGGAAAAAAAAGCTTTTTAGCCCAAAAAACTGAAAAATGGCCATTTTGGCTCTCAAAACCAGGTCTTTCGCTGACGGCGTGACCTGTTGGCTGAAACCCCCACTTTTTGCTCATGAAAATACCTCTTGAGATAAAAACACGACTTTTTGGCGAAAAAAAATGGGGTTTTGGCTGAGTAAAGGTGCTTTTTGGTCCAAAAAACTGTTTTTTGCTGAGAAAATTTGAAATTTGCTGAGAATTTTCTTTTGCTCAAAACACCACGTTTTCACTGCTCAACGCAAGTTTTGGACGAGAAAAGCACATTTTAGGTGTCCAAAACACTGTTTTGCTGGGAAAAAAAAGCTTTTTAGCCCAAAAAACTGAAAAATGGCCATTTTGGCTCTCAAAACCAGGTTTTTCGCTGACGGCGTGACCTGTTGGCTGAAACCCCCACTTTTTGCTCATGAAAATACCTCTTGAGATAAAAACACGACTTTTTGGCGAAAAAAAATGGGGTTTTGGCTGAGTAAAGGTGCTTTTTGGTCCAAAAAACTGTTTTTTGCTGAGAAAATTTGAAATTTGCTGAGAATTTTCTTTTGCTCAAAACACCACGTTTTCACTGCTCAACGCAAGTTTTGGACGAGAAAAGCACATTTTAGGTGTCCAAAACACTGTTTTGCTGGAAAAAAAAAGCTTGTTAGCCCAAAAAACTGAAAAATGGCCATTTTGGCTCTCAAAACCAGGTTTTTCGCTGACGGCGTGACCTGTTGGCTGAAACCCCCACTTTTTGCTCATGAAAATACCTCTTGAGATAAAAACACGACTTTTTGGCGAAAAAAAATGGGGTTTTGGCTGAGTAAAGGTGCTTTTTGGTCCAAAAAACTGTTTTTTGCTGAGAAAATTTGAAATTTGCTGAGAATTTTCTTTTGCTCAAAACACCACGTTTTCACTGCTAAACGCAAGTTTTTGACGAGAAAAGCACATTTTAGGTGTCCAAAACACTGTTTTGCTGGAAAAAAAAGCTTTTTAGCCCAAAAAACTGAAAAAATGGCCATTTTGGCTCTCAAAACCAGGTTTTTCGCTGACGGCGTGACCTGTTGGCTGAAACCCCCACTTTTTGCTCATGAAAATACCTCTTGAGATAAAAACACGACTTTTTGGCGAAAAAAAATGGGGTTTTGGCTGAGTAAAGGTGCTTTTTGGTCCAAAAAACTGTTTTTTGCTGAGAAAATTTGAAATTTGCTGAGAATTTTCTTTTGCTCAAAACACCACGTTTTCACTGCTCAACGCAAGTTTTGGACGAGAAAAGCACATTTTAGGTGTCCAAAACACTGTTTTGCTGGAAAAAAAAGCTTTTTAGCCCAAAAAACTGAAAAATGGCCATTTTGGCTCTCAAAACCAGGTTTTTCGCTGACGGCGTGACCTGTTGGCTGAAACCCCCACTTTTTGCTCATGAAAATACCTCTTGAGATAAAAACACGACTTTTTGGCGAAAAAAAATGGGGTTTTGGCTGAGTAAAGGTGCTTTTTGGTCCAAAAAACTGTTTTTTGCTGAGAAAATTTGAAATTTGCTGAGAATTTTCTTTTGCTCAAAACACCACGTTTTCACTGCTCAACGCAAGTTTTGGACGAGAAAAGCACATTTTAGGTGTCCAAAACACTGTTTTGCTGGAAAAAAAAGCTTTTTAGCCCAAAAAACTGAAAAATGGCCATTTTGGCTCTCAAAACCAGGTTTTTCGCTGACGGCGTGACCTGTTGGCTGAAACCCCCACTTTTTGCTCATGAAAATACCTCTTGAGATAAAAACACGACTTTTTGGCGAAAAAAAATGGGGTTTTGGCTGAGTAAAGGTGCTTTTTGGTCCAAAAAACTGTTTTTTGCTGAGAAAATTTGAAATTTGCTGAGAATTTTCTTTTGCTCAAAACACCACGTTTTCACTGCTCAACGCAAGTTTTGGACGAGAAAAGCACATTTTAGGTGTCCAAAACACTGTTTTGCTGGAAAAAAAAGCTTTTTAGCCCAAAAAACTGAAAAATGGCCATTTTGGCTCTCAAAACCAGGTTTTTCGCTGACGGCGTGACCTGTTGGCTGAAACCCCCACTTTTTGCTCATGAAAATACCTCTTGAGATAAAAACACGACTTTTTGGCGAAAAAAAATGGGGTTTTGGCTGAGTAAAGGTGCTTTTTGGTCCAAAAAACTGTTTTTTGCTGAGAAAATTTGAAATTTGCTGAGAATTTTCTTTTGCTCAAAACACCACGTTTTCACTGCTAAACGCAAGTTTTGGACGAGAAAAGCACATTTTAGGTGTCCAAAACACTGTTTTGCTGGAAAAAAAAGCTTTTTTGCCCAAAAAACTGAAAAATGGCCATTTTGGCTCTCAAAACCAGGTTTTTCGCTGACGGCGTGACCTGTTGGCTGAAACCCCCACTTTTTGCTCATGAAAATACCTCTTGAGATAAAAACACGACTTTTTGGCGAAAAAAAATGGGGTTTTGGCTGAGTAAAGGTGCTTTTTGGTCCAAAAAACTGTTTTTTGCTGAGAAAATTTGAAATTTGCTGAGAATTTTCTTTTGCTCAAAACACCACGTTTTCACTGCTCAACGCAAGTTTTGGACGAGAAAAGCACATTTTAGGTGTCCAAAACACTGTTTTGCTGGAAAAAAAAGCTTTTTAGCCCAAAAAACTGAAAAATGGCCATTTTGGCTCTCAAAACCAGGTTTTTCGCTGACGGCGTGACCTGTTGGCTGAAACCCCCACTTTTTGCTCATGAAAATACCTCTTGAGATAAAAACACGACTTTTTGGCGAAAAAAAATGGGGTTTTGGCTGAGTAAAGGTGCTTTTTGGTCCAAAAAACTGTTTTTTGCTGAGAAAATTTGAAATTTGCTGAGAATTTTCTTTTGCTCAAAACACCACGTTTTCACTGCTCAACGCAAGTTTTGGACGAGAAAAGCACATTTTAGGTGTCCAAAACACTGTTTTGCTGGAAAAAAAAGCTTTTTAGCCCAAAAAACTGAAAAATGGCCATTTTGGCTCTCAAAACCAGGTTTTTCGCTGACGGCGTGACCTGTTGGCTGAAACCCCCACTTTTTGCTCATGAAAATACCTCTTGAGATAAAAACACGACTTTTTGGCGAAAAAAAATGGGGTTTTGGCTGAGTAAAGGTGCTTTTTGGTCCAAAAAACTGTTTTTTGCTGAGAAAATTTGAAATTTGCTGAGAATTTTCTTTTGCTCAAAACACCACGTTTTCACTGCTAAACGCAAGTTTTGGACGAGAAAAGCACATTTTAGGTGTCCAAAACACTGTTTTGCTGGAAAAAAAAGCTTTTTTGCCCAAAAAACTGAAAAATGGCCATTTTGGCTCTCAAAACCAGGTTTTTCGCTGACGGCGTGACCTGTTGGCTGAAACCCCCACTTTTTGCTCATGAAAATACCTCTTGAGATAAAAACACGACTTTTTGGCGAAAAAAAATGGGGTTTTGGCTGAGTAAAGGTGCTTTTTGGTCCAAAAAACTGTTTTTTGCTGAGAAAATTTGAAATTTGCTGAGAATTTTCTTTTGCTCAAAACACCACGTTTTCACTGCTCAACGCAAGTTTTGGACGAGAAAAGCACATTTTAGGTGTCCAAAACACTGTTTTGCTGGAAAAAAAAGCTTTTTAGCCCAAAAAACTGAAAAATGGCCATTTTGGCTCTCAAAACCAGGTTTTTCGCTGACGGCGTGACCTGTTGGCTGAAACCCCCACTTTTTGCTCATGAAAATACCTCTTGAGATAAAAACACGACTTTTTGGCGAAAAAAAATGGGGTTTTGGCTGAGTAAAGGTGCTTTTTGGTCCAAAAAACTGTTTTTTGCTGAGAAAATTTGAAATTTGCTGAGAATTTTCTTTTGCTCAAAACACCACGTTTTCACTGCTAAACGCAAGTTTTGGACGAGAAAAGCACATTTTAGGTGTCCAAAACACTGTTTTGCTGGAAAAAAAAGCTTTTTAGCCCAAAAAACTGAAAAATGGCCATTTTGGCTCTCAAAACCAGGTTTTTCGCTGACGGCGTGACCTGTTGGCTGAAACCCCCACTTTTTGCTCATGAAAATACCTCTTGAGATAAAAACACGACTTTTTGGCGAAAAAAAATGGGGTTTTGGCTGAGTAAAGGTGCTTTTTGGTCCAAAAAACTGTTTTTTGCTGAGAAAATTTGAAATTTGCTGAGAATTTTCTTTTGCTCAAAACACCACGTTTTCACTGCTAAACGCAAGTTTTGGACGAGAAAAGCACATTTTAGGTGTCCAAAACACTGTTTTGCTGGAAAAAAAAGCTTTTTAGCCCAAAAAACTGAAAAATGGCCATTTTGGCTCTCAAAACCAGGTTTTTCGCTGACGGCGTGACCTGTTGGCTGAAACCCCCACTTTTTGCTCATGAAAATACCTCTTGAGATAACAACAAGACTTTTTGGCGAAAAAAAATGGGGTTTTGGCTGAGTAAAGGTGCTTTTTGGTCCAAAAAACGGTTTTTTGCTGAGAAAATTTGAAATTTGCTGAGAATTTTCTTTTGCTCAAAACACCACGTTTTCACTGCTAAACGCAAGTTTTGGACGAGAAAAGCACATTTTAGGTGTCCAAAACACTGTTTTGCTGGAAAAAAAAGCTTTTTAGCCCAAAAAACTGAAAAATGGCCATTTTGGCTCTCAAAACCAGGTTTTTCGCTGACGGCGTGACCTGTTGGCTGAAACCCCCACTTTTTGCTCATGAAAATACCTCTTGAGATAAAAACACGACTTTTTGGCGAAAAAAAATGGGGTTTTGGCTGAGTAAAGGTGCTTTTTGGTCCAAAAAACTGTTTTTTGCTGAGAAAATTTGAAATTTGCTGAGAATTTTCTTTTGCTCAAAACACCACGTTTTCACTGCTAAACGCAAGTTTTGGACGAGAAAAGCACATTTTAGGTGTCCAAAACACTGTTTTGCTGGAAAAAAAAGCTTTTTAGCCCAAAAAACTGAAAAATGGCCATTTTGGCTCTCAAAACCAGGTTTTTCGCTGACGGCGTGACCTGTTGGCTGAAACCCCCACTTTTTGCTCATGAAAATACCTCTTGAGATAAAAACACGACTTTTTGGCGAAAAAAAATGGGGTTTTGGCTGAGTAAAGGTGCTTTTTGGTCCAAAAAACTGTTTTTTGCTGAGAAAATTTGAAATTTGCTGAGAATTTTCTTTTGCTCAAAACACCACGTTTTCACTGCTAAACGCAAGTTTTGGACGAGAAAAGCACATTTTAGGTGTCCAAAACACTGTTTTGCTGGAAAAAAAAGCTTTTTAGCCCAAAAAACTGAAAAATGGCCATTTTGGCTCTCAAAACCAGGTTTTTCGCTGACGGCGTGACCTGTTGGCTGAAACCCCCACTTTTTGCTCATGAAAATACCTCTTGAGATAAAAACACGACTTTTTGGCGAAAAAAAATGGGGTTTTGGCTGAGTAAAGGTGCTTTTTGGTCCAAAAAACTGTTTTTTGCTGAGAAAATTTGAAATTTGCTGAGAATTTTCTTTTGCTCAAAACACCACGTTTTCACTGCTAAACGCAAGTTTTGGACGAGAAAAGCACATTTTAGGTGTCCAAAACACTGTTTTGCTGGAAAAAAAAGCTTTTTAGCCCAAAAAACTGAAAAATGGCCATTTTGGCTCTCAAAACCGGGTTTTTCGCTGACGGCGTGACCTGTTGGCTGAAACCCCCACTTTTTGCTCATGAAAATACCTCTTCAGATAAAAACACGACTTTTTGGCGAAAAAAAATGGGGTTTTGGCTGAGTAAAGGTGCTTTTTGGTCCAAAAAACTGTTTTTTGCTGAGAAAATTTGAAATTTGCTGAGAATTTTCTTTTGCTCAAAACACCACGTTTTCACTGCTAAACGCAAGTTTTGGACGAGAAAAGCACATTTTAGGTGTCCAAAACACTGTTTTGCTGGAAAAAAAACCTTTTTAGCCCAAAAAACTGAAAAATGGCCATTTTGGCTCTCAAAACCAGGTTTTTCGCTGACGGCGTGACCTGTTGGCTGAAACCCCCACTTTTTGCTCATGAAAATACCTCTTGAGATAAAAACACGACTTTTTGGCGAAAAAAAATGGGGTTTTGGCTGAGTAAAGGTGCTTTTTGGTCCAAAAAACTGTTTTTTGCTGAGAAAATTTGAAATTTGCTGAGAATTTTCTTTTGCTCAAAACACCACGTTTTCACTGCTAAACGCAAGTTTTGGACGAGAAAAGCACATTTTAGGTGTCCAAAACACTGTTTTGCTGGAAAAAAAAGCTTTTTAGCCCAAAAAACTGAAAAATGGCCATTTTGGCTCTCAAAACCGGGTTTTTCGCTGACGGCGTGACCTGTTGGCTGAAACCCCCACTTTTTGCTCATGAAAATACCTCTTCAGATAAAAACACGACTTTTTGGCGAAAAAAAATGGGGTTTTGGCTGAGTAAAGGTGCTTTTTGGTCCAAAAAACTGTTTTTTGCTGAGAAAATTTGAAATTTGCTGAGAATTTTCTTTTGCTCAAAACACCACGTTTTCACTGCTAAACGCAAGTTTTGGACGAGAAAAGCACATTTTAGGTGTCCAAAACACTGTTTTGCTGGAAAAAAAACCTTTTTAGCCCAAAAAACTGAAAAATGGCCATTTTGGCTCTCAAAACCAGGTTTTTCGCTGACGGCGTGACCTGTTGGCTGAAACCCCCACTTTTTGCTCATGAAAATACCTCTTGAGATAAAAACACGACTTTTTGGCGAAAAAAAATGGGGTTTTGGCTGAGTAAAGGTGCTTTTTGGTCCAAAAAACTGTTTTTTGCTGAGAAAATTTGAAATTTGCTGAGAATTTTCTTTTGCTCAAAACACCACGTTTTCACTGCTCAACGCAAGTTTTGGACGAGAAAAGCACATTTTAGGTGTCCAAAACACTGTTTTGCTGGAAAAAAAAGCTTTTTAGCCCAAAAAACTGAAAAATGGCCATTTTGGCTCTCAAAACCAGGTTTTTCGCTGACGGCGTGACCTGTTGGCTGAAACCCCACTTTTTGCTCATGAAAATACCTCTTGAGATAAAAACACGACTTTTTGGCGAAAAAAAATGGGGTTTTGGCTGAGTAAAGGTGCTTGTTGGTCCAAAAAACTGTTTTTTGCTGAGAAAATTTGAAATTTGCTGAGAATTTTCTTTTGCTCAAAACACCACGTTTTCACTGCTCAACGCAAGTTTTGGACGAGAAAAGCACATTTTAGGTGTCCAAAACACTGTTTTGCTGGAAAAAAAAGCTTTTTAGCCCAAAAAACTGAAAAATGACCATTTTGGCTCTCAAAACCAGGTTTTTCGCTGACGGCGTGACCTGTTGGCTGAAACCCCACTTTTTGCTCATGAAAATACCTCTTGAGATAAAAACACGACTTTTTGGCGAAAAAAAATGGGGTTTTGGCTGAGTAAAGGTGCTTTTTGGTCCAAAAAACTGTTTTTTGCTGAGAAAATTTGAAATTTGCTGAGAATTTTCTTTTGCTCAAAACACCACGTTTTCACTGCTAAACGCAAGTTTTGGACGAGAAAAGCACATTTTAGGTGTCCAAAACACTGTTTTGCTGGAAAAAAAAGCTTTTTAGCCCAAAAAACTGAAAAATGGCCATTTTGGCTCTCAAAACCAGGTTTTTCGCTGACGGCGTGACCTGTTGGCTGAAACCCCCACTTTTTGCTCATGAAAATACCTCTTGAGATAAAAACACGACTTTTTGGCGAAAAAAAATGGGGTTTTGGCTGAGTAAAGGTGCTTTTTGGTCCAAAAAACTGTTTTTTGCTGAGAAAATTTGAAATTTGCTGAGAATTTTCTTTTGCTCAAAACACCACGTTTTCACTGCTAAACGCAAGTTTTGGACGAGAAAAGCACATTTTAGGTGTCCAAAACACTGTTTTGCTGGAAAAAAAAGCTTTTTAGCCCAAAAAACTGAAAAATGGCCATTTTGGCTCTCAAAACCAGGTTTTTCGCTGACGGCGTGACCTGTTGGCTGAAACCCCCACTTTTTGCTCATGAAAATACCTCTTGAGATAAAAAACACGACTTTTTGGCGAAAAAAAATGGGGTTTTGGCTGAGTAAAGGTGCTTTTTGGTCCAAAAAACTTTTTTGCTGAGAAAATTTGAAATTTGCTGAGAATTTTCTTTTGCTCAAAACACCACGTTTTCACTGCTAAACGCAAGTTTTGGACGAGAAAAGCACATTTTAGGTGTCCAAAACACTGTTTTGCTGGAAAAAAAGCTTTTTAGCCCAAAAAACTGAAAAATGGCCATTTTGGCTCTCAAAACCAGGTTTTTCGCTGACGGCGTGACCTGTTGGCTGAAACCCCCACTTTTTGCTCATGAAAATACCTCTTGAGATAAAAACACGACTTTTTGGCGAACAAAAATGGGGTTTTGGCTGAGTAAAGGTGCTTTTTGGTCCAAAAAACTGTTTTTTGCTGAGAAAATTTGAAATTTGCTGAGAATTTTCTTTTGCTCAAAACACCACGTTTTCACTGCTAAACGCAAGTTTTGGACGAGAAAAGCACATTTTAGGTGTCCAAAACACTGTTTTGCTGGAAAAAAAAGCTTTTTAGCCCAAAAAACTGAAAAATGGCCATTTTGGCTCTCAAAACCAGGTTTTTCGTTGACGGCGTGACCTGTTGGCTGAAACCCCCACTTTTTGCTCATGAAAATACCTCTTGAGATAAAAAACACGACTTTTTGGCGAAAAAAAATGGGGTTTTGGCTGAGTAAAGGTGCTTTTTGGTCCAAAAAACTGTTTTTTGCTGAGAAAATTTGAAATTTGCTGAGAATTTTCTTTTGCTCAAAACACCACGTTTTCACTGCTAAACGCAAGTTTTGGACGAGAAAAGCACATTTTAGGTGTCCAAAACACTGTTTTGCTGGAAAAAAAAGCTTTTTAGCCCAAAAAACTGAAAAATGGCCATTTTGGCTCTCAAAACCAGGTTTTTCGCTGACGGCGTGACCTGTTGGCTGAAACCCCCACTTTTTGCTCATGAAAATACCTCTTGAGATAAAAACACGACTTTTTGGCGAAAAAAAATGGGGTTTTGGCTGAGTAAAGGTGCTTTTTGGTCCAAAAAACTGTTTTTTGCTGAGAAAATTTGAAATTTGCTGAGAATTTTCTTTTGCTCAAAACACCACGTTTTCACTGCTAAACGCAAGTTTTGGACGAGAAAAGCACATTTTAGGTGTCCAAAACACTGTTTTGCTGGAAAAAAAAGCTTTTTAGCCCAAAAAACTGAAAAATGGCCATTTTGGCTCTCAAAACCAGGTTTTTCGCTGACGGCGTGACCTGTTGGCTGAAACCCCCACTTTTTGCTCATGAAAATACCTCTTGAGATAAAAAACACGACTTTTTGGCGAAAAAAAATGGGGTTTTGGCTGAGTAAAGGTGCTTTTTGGTCCAAAAAACTGTTTTTTGCTGAGAAAATTTGAAATTTGCTGAGAATTTTCTTTTGCTCAAAACACCACGTTTTCACTGCTAAACGCAAGTTTTGGACGAGAAAAGCACATTTTAGGTGTCCAAAACACTGTTTTGCTGGAAAAAAAAGCTTTTTAGCCCAAAAAACTGAAAAATGGCCATTTTGGCTCTCAAAACCAGGTTTTTCGCTGACGGCGTGACCTGTTGGCTGAAACCCCCACTTTTTGCTCATGAAAATACCTCTTGAGATAAAAACACGACTTTTTGGCGAAAAAAAATGGGGTTTTGGCTGAGTAAAGGTGCTTTTTGGTCCAAAAAACTGTTTTTTGCTGAGAAAATTTGAAATTTGCTGAGAATTTTCTTTTGCTCAAAACACCACGTTTTCACTGCTAAACGCAAGTTTTGGACGAGAAAAGCACATTTTAGGTGTCCAAAACACTGTTTTGCTGGAAAAAAAAGCTTTTTAGCCCAAAAAACTGAAAAATGGCCATTTTGGCTCTCAAAACCAGGTTTTTCGCTGACGGCGTGACCTGTTGGCTGAAACCCCCACTTTTTGCTCATGAAAATACCTCTTGAGATAAAAACACGACTTTTTGGGGAAAAAAAATGGGGTTTTGGCTGAGTAAAGGTGCTTTTTGGTCCAAAAAACGGTTTTTTGCTGAGAAAATTTGAAATTTGCTGAGAATTTTCTTTTGCTCAAAACACCACGTTTTCACTGCTAAACGCAAGTTTTGGACGAGAAAAGCACATTTTAGGTGTCCAAAACACTGTTTTGCTGGAAAAAAAAGCTTTTTAGCCCAAAAAACTGAAAAATGGCCATTTTGGCTCTCAAAACCAGGTTTTTCGCTGACGGCGTGACCTGTTGGCTGAAACCCCCACTTTTTGCTCATGAAAATACCTCTTGAGATAAAAACACGACTTTTTGGCGAAAAAAAATGGGGTTTCGGCTGAGTAAAGGTGCTTTTTGGTCCAAAAAACTGTTTTTTGCTGAGAAAATTTGAAATTTGCTGAGAATTTTCTTTTGCTCAAAACACCACGTTTTCACTGCTCAACGCAAGTTTTGGACGAGAAAAGCACATTTTAGGTGTCCAAAACACTGTTTTGCTGGAAAAAAAAGCTTTTTAGCCTAAAAAACTGAAAAATGGCCATTTTGGCTCTCAAAACCAGGTTTTTCGCTGACGGCGTGACCTGTTGGCTGAAACCCCCACTTTTTGCTCATGAAAATACCTCTTGAGATAAAAACACGACTTTTTGGCGAAAAAAAATGGGGTTTTGGCTGAGTAAAGGTGCTTTTTGGTCCAAAAAACTGTTTTTTGCTGAGAAAATTTGAAATTTGCTGAGAATTTTCTTTTGCTCAAAACACCACGTTTTCACTGCTCAACGCAAGTTTTGGACGAGAAAAGCACATTTTAGGTGTCCAAAACACTGTTTTGCTGGAAAAAAAAGCTTTTTAGCCCAAAAAACTGAAAAATGGCCATTTTGGCTCTCAAAACCAGGTTTTTCGCTGACGGCGTGACCTGTTGGCTGAAACCCCCACTTTTTGCTCATGAAAATACCTCTTGAGATAAAAACACGACTTTTTGGCGAAAAAAAATGGGGTTTTGGCTGAGTAAAGGTGCTTTTTGGTCCAAAAAACTGTTTTTTGCTGAGAAAATTTGAAATTTGCTGAGAATTTTCTTTTGCTCAAAACACCACGTTTTCACTGCTCAACGCAAGTTTTGGACGAGAAAAGCACATTTTAGGTGTCCAAAACACTGTTTTGCTGGAAAAAAAAGCTTTTTAGCCCAAAAAACTGAAAAATGGCCATTTTGGCTCTCAAAACCAGGTTTTTCGCTGACGGCGTGACCTGTTGGCTGAAACCCCCACTTTTTGCTCATGAAAATACCTCTTGAGATAAAAAACACGACTTTTTGGCGAAAAAAAATGGGGTTTTGGCTGAGTAAAGGTGCTTTTTGGTCCAAAAAACTGTTTTTTGCTGAGAAAATTTGAAATTTGCTGAGAATTTTCTTTTGCTCAAAACACCACGTTTTCACTGCTAAACGCAAGTTTTGGACGAGAAAAGCACATTTTAGGTGTCCAAAACACTGTTTTGCTGGAAAAAAAAGCTTTTTAGCCCAAAAAACTGAAAAATGGCCATTTTGGCTCTCAAAACCAGGTTTTTCGTTGACGGCGTGACCTGTTGGCTGAAACCCCCACTTTTTGCTCATGAAAATACCTCTTGAGATAAAAAACACGACTTTTTGGCGAAAAAAAATGGGGTTTTGGCTGAGTAAAGGTGCTTTTTGGTCCAAAAAACTGTTTTTTGCTGAGAAAATTTGAAATTTGCTGAGAATTTTCTTTTGCTCAAAACACCACGTTTTCACTGCTAAACGCAAGTTTTGGACGAGAAAAGCACATTTTAGGTGTCCAAAACACTGTTTTGCTGGAAAAAAAAGCTTTTTAGCCCAAAAAACTGAAAAATGGCCATTTTGGCTCTCAAAACCAGGTTTTTCGCTGACGGCGTGACCTGTTGGCTGAAACCCCCACTTTTTGCTCATGAAAATACCTCTTGAGATAAAAAACACGACTTTTTGGCGAAAAAAAATGGGGTTTTGGCTGAGTAAAGGTGCTTTTTGGTCCAAAAAACTGTTTTTTGCTGAGAAAATTTGAAATTTGCTGAGAATTTTCTTTTGCTCAAAACACCACGTTTTCACTGCTAAACGCAAGTTTTGGACGAGAAAAGCACATTTTAGGTGTCCAAAACACTGTTTTGCTGGAAAAAAAAGCTTTTTAGCCCAAAAAACTGAAAAATGGCCATTTTGGCTCTCAAAACCAGGTTTTTCGCTGACGGCGTGACCTGTTGGCTGAAACCCCCACTTTTTGCTCATGAAAATACCTCTTGAGATAAAAACACGACTTTTTGGCGAAAAAAAATGGGGTTTTGGCTGAGTAAAGGTGCTTTTTGGTCCAAAAAACTGTTTTTTGCTGAGAAAATTTGAAATTTGCTGAGAATTTTCTTTTGCTCAAAACACCACGTTTTCACTGCTAAACGCAAGTTTTGGACGAGAAAAGCACATTTTAGGTGTCCAAAACACTGTTTTGCTGGAAAAAAAAGCTTTTTAGCCCAAAAAACTGAAAAATGGCCATTTTGGCTCTCAAAACCAGGTTTTTCGCTGACGGCGTGACCTGTTGGCTGAAACCCCCACTTTTTGCTCATGAAAATACCTCTTGAGATAAAAACACGACTTTTTGGCGAAAAAAAATGGGGTTTTGGCTGAGTAAAGGTGCTTTTTGGTCCAAAAAACTGTTTTTTGCTGAGAAAATTTGAAATTTGCTGAGAATTTTCTTTTGCTCAAAACACCACGTTTTCACTGCTAAACGCAAGTTTTGGACGAGAAAAGCACATTTTAGGTGTCCAAAACACTGTTTTGCTGGAAAAAAAAGCTTTTTAGCCCAAAAAACTGAAAAATGGCCATTTTGGCTCTCAAAACCAGGTTTTTCGCTGACGGCGTGACCTGTTGGCTGAAACCCCCACTTTTTGCTCATGAAAATACCTCTTGAGATAAAAACACGACTTTTTGGCGAAAAAAAATGGGGTTTTGGCTGAGTAAAGGTGCTTTTTGGTCCAAAAAACTGTTTTTTGCTGAGAAAATTTGAAATTTGCTGAGAATTTTCTTTTGCTCAAAACACCACGTTTTCACTGCTAAACGCAAGTTTTGGACGAGAAAAGCACATTTTAGGTGTCCAAAACACTGTTTTGCTGGAAAAAAAAGCTTTTTAGCCCAAAAAACTGAAAAATGGCCATTTTGGCTCTCAAAACCAGGTTTTTCGCTGACGGCGTGACCTGTTGGCTGAAACCCCCACTTTTTGCTCATGAAAATACCTCTTGAGATAAAAACACGACTTTTTGGCGAAAAAAAATGGGGTTTTGGCTGAGTAAAGGTGCTTTTTGGTCCAAAAAACTGTTTTTTGCTGAGAAAATTTGAAATTTGCTGAGAATTTTCTTTTGCTCAAAACACCACGTTTTCACTGCTAAACGCAAGTTTTGGACGAGAAAAGCACATTTTAGGTGTCCAAAACACTGTTTTGCTGGAAAAAAAAGCTTTTTAGCCCAAAAAACTGAAAAATGGCCATTTTGGCTCTCAAAACCAGGTTTTTCGCTGACGGCGTGACCTGTTGGCTGAAACCCCCACTTTTTGCTCATGAAAATACCTCTTGAGATAAAAACACGACTTTTTGGCGAAAAAAAATGGGGTTTTGGCTGAGTAAAGGTGCTTTTTGGTCCAAAAAACTGTTTTTTGCTGAGAAAATTTGAAATTTGCTGAGAATTTTCTTTTGCTCAAAACACCACGTTTTCACTGCTAAACGCAAGTTTTGGACGAGAAAAGCACATTTTAGGTGTCCAAAACACTGTTTTGCTGGAAAAAAAAGCTTTTTAGCCCAAAAAACTGAAAAATGGCCATTTTGGCTCTCAAAACCAGGTTTTTCGCTGACGGCGTGACCTGTTGGCTGAAACCCCCACTTTTTGCTCATGAAAATACCTCTTGAGATAAAAACACGACTTTTTGGCGAAAAAAAATGGGGTTTTGGCTGAGTAAAGGTGCTTTTTGGTCCAAAAAACTGTTTTTTGCTGAGAAAATTTGAAATTTGCTGAGAATTTTCTTTTGCTCAAAACACCACGTTTTCACTGCTAAACGCAAGTTTTGGACGAGAAAAGCACATTTTAGGTGTCCAAAACACTGTTTTGCTGGAAAAAAAAGCTTTTTAGCCCAAAAAACTGAAAAATGGCCATTTTGGCTCTCAAAACCAGGTTTTTCGCTGACGGCGTGACCTGTTGGCTGAAACCCCCACTTTTTGCTCATGAAAATACCTCTTGAGATAAAAACACGACTTTTTGGCGAAAAAAAATGGGGTTTTGGCTGAGTAAAGGTGCTTTTTGGTCCAAAAAACTGTTTTTTGCTGAGAAAATTTGAAATTTGCTGAGAATTTTCTTTTGCTCAAAACACCACGTTTTCACTGCTAAACGCAAGTTTTGGACGAGAAAAGCACATTTTAGGTGTCCAAAACACTTTTTTGCTGGAAAAAAAAGCTTTTTAGCCCAAAAAACTGAAAAATGGCCATTTTGGCTCTCAAAACCAGGTTTTTCGCTGACGGCGTGACCTGTTGGCTGAAACCCCCACTTTTTGCTCTTGAAAATACCTCTTGAGATAAAAACACGACTTTTTGGCAAAAAAAAATGGGGTTTTGGCTGAGTAAAGGTGCTTTTTGGTCCAAAAAACTGTTTTTTGCTGAGAAAATTTGAAATTTGCTGAGAATTTTCTTTTGCTCAAAACACCACGTTTTCACTGCTAAACGCAAGTTTTGGACGAGAAAAGCACATTTTAGGTGTCCAAAACACTGTTTTGCTGGAAAAAAAAGCTTTTTAGCCCAAAAAACTGAAAAATGGCCATTTTGGCTCTCAAAACCAGGTTTTTCGCTGACGGCGTGACCTGTTGGCTGAAACCCCCACTTTTTGCTCATGAAAATACCTCTTGAGATAAAAACACGACTTTTTGGCGAACAAAAATGGGGTTTTGGCTGAGTAAAGGTGCTTTTTGGTCCAAAAAACTGTTTTTTGCTGAGAAAATTTGAAATTTGCTGAGAATTTTCTTTTGCTCAAAACACCACGTTTTCACTGCTAAACGCAAGTTTTGGACGAGAAAAGCACATTTTAGGTGTCCAAAACACTGTTTTGCTGGAAAAAAAAGCTTTTTAGCCCAAAAAACTGAAAAATGGCCATTTTGGCTCTCAAAACCAGGTTTTTCGCTGACGGCGTGACCTGTTGGCTGAAACCCCCACTTTTTGCTCATGAAAATACCTCTTGAGATAAAAACACGACTTTTTGGCGAAAAAAAATGGGGTTTTGGCTGAGTAAAGGTGCTTTTTGGTCCAAAAAACTGTTTTTTGCTGAGAAAATTTGAAATTTGCTGAGAATTTTCTTTTGCTCAAAACACCACGTTTTCACTGCTAAACGCAAGTTTTGGACGAGAAAAGCACATTTTAGGTGTCCAAAACACTGTTTTGCTGGAAAAAAAAGCTTTTTAGCCCAAAAAACTGAAAAATGGCCATTTTGGCTCTCAAAACCAGGTTTTTCGCTGACGGCGTGACCTGTTGGCTGAAACCCCCACTTTTTGCTCATGAAAATACCTCTTGAGATAAAAACACGACTTTTTGTTGAAAAAAAATGGGGTTTTGGCTGAGTAAAGGTGCTTTTTGGTCCAAAAAACTGTTTTTTGCTGAGAAAATTTCAAATTTGCTGAGAATTTTCTTTTGCTCAAAACACCACGTTTTCACTGCTAAACGCAAGTTTTGGACGAGAAAAGCACATTTTAGGTGTCCAAAACACTGTTTTGCTGGAAAAAAAAGCTTTTTAGCCCAAAAAACTGAAAAATGGCCATTTTGGCTCTCAAAACCAGGTTTTTCGCTGACGGCGTGACCTGTTGGCTGAAACCCCCACTTTTTGCTCATGAAAATACCTCTTGAGATAAAAACACGACTTTTTGTTGAAAAAAAATGGGGTTTTGGCTGAGTAAAGGTGCTTTTTGGTCCAAAAAACTGTTTTTTGCTGAGAAAATTTCAAATTTGCTGAGAATTTTCTTTTGCTCAAAACACCACGTTTTCACTGCTAAACGCAAGTTTTGGACGAGAAAAGCACATTTTAGGTGTCCAAAACACTGTTTTGCTGGAAAAAAAAGCTTTTTAGCCCAAAAAACTGAAAAATGGCCATTTTGGCTCTCAAAACCAGGTTTTTCGCTGACGGCGTGACCTGTTGGCTGAAACCCCCACTTTTTGCTCATGAAAATACCTCTTGAGATAAAAACACGACTTTTTGGCGAAAAAAAATGGGGTTTTGGCTGAGTAAAGGTGCTTTTTGGTCCAAAAAACTGTTTTTTGCTGAGAAAATTTGAAATTTGCTGAGAATTTTCTTTTGCTCAAAACACCACGTTTTCACTGCTAAACGCAAGTTTTGGACGAGAAAAGCACATTTTAGGTGTCCAAAACACTGTTTTGCTGGAAAAAAAAGCTTTTTAGCCCAAAAAACTGAAAAATGGCCATTTTGGCTCTCAAAACCAGGTTTTTCGCTGACGGCGTGACCTGTTGGCTGAAACCCCCACTTTTTGCTCATGAAAATACCTCTTGAGATAAAAACACGACTTTTTGGCGAAAAAAAATGGGGTTTTGGCTGAGTAAAGGTGCTTTTTGGTCCAAAAAACTGTTTTTTGCTGAGAAAATTTGAAATTTGCTGAGAATTTTCTTTTGCTCAAAACACCACGTTTTCACTGCTAAACGCAAGTTTTGGACGAGAAAAGCACATTTTAGGTGTCCAAAACACTGTTTTGCTGGAAAAAAAAGCTTTTTAGCCCAAAAAACTGAAAAATGGCCATTTTGGCTCTCAAAACCAGGTTTTTCGCTGACGGCGTGACCTGTTGGCTGAAACCCCCACTTTTTGCTCATGAAAATACCTCTTGAGATAAAAACACGACTTTTTGGCGAAAAAAAATGGGGTTTTGGCTGAGTAAAGGTGCTTTTTGGTCCAAAAAACTGTTTTTTGCTGAGAAAATTTGAAATTTGCTGAGAATTTTCTTTTGCTCAAAACACCACGTTTTCACTGCTAAACGCAAGTTTTGGACGAGAAAAGCACATTTTAGGTGTCCAAAACACTGTTTTGCTGGAAAAAAAAGCTTTTTAGCCCAAAAAACTGAAAAATGGCCATTTTGGCTCTCAAAACCAGGTTTTTCGCTGACGGCGTGACCTGTTGGCTGAAACCCCCACTTTTTGCTCATGAAAATACCTCTTGAGATAAAAACACGACTTTTTGGCGAAAAAAAATGGGGTTTTGGCTGAGTAAAGGTGCTTTTTGGTCCAAAAAACTGTTTTTTGCTGAGAAAATTTGAAATTTGCTGAGAATTTTCTTTTGCTCAAAACACCACGTTTTCACTGCTCAACGCAAGTTTTGGACGAGAAAAGCACATTTTAGGTGTCCAAAACACTGTTTTGCTGGAAAAAAAAGCTTTTTAGCCCAAAAAACTGAAAAATGGCCATTTTGGCTCTCAAAACCAGGTTTTTCGCTGACGGCGTGACCTGTTGGCTGAAACCCCCACTTTTTGCTCATGAAAATACCTCTTGAGATAAAAACACGACTTTTTGGCGAAAAAAAATGGGGTTTTGGCTGAGTAAAGGTGCTTTTTGGTCCAAAAAACTGTTTTTTGCTGAGAAAATTTGAAATTTGCTGAGAATTTTCTTTTGCTCAAAACACCACGTTTTCACTGCTAAACGCAAGTTTTGGACGAGAAAAGCACATTTTAGGTGTCCAAAACACTGTTTTGCTGGAAAAAAAAGCTTTTTAGCCCAAAAAACTGAAAAATGGCCATTTTGGCTCTCAAAACCAGGTTTTTCGCTGACGGCGTGACCTGTTGGCTGAAACCCCCACTTTTTGCTCATGAAAATACCTCTTGAGATAAAAACACGACTTTTTGGCGAAAAAAAATGGGGTTTTGGCTGAGTAAAGGTGCTTTTTGGTCCAAAAAACTGTTTTTTGCTGAGAAAATTTGAAATTTGCTGAGAATTTTCTTTTGCTCAAAACACCACGTTTTCACTGCTAAACGCAAGTTTTGGACGAGAAAAGCACATTTTAGGTGTCCAAAACACTGTTTTGCTGGAAAAAAAAGCTTTTTAGCCCAAAAAACTGAAAAATGGCCATTTTGGCTCTCAAAACCAGGTTTTTCGCTGACGGCGTGACCTGTTGGCTGAAACCCCCACTTTTTGCTCATGAAAATACCTCTTGAGATAAAAACACGACTTTTTGGCGAAAAAAAATGGGGTTTTGGCTGAGTAAAGGTGCTTTTTGGTCCAAAAAACTGTTTTTTGCTGAGAAAATTTGAAATTTGCTGAGAATTTTCTTTTGCTCAAAACACCACGTTTTCACTGCTCAACGCAAGTTTTGGACGAGAAAAGCACATTTTAGGTGTCCAAAACACTGTTTTGCTGAAAAAAAAAGCTTTTTAGCCCAAAAAACTGAAAAATGGCCATTTTGGCTCTCAAAACCAGGTTTTTCGCTGACGGCGTGACCTGTTGGCTGAAACCCCCACTTTTTGCTCATGAAAATACCTCTTGAGATAAAAACACGACTTTTTGGCGAACAAAAGTGGGGTTTTGGCTGAGTAAAGGTGCTTTTTGGTCCAAAAAACTGTTTTTTGCTGAGAAAATTTGAAATTTGCTGAGAATTTTCTTTTGCTCAAAACACCACGTTTTCACTGCTAAACGCAAGTTTTGGACGAGAAAAGCACATTTTAGGTGTCCAAAACACTGTTTTGCTGGAAAAAAAAGCTTTTTAGCCCAAAAAACTGAAAAATGGCCATTTTGGCTCTCAAAACCAGGTTTTTCGCTGACGGCGTGACCTGTTGGCTGAAACCCCCACTTTTTGCTCATGAAAATACCTCTTGAGATAAAAACACGACTTTTTGGCGAAAAAAAATGGGGTTTTGGCTGAGTAAAGGTGCTTTTTGGTCCAAAAAACTGTTTTTTGCTGAGAAAATTTGAAATTTGCTGAGAATTTTCTTTTGCTCAAAACACCACGTTTTCACTGCTCAACGCAAGTTTTGGACGAGAAAAGCACATTTTAGGTGTCCAAAACACTGTTTTGCTGGAAAAAAAAGCTTTTTAGCCCAAAAAACTGAAAAATGGCCATTTTGGCTCTCAAAACCAGGTTTTTCGCTGACGGCGTGACCTGTTGGCTGAAACCCCCACTTTTTGCTCATGAAAATACCTCTTGAGATAAAAACACGACTTTTTGGCGAACAAAAATGGGGTTTTGGCTGAGTAAAGGTGCTTTTTGGTCCAAAAAACTGTTTTTTGCTGAGAAAATTTGAAATTTGCTGAGAATTTTCTTTTGCTCAAAACACCACGTTTTCACTGCTCAACGCAAGTTTTGGACGAGAAAAGCACATTTTAGGTGTCCAAAACACTGTTTTGCTGGAAAAAAAAGCTTTTTAGCCCAAAAAACTGAAAAATGGCCATTTTGGCTCTCAAAACCAGGTTTTTCGCTGACGGCGTGACCTGTTGGCTGAAACCCCCACTTTTTGCTCATGAAAATACCTCTTGAGATAAAAACACGACTTTTTGGCGAAAAAAAATGGGGTTTTGGCTGAGTAAAGGTGCTTTTTGGTCCAAAAAACTGTTTTTTGCTGAGAAAATTTGAAATTTGCTGAGAATTTTCTTTTGCTCAAAACACCACGTTTTCACTGCTAAACGCAAGTTTTGGACGAGAAAAGCACATTTTAGGTGTCCAAAACACTGTTTTGCTGGAAAAAAAAGCTTTTTAGCCCAAAAAACTGAAAAATGGCCATTTTGGCTCTCAAAACCAGGTTTTTCGCTGACGGCGTGACCTGTTGGCTGAAACCCCACTTTTTGCTCATGAAAATACCTCTTGAGATAAAAACACGACTTTTTGGCGAAAAAAAATGGGGTTTTGGCTGAGTAAAGGTGCTTTTTGGTCCAAAAAACTGTTTTTTGCTGAGAAAATTTGAAATTTGCTGAGAATTTTCTTTTGCTCAAAACACCACGTTTTCACTGCTCAACGCAAGTTTTGGACGAGAAAAGCACATTTTAGGTGTCCAAAACACTGTTTTGCTGGAAAAAAAACCTTTTTAGCCCAAAAAACTGAAAAATGGCCATTTTGGCTCTCAAAACCAGGTTTTTCGCTGACGGCGTGACCTGTTGGCTGAAACCCCCACTTTTTGCTCATGAAAATACCTCTTGAGATAAAAACACGACTTTTTGGGGAAAAAAAATGGGGTTTTGGCTGAGTAAAGGTGCTTTTTGGTCCAAAAAACTGTTTTTTGCTGAGAAAATTTGAAATTTGCTGAGAATTTTCTTTTGCTCAAAACACCACGTTTTCACTGCTAAACGCAAGTTTTGGACGAGAAAAGCACATTTTAGGTGTCCAAAACACTGTTTTGCTGGAAAAAAAAGCTTTTTAGCCCAAAAAACTGAAAAATGGCCATTTTGGCTCTCAAAACCAGGTTTTTCGCTGACGGCGTGACCTGTTGGCTGAAACCCCCACTTTTTGCTCATGAAAATACCTCTTGAGATAAAAACACGACTTTTTGGCGAAAAAAAATGGGGTTTTGGCTGAGTAAAGGTGCTTTTTGGTCCAAAAAACTGTTTTTTGCTGAGAAAATTTGAAATTTGCTGAGAATTTTCTTTTGCTCAAAACACCACGTTTTCACTGCTAAACGCAAGTTTTGGACGAGAAAAGCACATTTTAGGTGTCCAAAACACTGTTTTGCTGGAAAAAAAAGCTTTTTAGCCCAAAAAACTGAAAAATGGCTATTTTGGCTCTCAAAACCAGGTTTTTCGCTGACGGCGTGACCTGTTGGCTGAAACCCCCACTTTTTGCTCATGAAAATACCTCTTGAGATAAAAACACGACTTTTTGGCGAACAAAAATGGGGTTTTGGCTGAGTAAAGGTGCTTTTTGGTCCAAAAAACTGTTTTTTGCTGAGAAAATTTGAAATTTGCTGAGAATTTTCTTTTGCTCAAAACACCACGTTTTCACTGCTAAACGCAAGTTTTGGACGAGAAAAGCACATTTTAGGTGTCCAAAACACTGTTTTGCTGGAAAAAAAAGCTTTTTAGCCCAAAAAACTGAAAAATGGCCATTTTGGCTCTCAAAACCAGGTTTTTCGCTGACGGCGTGACCTGTTGGCTGAAACCCCCACTTTTTGCTCATGAAAATACCTCTTGAGATAAAAACACGACTTTTTGGCGAAAAAAAATGGGGTTTTGGCTGAGTAAAGGTGCTTTTTGGTCCAAAAAACTGTTTTTTGCTGAGAAAATTTGAAATTTGCTGAGAATTTTCTTTTGCTCAAAACACCACGTTTTCACTGCTAAACGCAAGTTTTGGACGAGAAAAGCACATTTTAGGTGTCCAAAACACTGTTTTGCTGGAAAAAAAAGCTTTTTAGCCCAAAAAACTGAAAAATGGCCATTTTGGCTCTCAAAACCAGGTTTTTCGCTGACGGCGTGACCTGTTGGCTGAAACCCCCACTTTTTGCTCATGAAAATACCTCTTGAGATAAAAACACGACTTTTTGGCGAAAAAAAATGGGGTTTTGGCTGAGTAAAGGTGCTTTTTGGTCCAAAAAACTGTTTTTTGCTGAGAAAATTTCAAATTTGCTGAGAATTTTCTTTTGCTCAAAACACCACGTTTTCACTGCTCAACGCAAGTTTTGGACGAGAAAAGCACATTTTAGGTGTCCAAAACACTGTTTTGCTGGAAAAAAAAGCTTTTTAGCCCAAAAAACTGAAAAATGGCCATTTTGGCTCTCAAAACCAGGTTTTTCGCTGACGGCGTGACCTGTTGGCTGAAACCCCCACTTTTTGCTCATGAAAATACCTCTTGAGATAAAAACACGACTTTTTGGCGAAAAAAAATGGGGTTTTGGCTGAGTAAAGGTGCTTTTTGGTCCAAAAAACTGTTTTTTGCTGAGAAAATTTGAAATTTGCTGAGAATTTTCTTTTGCTCAAAACACCACGTTTTCACTGCTAAACGCAAGTTTTGGACGAGAAAAGCACATTTTAGGTGTCCAAAACACTGTTTTGCTGGAAAAAAAAGCTTTTTAGCCCAAAAAACTGAAAAATGGCCATTTTGGCTCTCAAAACCAGGTTTTTCGCTGACGGCGTGACCTGTTGGCTGAAACCCCCACTTTTTGCTCATGAAAATACCTCTTGAGATAAAAACACGACTTTTTGGCGAAAAAAAATGGGGTTTTGGCTGAGTAAAGGTGCTTTTTGGTCCAAAAAACTGTTTTTTGCTGAGAAAATTTGAAATTTGCTGAGAATTTTCTTTTGCTCAAAACACCACGTTTTCACTGCTCAACGCAAGTTTTGGACGAGAAAAGCACATTTTAGGTGTCCAAAACACTGTTTTGCTGGAAAAAAAAGCTTTTTAGCCCAAAAAACTGAAAAATGGCCATTTTGGCTCTCAAAACCAGGTTTTTCGCTGACGGCGTGACCTGTTGGCTGAAACCCCCACTTTTTGCTCATGAAAATACCTCTTGAGATAAAAACACGACTTTTTGGCGAAAAAAAATGGGGTTTTGGCTGAGTAAAGGTGCTTTTTGGTCCAAAAAACTGTTTTTTGCTGAGAAAATTTGAAATTTGCTGAGAATTTTCTTTTGCTCAAAACACCACGTTTTCACTGCTAAACGCAAGTTTTGGACGAGAAAAGCACATTTTAGGTGTCCAAAACACTGTTTTGCTGGAAAAAAAAGCTTTTTAGCCCAAAAAACTGAAAAATGGCCATTTTGGCTCTCAAAACCAGGTTTTTCGCTGACGGCGTGACCTGTTGGCTGAAACCCCCACTTTTTGCTCATGAAAATACCTCTTGAGATAAAAACACGACTTTTTGGCGAAAAAAAATGGGGTTTTGGCTGAGTAAAGGTGCTTTTTGGTCCAAAAAACTGTTTTTTGCTGAGAAAATTTGAAATTTGCTGAGAATTTTCTTTTGCTCAAAACACCACGTTTTCACTGCTAAACGCAAGTTTTGGACGAGAAAAGCACATTTTAGGTGTCCAAAACACTGTTTTGCTGGAAAAAAAAGCTTTTTAGCCCAAAAAACTGAAAAATGGCCATTTTGGCTCTCAAAACCAGGTTTTTCGCTGACGGCGTGACCTGTTGGCTGAAACCCCCACTTTTTGCTCATGAAAATACCTCTTGAGATAAAAACACGACTTTTTGGCGAAAAAAAATGGGGTTTTGGCTGAGTAAAGGTGCTTTTTGGTCCAAAAAACTGTTTTTTGCTGAGAAAATTTGAAATTTGCTGAGAATTTTCTTTTGCTCAAAACACCACGTTTTCACTGCTCAACGCAAGTTTTGGACGAGAAAAGCACATTTTAGGTGTCCAAAACACTGTTTTGCTGGAAAAAAAAGCTTTTTAGCCCAAAAAACTGAAAAATGGCCATTTTGGCTCTCAAAACCAGGTTTTTCGCTGACGGCGTGACCTGTTGGCTGAAACCCCCACTTTTTGCTCATGAAAATACCTCTTGAGATAAAAACACGACTTTTTGGCGAAAAAAAATGGGGTTTTGGCTGAGTAAAGGTGCTTTTTGGTCCAAAAAACTGTTTTTTGCTGAGAAAATTTGAAATTTGCTGAGAATTTTCTTTTGCTCAAAACACCACGTTTTCACTGCTAAACGCAAGTTTTGGACGAGAAAAGCACATTTTAGGTGTCCAAAACACTGTTTTGCTGGAAAAAAAAGCTTTTTAGCCCAAAAAACTGAAAAATGGCCATTTTGGCTCTCAAAACCAGGTTTTTCGCTGACGGCGTGACCTGTTGGCTGAAACCCCCACTTTTTGCTCATGAAAATACCACTTGAGATAAAAACACGACTTTTTGGCGAAAAAAAATGGGGTTTTGGCTGAGTAAAGGTGCTTTTTGGTCCAAAAAACTGTTTTTTGCTGAGAAAATTTGAAATTTGCTGAGAATTTTCTTTTGCTCAAAACACCACGTTTTCACTGCTAAACGCAAGTTTTGGACGAGAAAAGCACATTTTAGGTGTCCAAAACACTGTTTTGCTGGAAAAAAAAGCTTTTTAGCCCAAAAAACTGAAAAATGGCCATTTTGGCTCTCAAAACCAGGTTTTTCGCTGACGGCGTGACCTGTTGGCTGAAACCCCCACTTTTTGCTCATGAAAATACCTCTTGAGATAAAAACACGACTTTTTGGCGAAAAAAAATGGGGTTTTGGCTGAGTAAAGGTGCTTTTTGGTCCAAAAAACTGTTTTTTGCTGAGAAAATTTGAAATTTGCTGAGAATTTTCTTTTGCTCAAAACACCACGTTTTCACTGCTAAACGCAAGTTTTGGACGAGAAAAGCACATTTTAGGTGTCCAAAACACTGTTTTGCTGGAAAAAAAAGCTTTTTAGCCCAAAAAACTGAAAAATGGCCATTTTGGCTCTCAAAACCAGGTTTTTCGCTGACGGCGTGACCTGTTGGCTGAAACCCCCACTTTTTGCTCATGAAAATACCTCTTGAGATAAAAACACGACTTTTTGGCGAAAAAAAAATGGGGTTTTGGCTGAGTAAAGGTGCTTTTTGGTCCAAAAAACTGTTTTTTGCTGAGAAAATTTGAAATTTGCTGAGAATTTTCTTTTGCTCAAAACACCACGTTTTCACTGCTAAACGCAAGTTTTGGACGAGAAAAGCACATTTTAGGTGTCCAAAACACTGTTTTGCTGGAAAAAAAAGCTTTTTAGCCCAAAAAACTGAAAAATGGCCATTTTGGCTCTCAAAACCAGGTTTTTCGCTGACGGCGTGACCTGTTGGCTGAAACCCCCACTTTTTGCTCATGAAAATACCTCTTGAGATAAAAACACGACTTTTTGGCGAAAAAAAATGGGGTTTTGGCTGAGTAAAGGTGCTTTTTGGTCCAAAAAACTGTTTTTTGCTGAGAAAATTTGAAATTTGCTGAGAATTTTCTTTTGCTCAAAACACCACGTTTTCACTGCTCAACGCAAGTTTTGGACGAGAAAAGCACATTTTAGGTGTCCAAAACACTGTTTTGCTGGAAAAAAAAGCTTGTTAGCCCAAAAAACTGAAAAATGGCCATTTTGGCTCTCAAAACCAGGTTTTTCGCTGACGGCGTGACCTGTTGGCTGAAACCCCCACTTTTTGCTCATGAAAATACCTCTTGAGATAAAAACACGACTTTTTGGCGAAAAAAAATGGGGTTTTGGCTGAGTAAAGGTGCTTTTTGGTCCAAAAAACTGTTTTTTGCTGAGAAAATTTGAAATTTGCTGAGAATTTTCTTTTGCTCAAAACACCACGTTTTCACTGCTCAACGCAAGTTTTGGACGAGAAAAGCACATTTTAGGTGTCCAAAACACTGTTTTGCTGGAAAAAAAAGCTTTTTAGCCCAAAAAACTGAAAAATGGCCATTTTGGCTCTCAAAACCAGGTTTTTCGCTGACGGCGTGACCTGTTGGCTGAAACCCCCACTTTTTGCTCATGAAAATACCTCTTGAGATAAAAACACGACTTTTTGGCGAAAAAAAATGGGGTTTTGGCTGAGTAAAGGTGCTTTTTGGTCCAAAAAACTGTTTTTTGCTGAGAAAATTTGAAATTTGCTGAGAATTTTCTTTTGCTCAAAACACCACGTTTTCACTGCTAAACGCAAGTTTTGGACGAGAAAAGCACATTTTAGGTGTCCAAAACACTGTTTTGCTGGAAAAAAAAGCTTTTTAGCCCAAAAAACTGAAAAATGGCCATTTTGGCTCTCAAAACCAGGTTTTTCGCTGACGGCGTGACCTGTTGGCTGAAACCCCCACTTTTTGCTCATGAAAATACCTCTTGAGATTAAAACACGACTTTTTGGCGAAAAAAAATGGGGTTTTGGCTGAGTAAAGGTGCTTTTTGGTCCAAAAAACTGTTTTTTGCTGAGAAAATTTGAAATTTGCTGAGAATTTTCTTTTGCTCAAAACACCACGTTTTCACTGCTAAACGCAAGTTTTGGACGAGAAAAGCACATTTTAGGTGTCCAAAACACTGTTTTGCTGGAAAAAAAAGCTTTTTAGCCCAAAAAACTGAAAAATGGCCATTTTGGCTCTCAAAACCAGGTTTTTCGCTGACGGCGTGACCTGTTGGCTGAAACCCCCACTTTTTGCTCATGAAAATACCTCTTGAGATAAAAACACGACTTTTTGGCGAACAAAAATGGGGTTTTGGCTGAGTAAAGGTGCTTTTTGGTCCAAAAAACTGTTTTTTGCTGAGAAAATTTGAAATTTGCTGAGAATTTTCTTTTGCTCAAAACACCACGTTTTCACTGCTCAACGCAAGTTTTGGACGAGAAAAGCACATTTTAGGTGTCCAAAACACTGTTTTGCTGGAAAAAAAAGCTTTTTAGCCCAAAAAACTGAAAAATGGCCATTTTGGCTCTCAAAACCAGGTTTTTCGCTGACGGCGTGACCTGTTGGCTGAAACCCCCACTTTTTGCTCATGAAAATACCTCTTGAGATAAAAACACGACTTTTTGGCGAAAAAAAATGGGGTTTTGGCTGAGTAAAGGTGCTTTTTGGTCCAAAAAACTGTTTTTTGCTGAGAAAATTTGAAATTTGCTGAGAATTTTCTTTTGCTCAAAACACCACGTTTTCACTGCTCAACGCAAGTTTTGGACGAGAAAAGCACATTTTAGGTGTCCAAAACACTGTTTTGCTGGAAAAAAAAGCTTTTCAGCCCAAAAAACTGAAAAATGGCCATTTTGGCTCTCAAAACCAGGTTTTTCGCTGACGGCGTGACCTGTTGGCTGAAACCCCCACTTTTTGCTCATGAAAATACCTCTTGAGATAAAAACACGACTTTTTGGCGAAAAAAAATGGGGTTTTGGCTGAGTAAAGGTGCTTTTTGGTCCAAAAAACTGTTTTTTGCTGAGAAAATTTGAAATTTGCTGAGAATTTTCTTTTGCTCAAAACACCACGTTTTCACTGCTAAACGCAAGTTTTGGACGAGAAAAGCACATTTTAGGTGTCCAAAACACTGTTTTGCTGGAAAAAAAAGCTTTTTAGCCCAAAAAACTGAAAAATGGCCATTTTGGCTCTCAAAACCAGGTTTTTCGCTGACGGCGTGACCTGTTGGCTGAAACCCCCACTTTTTGCTCATGAAAATACCTCTTGAGATAAAAACACGACTTTTTGGCGAAAAAAAATGGGGTTTTGGCTGAGTAAAGGTGCTTTTTGGTCCAAAAAACTGTTTTTTGCTGAGAAAATTTGAAATTTGCTGAGAATTTTCTTTTGCTCAAAACACCACGTTTTCACTGCTCAACGCAAGTTTTGGACGAGAAAAGCACATTTTAGGTGTCCAAAACACTGTTTTGCTGGAAAAAAAAGCTTTTTAGCCCAAAAAACTGAAAAATGGCCATTTTGGCTCTCAAAACCAGGTTTTTCGCTGACGGCGTGACCTGTTGGCTGAAACCCCCACTTTTTGCTCATGAAAATACCTCTTGAGATAAAAACACGACTTTTTGGCGAAAAAAAATGGGGTTTTGGCTGAGTAAAGGTGCTTTTTGGTCCAAAAAACTGTTTTTTGCTGAGAAAATTTGAAATTTGCTGAGAATTTTCTTTTGCTCAAAACACCACGTTTTCACTGCTAAACGCAAGTTTTGGACGAGAAAAGCACATTTTAGGTGTCCAAAACACTGTTTTGCTGGAAAAAAAAGCTTTTTAGCCCAAAAAACTGAAAAATGGCCATTTTGGCTCTCAAAACCAGGTTTTTCGCTGACGGCGTGACCTGTTGGCTGAAACCCCCACTTTTTGCTCATGAAAATACCTCTTGAGATAAAAACACGACTTTTTGGCGAAAAAAAATGGGGTTTTGGCTGAGTAAAGGTGCTTTTTGGTCCAAAAAACTGTTTTTTGCTGAGAAAATTTGAAATTTGCTGAGAATTTTCTTTTGCTCAAAACACCACGTTTTCACTGCTAAACGCAAGTTTTGGACGAGAAAAGCACATTTTAGGTGTCCAAAACACTGTTTTGCTGGAAAAAAAAGCTTTTTAGCCCAAAAAACTGAAAAATGGCCATTTTGGCTCTCAAAACCAGGTTTTTCGCTGACGGCGTGACCTGTTGGCTGAAACCCCCACTTTTTGCTCATGAAAATACCTCTTGAGATAAAAACACGACTTTTTGGCGAAAAAAAATGGGGTTTTGGCTGAGTAAAGGTGCTTTTTGGTCCAAAAAACTGTTTTTTGCTGAGAAAATTTGAAATTTGCTGAGAATTTTCTTTTGCTCAAAACACCACGTTTTCACTGCTAAACGCAAGTTTTGGACGAGAAAAGCACATTTTAGGTGTCCAAAACACTGTTTTGCTGGAAAAAAAAGCTTTTTAGCCCAAAAAACTGAAAAATGGCCATTTTGGCTCTCAAAACCAGGTTTTTCGCTGACGGCGTGACCTGTTGGCTGAAACCCCCACTTTTTGCTCATGAAAATACCTCTTGAGATAAAAACACGACTTTTTGGCGAAAAAAAATGGGGTTTTGGCTGAGTAAAGGTGCTTTTTGGTCCAAAAAACTGTTTTTTGCTGAGAAAATTTGAAATTTGCTGAGAATTTTCTTTTGCTCAAAACACCACGTTTTCACTGCTAAACGCAAGTTTTGGACGAGAAAAGCACATTTTAGGTGTCCAAAACACTGTTTTGCTGGAAAAAAAAGCTTTTTAGCCCAAAAAACTGAAAAATGGCCATTTTGGCTCTCAAAACCAGGTTTTTCGCTGACGGCGTGACCTGTTGGCTGAAACCCCCACTTTTTGCTCATGAAAATACCTCTTGAGATAAAAACACGACTTTTTGGCGAAAAAAAATGGGGTTTTGGCTGAGTAAAGGTGCTTTTTGTTCCAAAAAACTGTTTTTTGCTGAGAAAATTTGAAATTTGCTGAGAATTTTCTTTTGCTCAAAACACCACGTTTTCACTGCTAAACGCAAGTTTTGGACGAGAAAAGCACATTTTAGGTGTCCAAAACACTGTTTTGCTGGAAAAAAAAAGCTTTTTAGCCCAAAAAACTGAAAAATGGCCATTTTGGCTCTCAAAACCAGGTTTTTCGCTGACGGCGTGACCTGTTGGCTGAAACCCCCACTTTTTGCTCATGAAAATACCTCTTGAGATAAAAACACGACTTTTTGGCGAAAAAAAATGGGGTTTTGGCTGAGTAAAGGTGCTTTTTGGTCCAAAAAACTGTTTTTTGCTGAGAAAATTTGAAATTTGCTGAGAATTTTCTTTTGCTCAAGACACCACGTTTTCACTGCTAAACGCAAGTTTTGGACGAGAAAAGCACATTTTAGGTGTCCAAAACACTGTTTTGCTGGAAAAAAAAGCTTTTTAGCCCAAAAAACTGAAAAATGGCCATTTTGGCTCTCAAAACCAGGTTTTTCGCTGACGGCGTGACCTGTTGGCTGAAACCCCCACTTTTTGCTCATGAAAATACCTCTTGAGATAAAAACACGACTTTTTGGCGAAAAAAAATGGGGTTTTGGCTGAGTAAAGGTGCTTTTTGGTCCAAAAAACTGTTTTTTGCTGAGAAAATTTGAAATTTGCTGAGAATTTTCTTTTGCTCAAAACACCACGTTTTCACTGCTAAACGCAAGTTTTGGACGAGAAAAGCACATTTTAGGTGTCCAAAACACTGTTTTGCTGGAAAAAAAAGCTTTTTAGCCCAAAAAACTGAAAAATGGCCATTTTGGCTCTCAAAACCAGGTTTTTCGCTGACGGCGTGACCTGTTGGCTGAAACCCCCACTTTTTGCTCATGAAAATACCTCTTGAGATAAAAACACGACTTTTTGGCGAAAAAAAATGGGGTTTTGGCTGAGTAAAGGTGCTTTTTGGTCCAAAAAACTGTTTTTTGCTGAGAAAATTTGAAATTTGCTGAGAATTTTCTTTTGCTCAAAACACCACGTTTTCACTGCTAAACGCAAGTTTTGGACGAGAAAAGCACATTTTAGGTGTCCAAAACACTGTTTTGCTGGAAAAAAAAAGCTTTTTAGCCCAAAAAACTGAAAAATGGCCATTTTGGCTCTCAAAACCAGGTTTTTCGCTGACGGCGTGACCTGTTGGCTGAAACCCCCACTTTTTGCTCATGAAAATACCTCTTGAGATAAAAACACGACTTTTTGGCGAAAAAAAATGGGGTTTTGGCTGAGTAAAGGTGCTTTTTGGTCCAAAAAACTGTTTTTTGCTGAGAAAATTTGAAATTTGCTGAGAATTTTCTTTCGCTCAAAACACCACGTTTTCACTGCTCAACGCAAGTTTTGGACGAGAAAAGCACATTTTAGGTGTCCAAAACACTGTTTTGCTGGAAAAAAAAGCTTTTTAGCCCAAAAAACTGAAAAATGGCCATTTTGGCTCTTAAAACCAGGTTTTTCGCTGACGGCGTGACCTGTTGGCTGAAACCCCCACTTTTTGCTCATGAAAATACCTCTTGAGATAAAAACACGACTTTTTGGCGAAAAAAAATGGGGTTTTGGCTGAGTAAAGGTGCTTTTTGGTCCAAAAAACTGTTTTTTGCTGAGAAAATTTGAAATTTGCTGAGAATTTTCTTTTGCTCAAAACACCACGTTTTCACTGCTAAACGCAAGTTTTGGACGAGAAAAGCACATTTTAGGTGTCCAAAACACTGTTTTGCTGGAAAAAAAAGCTTTTTAGCCCAAAAAACTGAAAAATGGCCATTTTGGCTCTCAAAACCAGGTTTTTCGCTGACGGCGTGACCTGTTGGCTGAAACCCCCACTTTTTGCTCATGAAAATACCTCTTGAGATAAAAACACGACTTTTTGGCGAAAAAAAATGGGGTTTTGGCTGAGTAAAGGTGCTTTTTGGTCCAAAAAACTGTTTTTTGCTGAGAAAATTTGAAATTTGCTGAGAATTTTCTTTTGCTCAAAACACCACGTTTTCACTGCTAAACGCAAGTTTTGGACGAGAAAAGCACATTTTAGGTGTCCAAAACACTGTTTTGCTGGAAAAAAAAGCTTTTTAGCTCAAAAAACTGAAAAATGGCCATTTTGGCTCTCAAAACCAGGTTTTTCGCTGACGGCGTGACCTGTTGGCTGAAACCCCCACTTTTTGCTCATGAAAATACCTCTTGAGATAAAAACACGACTTTTTGGAGAACAAAAATGGGGTTTTGGCTGAGTAAAGGTGCTTTTTGGTCCAAAAAACTGTTTTTTGCTGAGAAAATTTGAAATTTGCTGAGAATTTTCTTTTGCTCAAAACACCACGTTTTCACTGCTAAACGCAAGTTTTGGACGAGAAAAGCACATTTTAGGTGTCCAAAACACTGTTTTGCTGGAAAAAAAAGCTTTTTAGCCCAAAAAACTGAAAAATGGCCATTTTGGCTCTCAAAACCAGGTTTTTCGCTGACGGCGTGACCTGTTGGCTGAAACCCCCACTTTTTGCTCATGAAAATACCTCTTGAGATAAAAACACGACTTTTTGGCGAAAAAAAATGGGGTTTTGGCTGAGTAAAGGTGCTTTTTGGTCCAAAAAACTGTTTTTTGCTGAGAAAATTTGAAATTTGCTGAGAATTTTCTTTTGCTCAAAACACCACGTTTTCACTGCTAAACGCAAGTTTTGGACGAGAAAAGCACATTTTAGGTGTCCAAAACACTGTTTTGCTGGAAAAAAAAAGCTTTTTAGCCCAAAAAACTGAAAAATGGCCATTTTGGCTCTCAAAACCAGGTCTTTCGCTGACGGCGTGACCTGTTGGCTGAAACCCCCACTTTTTGCTCATGAAAATACCTCTTGAGATAAAAACACGACTTTTTGGCGAAAAAAAATGGGGTTTTGGCTGAGTAAAGGTGCTTTTTGGTCCAAAAAACTGTTTTTTGCTGAGAAAATTTGAAATTTGCTGAGAATTTTCTTTTGCTCAAAACACCACGTTTTCACTGCTAAACGCAAGTTTTGGACGAGAAAAGCACATTTTAGGTGTCCAAAACACTGTTTTGCTGGAAAAAAAAAGCTTTTTAGCCCAAAAAACTGAAAAATGGCCATTTTGGCTTTCAAAACCAGGTTTTTCGCTGACGGCGTGACCTGTTGGCTGAAACCCCCACTTTTTGCTCATGAAAATACCTCTTGAGATAAAAACACGACTTTTTGGCGAAAAAAAATGGGGTTTTGGCTGAGTAAAGGTGCTTTTTGGTCCAAAAAACTGTTTTTTGCTGAGAAAATTTGAAATTTGCTGAGAATTTTCTTTTGCTCAAAACACCACGTTTTCACTGCTAAACGCAAGTTTTGGACGAGAAAAGCACATTTTAGGTGTCCAAAACACTGTTTTGCTGGAAAAAAAAGCTTTTTAGCCCAAAAAACTGAAAAATGGCCATTTTGGCTCTCAAAACCAGGTTTTTCGCTGACGGCGTGACCTGTTGGCTGAAACCCCCACTTTTTGCTCATGAAAATACCTCTTGAGATAAAACCACGACTTTTTGGCGAAAAAAAATGGGGTTTTGGCTGAGTAAAGGTGCTTTTTGGTCCAAAAAACTGTTTTTTGCTGAGAAAATTTGAAATTTGCTGAGAATTTTCTTTTGCTCAAAACACCACGTTTTCACTGCTAAACGCAAGTTTTGGACGAGAAAAGCACATTTTAGGTGTCCAAAACACTGTTTTGCTGGGAAAAAAAGCTTTTTAGCCCAAAAAACTGAAAAATGGCCATTTTGGCTCTCAAAACCAGGTTTTTCGCTGACGGCGTGACCTGTTGGCTGAAACCCCCACTTTTTGCTCATGAAAATACCTCTTGAGATAAAACCACGACTTTTTGGCGAAAAAAAATGGGGTTTTGGCTGAGTAAAGGTGCTTTTTGGTCCAAAAAACTGTTTTTTGCTGAGAAAATTTGAAATTTGCTGAGAATTTTCTTTTGCTCAAAACACCACGTTTTCACTGCTAAACGCAAGTTTTGGACGAGAAAAGCACATTTTAGGTGTCCAAAACACTGTTTTGCTGGGAAAAAAAGCTTTTTAGCCCAAAAAACTGAAAAATGGCCATTTTGGCTCTCAAAACCAGGTTTTTCGCTGACGGCGTGACCTGTTGGCTGAAACCCCCACTTTTTGCTCATGAAAATACCTCTTGAGATAAAAACACGACTTTTTGGCGAAAAAAAATGGGGTTTTGGCTGAGTAAAGGTGCTTTTTGGTCCAAAAAACTGTTTTTTGCTGAGAAAATTTGAAATTTGCTGAGAATTTTCTTTTGCTCAAAACACCACGTTTTCACTGCTAAACGCAAGTTTTGGACGAGAAAAGCACATTTTAGGTGTCCAAAACACTGTTTTGCTGGAAAAAAAAGCTTTTTAGCCCAAAAAACTGAAAAATGGCCATTTTGGCTCTCAAAACCAGGTTTTTCACTGACGGCGTGACCTGTTGGCTGAAACCCCCACTTTTTGCTCATGAAAATACCTCTTGAGATAAAAACACGACTTTTTGGCGAAAAAAAATGGGGTTTTGGCTGAGTAAAGGTGCTTTTTGGTCCAAAAAACTGTTTTTTGCTGAGAAAATTTGAAATTTGCTGAGAATTTTCTTTTGCTCAAAACACCACGTTTTCACTGCTCAACGCAAGTTTTGGACGAGAAAAGCACATTTTAGGTGTCCAAAACACTGTTTTGCTGGAAAAAAAAGCTTTTTAGCCCAAAAAACTGAAAAATGGCCATTTTGGCTCTCAAAACCAGGTTTTTCGCTGACGGCGTGACCTGTTGGCTGAAACCCCCACTTTTTGCTCATGAAAATACCTCTTGAGATAAAAACACGACTTTTTGGCGAAAAAAAATGGGGTTTTGGCTGAGTAAAGGTGCTTTTTGGTCCAAAAAACTGTTTTTTGCTGAGAAAATTTGAAATTTGCTGAGAATTTTCTTTTGCTCAAAACACCACGTTTTCACTGCTCAACGCAAGTTTTGGACGAGAAAAGCACATTTTAGGTGTCCAAAACACTGTTTTGCTGGAAAAAAAAGCTTTTTAGCCCAAAAAACTGAAAAATGGCCATTTTGGCTCTCAAAACCAGGTTTTTCGCTGACGGCGTGACCTGTTGGCTGAAACCCCCACTTTTTGCTCATGAAAATACCTCTTGAGATAAAAACACGACTTTTTGGCGAAAAAAAATGGGGTTTTGGCTGAGTAAAGGTGCTTTTTGGTCCAAAAAACTGTTTTTTGCTGAGAAAATTTGAAATTTGCTGAGAATTTTCTTTTGCTCAAAACACCACGTTTTCACTGCTCAACGCAAGTTTTGGACGAGAAAAGCACATTTTAGGTGTCCAAAACACTGTTTTGCTGGAAAAAAAAGCTTTTTAGCCCAAAAAACTGAAAAATGGCCATTTTGGCTCTCAAAACCAGGTTTTTCGCTGACGGCGTGACCTGTTGGCTGAAACCCCCACTTTTTGCTCATGAAAATACCTCTTGAGATAAAAACACGACTTTTTGGCGAAAAAAAATGGGGTTTTGGCTGAGTAAAGGTGCTTTTTGGTCCAAAAAACTGTTTTTTGCTGAGAAAATTTGAAATTTGCTGAGAATTTTCTTTTGCTCAAAACACCACGTTTTCACTGCTAAACGCAAGTTTTGGACGAGAAAAGCACATTTTAGGTGTCCAAAACACTGTTTTGCTGGAAAAAAAAGCTTTTTAGCCCAAAAAACTGAAAAATGGCCATTTTGGCTCTCAAAACCAGGTTTTTCGCTGACGGCGTGACCTGTTGGCTGAAACCCCAACTTTTTGCTCATGAAAATACCTCTTGAGATAAAAACACGACTTTTTGGCGAAAAAAAATGGGGTTTTGGCTGAGTAAAGGTGCTTTTTGGTCCAAAAAACTGTTTTTTGCTGAGAAAATTTGAAATTTGCTGAGAATTTTCTTTTGCTCAAAACACCACGTTTTCACTGCTAAACGCAAGTTTTGGACGAGAAAAGCACATTTTAGGTGTCCAAAACACTGTTTTGCTGGAAAAAAAAAGCTTTTTAGCCCAAAAAACTGAAAAATGGCCATTTTGGCTCTCAAAACCAGGTCTTTCGCTGACGGCGTGACCTGTTGGCTGAAACCCCCACTTTTTGCTCATGAAAATACCTCTTGAGATAAAAACACGACTTTTTGGCGAAAAAAAATGGGGTTTTGGCTGAGTAAAGGTGCTTTTTGGTCCAAAAAACTGTTTTTTGCTGAGAAAATTTGAAATTTGCTGAGAATTTTCTTTTGCTCAAAACACCACGTTTTCACTGCTAAACGCAAGTTTTGGACGAGAAAAGCACATTTTAGGTGTCCAAAACACTGTTTTGCTGGAAAAAAAAGCTTTTTAGCCCAAAAAACTGAAAAATGGCCATTTTGGCTCTCAAAACCAGGTTTTTCGCTGACGGCGTGACCTGTTGGCTGAAACCCCCACTTTTTGCTCATGAAAATACCTCTTGAGATAAAAACACGACTTTTTGGCGAAAAAAAATGGGGTTTTGGCTGAGTAAAGGTGCTTTTTGGTCCAAAAAACTGTTTTTTGCTGAGAAAATTTGAAATTTGCTGAGAATTTTCTTTTGCTCAAAACACCACGTTTTCACTGCTAAACGCAAGTTTTGGACGAGAAAAGCACATTTTAGGTGTCCAAAACACTGTTTTGCTGGAAAAAAAAGCTTTTTAGCCCAAAAAACTGAAAAATGGCCATTTTGGCTCTCAAAACCAGGTTTTTCGCTGACGGCGTGACCTGTTGGCTGAAACCCCCACTTTTTGCTCATGAAAATACCTCTTGAGATAAAACCACGACTTTTTGGCGAAAAAAAATGGGGTTTTGGCTGAGTAAAGGTGCTTTTTGGTCCAAAAAACTGTTTTTTGCTGAGAAAATTTGAAATTTGCTGAGAATTTTCTTTTGCTCAAAACACCACGTTTTCACTGCTAAACGCAAGTTTTGGACGAGAAAAGCACATTTTAGGTGTCCAAAACACTGTTTTGCTGGGAAAAAAAGCTTTTTAGCCCAAAAAACTGAAAAATGGCCATTTTGGCTCTCAAAACCAGGTTTTTCGCTGACGGCGTGACCTGTTGGCTGAAACCCCCACTTTTTGCTCATGAAAATACCTCTTGAGATAAAAACACGACTTTTTGGCGAAAAAAAATGGGGTTTTGGCTGAGTAAAGGTGCTTTTTGGTCCAAAAAACTGTTTTTTGCTGAGAAAATTTGAAATTTGCTGAGAATTTTCTTTTGCTCAAAACACCACGTTTTCACTGCTCAACGCAAGTTTTGGACGAGAAAAGCACATTTTAGGTGTCCAAAACACTGTTTTGCTGGAAAAAAAAGCTTTTTAGCCCAAAAAACTGAAAAATGGCCATTTTGGCTCTCAAAACCAGGTTTTTCGCTGACGGCGTGACCTGTTGGCTGAAACCCCCACTTTTTGCTCATGAAAATACCTCTTGAGATAAAAACACGACTTTTTGGCGAAAAAAAATGGGGTTTTGGCTGAGTAAAGGTGCTTTTTGGTCCAAAAAACTGTTTTTTGCTGAGAAAATTTGAAATTTGCTGAGAATTTTCTTTTGCTCAAAACACCACGTTTTCACTGCTCAACGCAAGTTTTGGACGAGAAAAGCACATTTTAGGTGTCCAAAACACTGTTTTGCTGGAAAAAAAAGCTTTTTAGCCCAAAAAGCTGAAAAATGGCCATTTTGGCTCTCAAAACCAGGTTTTTCGCTGACGGCGTGACCTGTTGGCTGAAACCCCCACTTTTTGCTCATGAAAATACCTCTTGAGATAAAAACACGACTTTTTGGCGAAAAAAAATGGGGTTTTGGCTGAGTAAAGGTGCTTTTTGGTCCAAAAAACTGTTTTTTGCTGAGAAAATTTGAAATTTGCTGAGAATTTTCTTTTGCTCAAAACACCACGTTTTCACTGCTCAACGCAAGTTTTGGACGAGAAAAGCACATTTTAGGTGTCCAAAACACTGTTTTGCTGGAAAAAAAAGCTTTTTAGCCCAAAAAACTGAAAAATGGCCATTTTGGCTCTCAAAACCAGGTTTTTCGCTGACGGCGTGACCTGTTGGCTGAAACCCCCACTTTTTGCTCATGAAAATACCTCTTGAGATAAAAACACGACTTTTTGGCGAAAAAAAATGGGGTTTTGGCTGAGTAAAGGTGCTTTTTGGTCCAAAAAACTGTTTTTTGCTGAGAAAATTTGAAATTTGCTGAGAATTTTCTTTTGCTCAAAACACCACGTTTTCACTGCTCAACGCAAGTTTTGGACGAGAAAAGCACATTTTAGGTGTCCAAAACACTGTTTTGCTGGAAAAAAAAGCTTTTTAGCCCAAAAAACTGAAAAATGGCCATTTTGGCTCTCAAAACCAGGTTTTTCGCTGACGGCGTGACCTGTTGGCTGAAACCCCCACTTTTTGCTCATGAAAATACCTCTTGAGATAAAAACACGACTTTTTGGCGAAAAAAAATGGGGTTTTGGCTGAGTAAAGGTGCTTTTTGGTCCAAAAAACTGTTTTTTGCTGAGAAAATTTGAAATTTGCTGAGAATTTTCTTTTGCTCAAAACACCACGTTTTCACTGCTCAACGCAAGTTTTGGACGAGAAAAGCACATTTTAGGTGTCCAAAACACTGTTTTGCTGGAAAAAAAAGCTTTTTAGCCCAAAAAACTGAAAAATGGCCATTTTGGCTGTCAAAACCAGGTTTTTCGCTGACGGCGTGACCTGTTGGCTGAAACCCCCACTTTTTGCTCATGAAAATACCTCTTGAGATAAAAACACGACTTTTTGGCGAAAAAAAAAGGGGTTTTGGCTGAGTAAAGGTGCTTTTTGGTCCAAAAAACTGTTTTTTGCTGAGAAAATTTGAAATTTGCTGAGAATTTTCTTTTGCTCAAAACACCACGTTTTAACTGCTAAACGCAAGTTTTGGACGAGAAAAGCACATTTTAGGTGTCCAAAACACTGTTTTGCTGGAAAAAAAAGCTTTTTAGCCCAAAAAACTGAAAAATGGCCATTTTGGCTCTCAAAACCAGGTTTTTCGCTGACGGCGTGACCTGTTGGCTGAAACCCCCACTTTTTGCTCATGAAAATACCTCTTGAGATAAAAACACGACTTTTTGGCGAAAAAAAATGGGGTTTTGGCTGAGTAAAGGTGCTTTTTGGTCCAAAAAACTGTTTTTTGCTGAGAAAATTTGAAATTTGCTGAGAATTTTCTTTTGCTCAAAACACCACGTTTTAACTGCTAAACGCAAGTTTTGGACGAGAAAAGCACATTTTAGGTGTCCAAAACACTGTTTTGCTGGAAAAAAAAGCTTTTTAGCCCAAAAAACTGAAAAATGGCCATTTTGGCTCTCAAAACCAGGTTTTTCGCTGACGGCGTGACCTGTTGGCTGAAACCCCCACTTTTTGCTCATGAAAATACCTCTTGAGATAAAAACACGACTTTTTGGCGAAAAAAAATGGGGTTTTGGCTGAGTAAAGGTGCTTTTTGGTCCAAAAAACTGTTTTTTGCTGAGAAAATTTGAAATTTGCTGAGAATTTTCTTTTGCTCAAAACACCACGTTTTCACTGCTAAACGCAAGTTTTGGACGAGAAAAGCACATTTTAGGTGTCCAAAACACTGTTTTGCTGGAAAAAAAAGCTTTTTAGCCCAAAAAACTGAAAAATGGCCATTTTGGCTCTCAAAACCAGGTTTTTCGCTGACGGCGTGACCTGTTGGCTGAAACCCCCACTTTTTGCTCATGAAAATACCTCTTGAGATAAAAACACGACTTTTTGGCGAAAAAAAATGGGGTTTGGCTGAGTAAAGGTGCTTTTTGGTCCAAAAAACTGTTTTTTGCTGAGAAAATTTGAAATTTGCTGAGAATTTTCTTTTGCTCAAAACACCACGTTTTCACTGCTCAACGCAAGTTTTGGACGAGAAAAGCACATTTTAGGTGTCCAAAACACTGTTTTGCTGGAAAAAAAAGCTTTTTAGCCCAAAAAACTGAAAAATGGCCATTTTGGCTCTCAAAACCAGGTTTTTCGCTGACGGCGTGACCTGTTGGCTGAAACCCCCACTTTTTGCTCATGAAAATACCTCTTGAGATAAAAACACGACTTTTTGGCGAAAAAAAAAGGGGTTTTGGCTGAGTAAAGGTGCTTTTTGGTCCAAAAAACTGTTTTTTGCTGAGAAAATTTGAAATTTGCTGAGAATTTTCTTTTGCTCAAAACACCACGTTTTCACTGCTCAACGCAAGTTTTGGACGAGAAAAGCACATTTTAGGTGTCCAAAACACTGTTTTGCTGGAAAAAAAAGCTTTTTAGCCCAAAAAACTGAAAAATGGCCATTTTGGCTCTCAAAACCAGGTTTTTCGCTGACGGCGTGACCTGTTGGCTGAAACCCCCACTTTTTGCTCATGAAAATACCTCTTGAGATAAAAACACGACTTTTTGGCGAAAAAAAAAGGGGTTTTGGCTGAGTAAAGGTGCTTTTTGGTCCAAAAAACTGTTTTTTGCTGAGAAAATTTGAAATTTGCTGAGAATTTTCTTTTGCTCAAAACACCACGTTTTCACTGCTAAACGCAAGTTTTGGACGAGAAAAGCACATTTTAGGTGTCCAAAACACTGTTTTGCTGGAAAAAAAGCTTTTTAGCCCAAAAAACTGAAAAATGGCCATTTTGGCTCTCAAAACCAGGTTTTTCGCTGACGGCGTGACCTGTTGGCTGAAACCCCCACTTTTTGCTCATGAAAATACCTCTTGAGATAAAAACACGACTTTTTGGCGAAAAAAAATGGGGTTTTGGCTGAGTAAAGGTGCTTTTTGGTCCAAAAAACTGTTTTTTGCTGAGAAAATTTGAAATTTGCTGAGAATTTTCTTTTGCTCAAAACACCACGTTTTCACTGCTAAACGCAAGTTTTGGACGAGAAAAGCACATTTTAGGTGTCCAAAACACTGTTTTGCTGGAAAAAAAAGCTTTTTAGCCCAAAAAACTGAAAAATGGCCATTTTGGCTCTCAAAACCAGGTTTTTCGCTGACGGCGTGACCTGTTGGCTGAAACCCCCACTTTTTGCTCATGAAAATACCTCTTGAGATAAAACCACGACTTTTTGGCGAAAAAAAATGGGGTTTTGGCTGAGTAAAGGTGCTTTTTGGTCCAAAAAACTGTTTTTTGCTGAGAAAATTTGAAATTTGCTGAGAATTTTCTTTTGCTCAAAACACCACGTTTTCACTGCTAAACGCAAGTTTTGGACGAGAAAAGCACATTTTAGGTGTCCAAAACACTGTTTTGCTGGGAAAAAAAGCTTTTTAGCCCAAACAACTGAAAAATTGCCATTTTGGCTCTCAAAACCAGGTTTTTCGCTGACGGCGTGACCTGTTGGCTGAAACCCCCACTTTTTGCTCATGAAAATACCTCTTGAGATAAAAACACGACTTTTTGGCGAAAAAAAATGGGGTTTTGGCTGAGTAAAGGTGCTTTTTGGTCCAAAAAACTGTTTTTTGCTGAGAAAATTTGAAATTTGCTGAGAATTTTCTTTTGCTCAAAACACCACGTTTTCACTGCTCAACGCAAGTTTTGGACGAGAAAAGCACATTTTAGGTGTCCAAAACACTGTTTTGCTGGAAAAAAAAGCTTTTTAGCCCAAAAAACTGAAAAATGGCCATTTTGGCTCTCAAAACCAGGTTTTTCGCTGACGGCGTGACCTGTTGGCTGAAACCCCCACTTTTTGCTCATGAAAATACCTCTTGAGATAAAAACACGACTTTTTGGCGAAAAAAAATGGGGTTTTGGCTGAGTAAAGGTGCTTTTTGGTCCAAAAAACTGTTTTTTGCTGAGAAAATTTGAAATTTGCTGAGAATTTTCTTTTGCTCAAAACACCACGTTTTCACTGCTCAACGCAAGTTTTGGACGAGAAAAGCACATTTTAGGTGTCCAAAACACTGTTTTGCTGGAAAAAAAAGCTTTTTAGCCCAAAAAACTGAAAAATGGCCATTTTGGCTCTCAAAACCAGGTTTTTCGCTGATGGCGTGACCTGTTGGCTGAAACCCCCACTTTTTGCTCATGAAAATACCTCTTGAGATAAAAACACGACTTTTTGGCGAAAAAAAATGGGGTTTTGGCTGAGTAAAGGTGCTTTTTGGTCCAAAAAACTGTTTTTTGCTGAGAAAATTTGAAATTTGCTGAGAATTTTCTTTTGCTCAAAACACCACGTTTTCACTGCTCAACGCAAGTTTTGGACGAGAAAAGCACATTTTAGGTGTCCAAAACACTGTTTTGCTGGAAAAAAAAGCTTTTTAGCCCAAAAAACTGAAAAATGGCCATTTTGGCTCTCAAAACCAGGTTTTTCGCTGACGGCGTGACCTGTTGGCTGAAACCCCCACTTTTTGCTCATGAAAATACCTCTTGAGATAAAAACACGACTTTTTGGCGAAAAAAAATGGGGTTTTGGCTGAGTAAAGGTGCTTTTTGGTCCAAAAAACTGTTTTTTGCTGAGAAAATTTGAAATTTGCTTAGAATTTTCTTTTGCTCAAAACACCACGTTTTCACTGCTCAACGCAAGTTTTGGACGAGAAAAGCACATTTTAGGTGTCCAAAACACTGTTTTGCTGGAAAAAAAAGCTTTTTAGCCCAAAAAACTGAAAAATGGCCATTGTGGCTCTCAAAACCAGGTTTTTCGCTGACGGCGTGACCTGTTGGCTGAAACCCCCACTTTTTGCTCATGAAAATACCTCTTGAGATAAAAACACGACTTTTTGGCGAAAAAAAATGGGGTTTTGGCTGAGTAAAGGTGCTTTTTGGTCCAAAAAACTGTTTTTTGCTGAGAAAATTTGAAATTTGCTGAGAATTTTCTTTTGCTCAAAACACCACGTTTTCACTGCTCAACGCAAGTTTTGGACGAGAAAAGCACATTTTAGGTGTCCAAAACACTGTTTTGCTGGAAAAAAAAGCTTTTTAGCCCAAAAAACTGAAAAATGGCCATTTTGGCTCTCAAAACCAGGTTTTTCGCTGACGGCGTGACCTGTTGGCTGAAACCCCCACTTTTTGCTCATGAAAATACCTCTTGAGATAAAAACACGACTTTTTGGCGAAAAAAAATGGGGTTTTGGCTGAGTAAAGGTGCTTTTTGGTCCAAAAAACTGTTTTTTGCTGAGAAAATTTGAAATTTGCTGAGAATTTTCTTTTGCTCAAAACACCACGTTTTCACTGCTCAACGCAAGTTTTGGACGAGAAAAGCACATTTTAGGTGTCCAAAACACTGTTTTGCTGGAAAAAAAAGCTTTTTAGCCCAAAAAACTGAAAAATGGCCATTTTGGCTCTCAAAACCAGGTTTTTCGCTGACGGCGTGACCTGATGGCTGAAACCCCCACTTTTTGCTCATGAAAATACCTCTTGAGATAAAAACACGACTTTTTGGCGAAAAAAAATGGGGTTTGGCTGAGTAAAGGTGCTTTTTGGTCCAAAAAACTGTTTTTTGCTGAGAAAATTTGAAATTTGCTGAGAATTTTCTTTTGCTCAAAACACCACGTTTTCACTGCTCAACGCAAGTTTTGGACGAGAAAAGCACATTTTAGGTGTCCAAAACACTGTTTTGCTGGAAAAAAAAGCTTTTTAGCCCAAAAAACTGAAAAATGGCCATTTTGGCTCTCAAAACCAGGTTTTTCGCTGACGGCGTGACCTGTTGGCTGAAACCCCCACTTTTTGCTCATGAAAATACCTCTTGAGATAAAAACACGACTTTTTGGCGAAAAAAAATGGGGTTTTGGCTGAGTAAAGGTGCTTTTTGGTCCAAAAAACTGTTTTTTGCTGAGAAAATTTGAAATTTGCTGAGAATTTTCTTTTGCTCAAAACACCACGTTTTCACTGCTAAACGCAAGTTTTGGACGAGAAAAGCACATTTTAGGTGTCCAAAACACTGTTTTGCTGGAAAAAAAAAGCTTTTTAGCCCAAAAAACTGAAAAATGGCCATTTTGGCTCTCAAAACCAGGTTTTTCGCTGACGGCGTGACCTGTTGGCTGAAACCCCCACTTTTTGCTCATGAAAATACCTCTTGAGATAAAAACACGACTTTTTGGCGAAAAAAAATGGGGTTTTGGCTGAGTAAAGGTGCTTTTTGGTCCAAAAAACTGTTTTTTGCTGAGAAAATTTGAAATTTGCTGAGAATTTTCTTTTGCTCAAAACACCACGTTTTCACTGCTCAACGCAAGTTTTGGACGAGAAAAGCACATTTTAGGTGTCCAAAACACTGTTTTGCTGGAAAAAAAAGCTTTTTAGCCCAAAAAACTGAAAAATGGCCATTTTGGCTCTCAAAACCAGGTTTTTCGCTGACGGCGTGACCTGTTGGCTGAAACCCCCACTTTTTGCTCATGAAAATACCTCTTGAGATAAAACCACGACTTTTTGGCGAAAAAAAATGGGGTTTTGGCTGAGTAAAGGTGCTTTTTGGTCCAAAAAACTGTTTTTTGCTGAGAAAATTTGAAATTTGCTGAGAATTTTCTTTTGCTCAAAACACCACGTTTTCACTGCTAAACGCAAGTTTTGGACGAGAAAAGCACATTTTAGGTGTCCAAAACACTGTTTTGCTGGAAAAAAAAGCTTTTTAGCCCAAAAAGCTGAAAAATGGCCATTTTGGCTCTCAAAACCAGGTTTTTCGCTGACGGCGTGACCTGTTGGCTGAAACCCCCACTTTTTGCTCATGAAAATACCTCTTGAGATAAAAACACGACTTTTTGGCGAACAAAAATGGGGTTTTGGCTGAGTAAAGGTGCTTTTTGGTCCAAAAAACTGTTTTTTGCTGAGAAAATTTGAAATTTGCTGAGAATTTTCTTTTGCTCAAAACACCACGTTTTCACTGCTAAACGCAAGTTTTGGACGAGAAAAGCACATTTTAGGTGTCCAAAACACTGTTTTGCTGGAAAAAAAAGCTTTTTAGCCCAAAAAACTGAAAAATGGCCATTTTGGCTCTCAAAACCAGGTTTTTCGCTGACGGCGTGACCTGTTGGCTGAAACCCCCACTTTTTGCTCATGAAAATACCTCTTGAGATAAAAACACGACTTTTTGGCGAAAAAAAATGGGGTTTTGGCTGAGTAAAGGTGCTTTTTGGTCCAAAAAACTGTTTTTTGCTGAGAAAATTTGAAATTTGCTGAGAATTTTCTTTTGCTCAAAACACCACGTTTTCACTGCTAAACGCAAGTTTTGGACGAGAAAAGCACATTTTAGGTGTCCAAAACACTGTTTTGCTGGAAAAAAAAGCTTTTTAGCCCAAAAAACTGAAAAATGGCCATTTTGGCTCTCAAAACCAGGTTTTTCGCTGACGGCGTGACCTGTTGGCTGAAACCCCCACTTTTTGCTCATGAAAATACCTCTTGAGATAAAAACACGACTTTTTGGCGAAAAAAAATGGGGTTTTGGCTGAGTAAAGGTGCTTTTTGGTCCAAAAAACTGTTTTTTGCTGAGAAAATTTGAAATTTGCTGAGAATTTTCTTTTGCTCAAGACACCACGTTTTCACTGCTAAACGCAAGTTTTGGACGAGAAAAGCACATTTTAGGTGTCCAAAACACTGTTTTGCTGGAAAAAAAAGCTTTTTAGCCCAAAAAACTGAAAAATGGCCATTTTGGCTCTCAAAACCAGGTTTTTCGCTGACGGCGTGACCTGTTGGCTGAAACCCCCACTTTTTGCTCATGAAAATACCTCTTGAGATAAAAACACGACTTTTTGGCGAAAAAAAATGGGGTTTTGGCTGAGTAAAGGTGCTTTTTGGTCCAAAAAACTGTTTTTTGCTGAGAAAATTTGAAATTTGCTGAGAATTTTCTTTTGCTCAAAACACCACGTTTTCACTGCTAAACGCAAGTTTTGGACGAGAAAAGCACATTTTAGGTGTCCAAAACACTGTTTTGCTGGAAAAAAAAGCTTTTTAGCCCAAAAAACTGAAAAATGGCCATTTTGGCTCTCAAAACCAGGTTTTTCGCTGACGGCGTGACCTGTTGGCTGAAACCCCCACTTTTTGCTCATGAAAATACCTCTTGAGATAAAAACACGACTTTTTGGCGAAAAAAAATGGGGTTTTGGCTGAGTAAAGGTGCTTTTTGGTCCAAAAAACTGTTTTTTGCTGAGAAAATTTGAAATTTGCTGAGAATTTTCTTTTGCTCAAGACACCACGTTTTCACTGCTAAACGCAAGTTTTGGACGAGAAAAGCACATTTTAGGTGTCCAAAACACTGTTTTGCTGGAAAAAAAAGCTTTTTAGCCCAAAAAACTGAAAAATGGCCATTTTGGCTCTCAAAACCAGGTTTTTCGCTGACGGCGTGACCTGTTGGCTGAAACCCCCACTTTTTGCTCATGAAAATACCTCTTGAGATAAAAACACGACTTTTTGGCGAAAAAAAATGGGGTTTTGGCTGAGTAAAGGTGCTTTTTGGTCCAAAAAACTGTTTTTTGCTGAGAAAATTTGAAATTTGCTGAGAATTTTCTTTTGCTCAAAACACCACGTTTTCACTGCTCAACGCAAGTTTTGGACGAGAAAAGCACATTTTAGGTGTCCAAAACACTGTTTTGCTGGAAAAAAAAGCTTTTTAGCCCAAAAAACTGAAAAATGGCCATTTTGGCTCTCAAAACCAGGTTTTTCGCTGACGGCGTGACCTGTTGGCTGAAACCCCCACTTTTTGCTCATGAAAATACCTCTTGAGATAAAAACACGACTTTTTGGCGAAAAAAAATGGGGTTTTGGCTGAGTAAAGGTGCTTTTTGGTCCAAAAAACTGTTTTTTGCTGAGAAAATTTGAAATTTGCTGAGAATTTTCTTTTGCTCAAAACACCACGTTTTCACTGCTAAACGCAAGTTTTGGACGAGAAAAGCACATTTTAGGTGTCCAAAACACTGTTTTGCTGGAAAAAAAAAGCTTTTTAGCCCAAAAAACTGAAAAATGGCCATTTTGGCTCTCAAAACCAGGTTTTTCGCTGACGGCGTGACCTGTTGGCTGAAACCCCCACTTTTTGCTCATGAAAATACCTCTTGAGATAAAAACACGACTTTTTGGCGAAAAAAAATGGGGTTTTGGCTGAGTAAAGGTGCTTTTTGGTCCAAAAAACTGTTTTTTGCTGAGAAAATTTGAAATTTGCTGAGAATTTTCTTTTGCTCAAGACACCACGTTTTCACTGCTAAACGCAAGTTTTGGACGAGAAAAGCACATTTTAGGTGTCCAAAACACTGTTTTGCTGGAAAAAAAAGCTTTTTAGCCCAAAAAACTGAAAAATGGCCATTTTGGCTCTCAAAACCAGGTTTTTCGCTGACGGCGTGACCTGTTGGCTGAAACCCCCACTTTTTGCTCATGAAAATACCTCTTGAGATAAAAACACGACTTTTTGGCGAAAAAAAATGGGGTTTTGGCTGAGTAAAGGTGCTTTTTGGTCCAAAAAACTGTTTTTTGCTGAGAAAATTTGAAATTTGCTGAGAATTTTCTTTTGCTCAAAACACCACGTTTTCACTGCTAAACGCAAGTTTTGGACGAGAAAAGCACATTTTAGGTGTCCAAAACACTGTTTTGCTGGAAAAAAAAGCTTTTTAGCCCAAAAAACTGAAAAATGGCCATTTTGGCTCTCAAAACCAGGTTTTTCGCTGACGGCGTGACCTGTTGGCTGAAACCCCCACTTTTTGCTCATGAAAATACCTCTTGAGATAAAAACACGACTTTTTGGCGAAAAAAAATGGGGTTTTGGCTGAGTAAAGGTGCTTTTTGGTCCAAAAAACTGTTTTTTGCTGAGAAAATTTGAAATTTGCTGAGAATTTTCTTTTGCTCAAAACACCGCGTTTTCATTGCTAAACGCAAGTTTTGGACGAGAAAAGCACATTTTAGGTGTCCAAAACACTGTTTTGCTGGAAAAAAAAGCTTTTTAGCCCAAAAAACTGAAAAATGGCCATTTTGGCTCTCAAAACCAGGTTTTTCGCTGACGGCGTGACCTGTTGGCTGAAACCCCCACTTTTTGCTCATGAAAATACCTCTTGAGATAAAAACACGACTTTTTGGCGAAAAAAAATGGGGTTTTGGCTGAGTAAAGGTGCTTTTTGGTCCAAAAAACTGTTTTTTGCTGAGAAAATTTGAAATTTGCTGAGAATTTTCTTTTGCTCAAAACACCGCGTTTTCATTGCTAAACGCAAGTTTTGGACGAGAAAAGCACATTTTAGGTGTCCAAAACACTGTTTTGCTGGAAAAAAAAGCTTTTTAGCCCAAAAAACTGAAAAATGGCCATTTTGGCTCTCAAAACCAGGTTTTTCGCTGACGGCGTGACCTGTTGGCTGAAACCCCAACTTTTTGCTCATGAAAATACCTCTTGAGATAAAAACACGACTTTTTGGCGAAAAAAAATGGGGTTTTGGCTGAGTAAAGGTGCTTTTTGGTCCAAAAAACTGTTTTTTGCTGAGAAAATTTGAAATTTGCTGAGAATTTTCTTTTGCTCAAAACACCACGTTTTCACTGCTCAACGCAAGTTTTGGACGAGAAAAGCACATTTTAGGTGTCCAAAACACTGTTTTGCTGGAAAAAAAAGCTTTTTAGCCCAAAAAACTGAAAAATGGCCATTTTGGCTCTCAAAACCAGGTTTTTCGCTGACGGCGTGACCTGTTGGCTGAAACCCCCACTTTTTGCTCATGAAAATACCTCTTGAGATAAAAACACGACTTTTTGGCGAAAAAAAATGGGGTTTTGGCTGAGTAAAGGTGCTTTTTGGTCCAAAAAACTGTTTTTTGCTGAGAAAATTTGTAATTTGCTGAGAATTTTCTTTTGCTCAAAACACCGCGTTTTCATTGCTAAACGCAAGTTTTGGACGAGAAAAGCACATTTTAGGTGTCCAAAACACTGTTTTGCTGGAAAAAAAAGCTTTTTAGCCCAAAAAACTGAAAAATGGCCATTTTGGCTCTCAAAACCAGGTTTTTCGCTGACGGCGTGACCTGTTGGCTGAAACCCCCACTTTTTGCTCATGAAAATACCTCTTGAGATAAAAACACGACTTTTTGGCGAAAAAAAATGGGGTTTTGGCTGAGTAAAGGTGCTTTTTGGTCCAAAAAACTGTTTTTTGCTGAGAAAATTTGAAATTTGCTGAGAATTTTCTTTTGCTCAAAACACCGCGTTTTCATTGCTAAACGCAAGTTTTGGACGAGAAAAGCACATTTTAGGTGTCCAAAACACTGTTTTGCTGGAAAAAAAAGCTTTTTAGCCCAAAAAACTGAAAAATGGCCATTTTGGCTCTCAAAACCAGGTTTTTCGCTGACGGCGTGACCTGTTGGCTGAAACCCCCACTTTTTGCTCATGAAAATACCTCTTGAGATAAAAACACGACTTTTTGGCGAAAAAAAATGGGGTTTTGGCTGAGTAAAGGTGCTTTTTGGTCCAAAAAACTGTTTTTTGCTGAGAAAATTTGAAATTTGCTGAGAATTTTCTTTTGCTCAAAACACCACGTTTTCACTGCTAAACGCAAGTTTTGGACGAGAAAAGCACATTTTAGGTGTCCAAAACACTGTTTTGCTGGAAAAAAAAGCTTTTTAGCCCAAAAAACTGAAAAATGGCCATTTTGGCTCTCAAAACCAGGTTTTTCGCTGACGGCGTGACCTGTTGGCTGAAACCCCCACTTTTTGCTCATGAAAATACCTCTTGAGATAAAAACACGACTTTTTGGCGAAAAAAAATGGGGTTTTGGCTGAGTAAAGGTGCTTTTTGGTCCAAAAAACTGTTTTTTGCTGAGAAAATTTGAAATTTGCTGAGAATTTTCTTTTGCTCAAAACACCACGTTTTCACTGCTAAACGCAAGTTTTGGACGAGAAAAGCACATTTTAGGTGTCCAAAACACTGTTTTGCTGGAAAAAAAAGCTTTTTAGCCCAAAAAACTGAAAAATGGCCATTTTGGCTCTCAAAACCAGGTTTTTCGCTGACGGCGTGACCTGTTGGCTGAAACCCCCACTTTTTGCTCATGAAAATACCTCTTGAGATAAAAACACGACTTTTTGGCGAAAAAAAATGGGGTTTTGGCTGAGTAAAGGTGCTTTTTGGTCCAAAAAACTGTTTTTTGCTGAGAAAATTTGAAATTTGCTGAGAATTTTCTTTTGCTCAAAACACCACGTTTTCACTGCTAAACGCAAGTTTTGGACGAGAAAAGCACATTTTAGGTGTCCAAAACACTGTTTTGCTGGAAAAAAAAGCTTTTTAGCCCAAAAAACTGAAAAATGGCCATTTTGGCTCTCAAAACCAGGTTTTTCGCTGACGGCGTGACCTGTTGGCTGAAACCCCCACTTTTTGCTCATGAAAATACCTCTTGAGATAAAAACACGACTTTTTGGCGAAAAAAAATGGGGTTTTGGCTGAGTAAAGGTGCTTTTTGGTCCAAAAAACTGTTTTTTGCTGAGAAAATTTGAAATTTGCTGAGAATTTTCTTTTGCTCAAAACACCACGTTTTCACTGCTAAACGCAAGTTTTGGACGAGAAAAGCACATTTTAGGTGTCCAAAACACTGTTTTGCTGGGAAAAAAAGCTTTTTAGCCCAAAAAACTGAAAAATGGCCATTTTGGCTCTCAAAACCAGGTTTTTCGCTGACGGCGTGACCTGTTGGCTGAAACCCCCACTTTTTGCTCATGAAAATACCTCTTGAGATAAAAACACGACTTTTTGGCGAAAAAAAATGGGGTTTTGGCTGAGTAAAGGTGCTTTTTGGTCCAAAAAACTGTTTTTTGCTGAGAAAATTTGAAATTTGCTGAGAATTTTCTTTTGCTCAAAACACCACGTTTTCATTGCTAAACGCAAGTTTTGGACGAGAAAAGCACATTTTAGGTGTCCAAAACACTGTTTTGCTGGAAAAAAAAGCTTTTTAGCCCAAAAAACTGAAAAATGGCCATTTTGGCTCTCAAAACCAGGTTTTTCGCTGACGGCGTGACCTGTTGGCTGAAACCCCCACTTTTTGCTCATGAAAATACCTCTTGAGATAAAAACACGACTTTTTGGCGAAAAAAAATGGGGTTTTGGCTGAGTAAAGGTGCTTTTTGGTCCAAAAAACTGTTTTTTGCTGAGAAAATTTGAAATTTGCTGAGAATTTTCTTTTGCTCAAAACACCACGTTTTCACTGCTAAACGCAAGTTTTGGACGAGAAAAGCACATTTTAGGTGTCCAAAACACTGTTTTGCTGGAAAAAAAAAGCTTTTTAGCCCAAAAAACTGAAAAATGGCCATTTTGGCTCTCAAAACCAGGTTTTTCGCTGACGGCGTGACCTGTTGGCTGAAACCCCCACTTTTTGCTCATGAAAATACCTCTTGAGATAAAAACACGACTTTTTGGCGAAAAAAAATGGGGTTTTGGCTGAGTAAAGGTGCTTTTTGGTCCAAAAAACTGTTTTTTGCTGAGAAAATTTGAAATTTGCTGAGAATTTTCTTTTGCTCAAGACACCACGTTTTCACTGCTAAACGCAAGTTTTGGACGAGAAAAGCACATTTTAGGTGTCCAAAACACTGTTTTGCTGGAAAAAAAAGCTTTTTAGCCCAAAAAACTGAAAAATGGCCATTTTGGCTCTCAAAACCAGGTTTTTCGCTGACGGCGTGACCTGTTGGCTGAAACCCCCACTTTTTGCTCATGAAAATACCTCTTGAGATAAAAACACGACTTTTTGGCGAAAAAAAATGGGGTTTTGGCTGAGTAAAGGTGCTTTTTGGTCCAAAAAACTGTTTTTTGCTGAGAAAATTTGAAATTTGCTGAGAATTTTCTTTTGCTCAAAACACCGCGTTTTCATTGCTAAACGCAAGTTTTGGACGAGAAAAGCACATTTTAGGTGTCCAAAACACTGTTTTGCTGGAAAAAAAAGCTTTTTAGCCCAAAAAACTGAAAAATGGCCATTTTGGCTCTCAAAACCAGGTTTTTCGCTGACGGCGTGACCTGTTGGCTGAAACCCCCACTTTTTGCTCATGAAAATACCTCTTGAGATAAAAACACGACTTTTTGGCGAAAAAAAATGGGGTTTTGGCTGAGTAAAGGTGCTTTTTGGTCCAAAAAACTGTTTTTTGCTGAGAAAATTTGAAATTTGCTGAGAATTTTCTTTTGCTCAAAACACCGCGTTTTCATTGCTAAACGCAAGTTTTGGACGAGAAAAGCACATTTTAGGTGTCCAAAACACTGTTTTGCTGGAAAAAAAAGCTTTTTAGCCCAAAAAACTGAAAAATGGCCATTTTGGCTCTCAAAACCAGGTTTTTCGCTGACGGCGTGACCTGTTGGCTGAAACCCCCACTTTTTGCTCATGAAAATACCTCTTGAGATAAAAACACGACTTTTTGGCGAAAAAAAATGGGGTTTTGGCTGAGTAAAGGTGCTTTTTGGTCCAAAAAACTGTTTTTTGCTGAGAAAATTTGAAATTTGCTGAGAATTTTCTTTTGCTCAAAACACCACGTTTTCACTGCTAAACGCAAGTTTTGGACGAGAAAAGCACATTTTAGGTGTCCAAAACACTGTTTTGCTGGAAAAAAAAGCTTTTTAGCCCAAAAAACTGAAAAATGGCCATTTTGGCTGTCAAAAGCAGGTTTTTCGCTGACGGCGTGACCTGTTGGCTGAAACCCCCACTTTTTGCTCATGAAAATACCTCTTGAGATAAAAACACGACTTTTTGGCGAAAAAAAATGGGGTTTTGGCTGAGTAAAGGTGCTTTTTGGTCCAAAAAACTGTTTTTTGCTGAGAAAATTTGAAATTTGCTGAGAATTTTCTTTTGCTCAAAACACCACGTTTTCACTGCTAAACGCAAGTTTTGGACGAGAAAAGCACATTTTAGGTGTCCAAAACACTGTTTTGCTGGAAAAAAAAGCTTTTTAGCCCAAAAAACTGAAAAATGGCCATTTTGGCTCTCAAAACCAGGTTTTTCGCTGACGGCGTGACCTGTTGGCTGAAACCCCCACTTTTTGCTCATGAAAATACCTCTTGAGATAAAAACACGACTTTTTGGCGAAAAAAAATGGGGTTTTGGCTGAGTAAAGGTGCTTTTTGGTCCAAAAAACTGTTTTTTGCTGAGAAAATTTGAAATTTGCTGAGAATTTTCTTTTGCTCAAAACACCACGTTTTCACTGCTAAACGCAAGTTTTGGACGAGAAAAGCACATTTTAGGTGTCCAAAACACTGTTTTGCTGGAAAAAAAAGCTTTTTAGCCCAAAAAACTGAAAAATGGCCATTTTGGCTCTCAAAACCAGGTTTTTCGCTGACGGCGTGACCTGTTGGCTGAAACCCCCACTTTTTGCTCATGAAAATACCTCTTGAGATAAAAACACGACTTTTTGGCGAAAAAAAATGGGGTTTTGGCTGAGTAAAGGTGCTTTTTGGTCCAAAAAACTGTTTTTTGCTGAGAAAATTTGAAATTTGCTGAGAATTTTCTTTTGCTCAAAACACCACGTTTTCACTGCTAAACGCAAGTTTTGGACGAGAAAAGCACATTTTAGGTGTCCAAAACACTGTTTTGCTGGAAAAAAAAGCTTTTTAGCCCAAAAAACTGAAAAATGGCCATTTTGGCTCTCAAAACCAGGTTTTTCGCTGACGGCGTGACCTGTTGGCTGAAACCCCCACTTTTTGCTCATGAAAATACCTCTTGAGATAAAAACACGACTTTTTGGCGAAAAAAAATGGGGTTTTGGCTGAGTAAAGGTGCTTTTTGGTCCAAAAAACTGTTTTTTGCTGAGAAAATTTGAAATTTGCTGAGAATTTTCTTTTGCTCAAAACACCACGTTTTCACTGCTCAACGCAAGTTTTGGACGAGAAAAGCACATTTTAGGTGTCCAAAACACTGTTTTGCTGGAAAAAAAAGCTTTTTAGCCCAAAAAACTGAAAAATGGCCATTTTGGCTCTCAAAACCAGGTTTTTCGCTGACGGCGTGACCTGTTGGCTGAAACCCCCACTTTTTGCTCATGAAAATACCTCTTGAGATAAAAACACGACTTTTTGGCGAAAAAAAATGGGGTTTTGGCTGAGTAAAGGTGCTTTTTGGTCCAAAAAACTGTTTTTTGCTGAGAAAATTTGAAATTTGCTGAGAATTTTCTTTTGCTCAAAACACCACGTTTTCACTGCTAAACGCAAGTTTTGGACGAGAAAAGCACATTTTAGGTGTCCAAAACACTGTTTTGCTGGAAAAAAAAGCTTTTTAGCCCAAAAAACTGAAAAATGGCCATTTTGGCTCTCAAAACCAGGTTTTTCGCTGACGGCGTGACCTGTTGGCTGAAACCCCCACTTTTTGCTCATGAAAATACCTCTTGAGATAAAAACACGACTTTTTGGCGAAAAAAAATGGGGTTTTGGCTGAGTAAAGGTGCTTTTTGGTCCAAAAAACTGTTTTTTGCTGAGAAAATTTGAAATTTGCTGAGAATTTTCTTTTGCTCAAAACACCACGTTTTCACTGCTAAACGCAAGTTTTGGACGAGAAAAGCACATTTTAGGTGTCCAAAACACTGTTTTGCTGGAAAAAAAAGCTTTTTAGCCCAAAAAACTGAAAAATGGCCATTTTGGCTCTCAAAACCAGGTTTTTCGCTGACGGCGTGACCTGTTGGCTGAAACCCCCACTTTTTGCTCATGAAAATACCTCTTGAGATAAAAACACGACTTTTTGGCGAAAAAAAATGCGGTTTTGGCTGAGTAAAGGTGCTTTTTGGTCCAAAAAACTGTTTTTTGCTGAGAAAATTTGAAATTTGCTGAGAATTTTCTTTTGCTCAAAACACCACGTTTTCACTGCTAAACGCAAGTTTTGGACGAGAAAAGCACATTTTAGGTGTCCAAAACACTGTTTTGCTGGAAAAAAAAGCTTTTTAGCCCAAAAAACTGAAAAATGGCCATTTTGGCTCTCAAAACCAGGTCTTTCGCTGACGGCGTGACCTGTTGGCTGAAACCCCCACTTTTTGCTCATGAAAATACCTCTTGAGATAAAAACACGACTTTTTGGCGAAAAAAAATGGGGTTTTGGCTGAGTAAAGGTGCTTTTTGGTCCAAAAAACTGTTTTTTGCTGAGAAAATTTGAAATTTGCTGAGAATTTTCTTTTGCTCAAAACACCACGTTTTCACTGCTCAACGCAAGTTTTGGACGAGAAAAGCACATTTTAGGTGTCCAAAACACTGTTTTGCTGGAAAAAAAAGCTTTTTAGCCCAAAAAACTGAAAAATGGCCATTTTGGCTCTCAAAACCAGGTTTTTCGCTGACGGCGTGACCTGTTGGCTGAAACCCCCACTTTTTGCTCATGAAAATACCTCTTGAGATAAAAACACGACTTTTTGGCGAAAAAAAATGGGGTTTTGGCTGAGTAAAGGTGCTTTTTGGTCCAAAAAACTGTTTTTTGCTGAGAAAATTTGAAATTTGCTGAGAATTTTCTTTTGCTCAAAACACCACGTTTTCACTGCTAAACGCAAGTTTTGGACGAGAAAAGCACATTTTAGGTGTCCAAAACACTGTTTTGCTGGAAAAAAAAGCTTTTTAGCCCAAAAAACTGAAAAATGGCCATTTTGGCTCTCAAAACCAGGTTTTTCGCTGACGGCGTGACCTGTTGGCTGAAACCCCCACTTTTTGCTCATGAAAATACCTCTTGAGATAAAAACACGACTTTTTGGCGAAAAAAAATGGGGTTTTGGCTGAGTAAAGGTGCTTTTTGGTCCAAAAAACTGTTTTTTGCTGAGAAAATTTGAAATTTGCTGAGAATTTTCTTTTGCTCAAAACACCACGTTTTCACTGCTCAACGCAAGTTTTGGACGAGAAAAGCACATTTTAGGTGTCCAAAACACTGTTTTGCTGGAAAAAAAAGCTTTTTAGCCCAAAAAACTGAAAAATGGCCATTTTGGCTCTCAAAACCAGGTCTTTCGCTGACGGCGTGACCTGTTGGCTGAAACCCCCACTTTTTGCTCATGAAAATACCTCTTGAGATAAAAACACGACTTTTTGGCGAAAAAAAATGGGGTTTTGGCTGAGTAAAGGTGCTTTTTGGTCCAAAAAACTGTTTTTTGCTGAGAAAATTTGAAATTTGCTGAGAATTTTCTTTTGCTCAAAACACCACGTTTTCACTGCTCAACGCAAGTTTTGGACGAGAAAAGCACATTTTAGGTGTCCAAAACACTGTTTTGCTGGAAAAAAAAGCTTTTTAGCCCAAAAAACTGAAAAATGGCCATTTTGGCTCTCAAAACCAGGTTTTTCGCTGACGGCGTGACCTGTTGGCTGAAACCCCCACTTTTTGCTCATGAAAATACCTCTTGAGATAAAAACACGACTTTTTGGCGAAAAAAAATGAGGTTTTGGCTGAGTAAAGGTGCTTTTTGGTCCAAAAAACTGTTTTTTGCTGAGAAAATTTGAAATTTGCTGAGAATTTTCTTTTGCTCAAAACACCACGTTTTCACTGCTCAACGCAAGTTTTGGACGAGAAAAGCACATTTTAGGTGTCCAAAACACTGTTTTGCTGGAAAAAAAAGCTTTTTAGCCCAAAAAACTGAAAAATGGCCATTTTGGCTCTCAAAACCAGGTTTTTCGCTGACGGCGTGACCTGTTGGCTGAAACCCCCACTTTTTGCTCATGAAAATACCTCTTGAGATAAAAACACGACTTTTTGGCGAAAAAAAATGGGGTTTTGGCTGAGTAAAGGTGCTTTTTGGTCCAAAAAACTGTTTTTTGCTGAGAAAATTTGAAATTTGCTGAGAATTTTCTTTTGCTCAAAACACCACGTTTTCACTGCTAAACGCAAGTTTTGGACGAGAAAAGCACATTTTAGGTGTCCAAAACACTGTTTTGCTGGAAAAAAAAGCTTTTTAGCCCAAAAAACTGAAAAATGGCCATTTTGGCTCTCAAAACCAGGTTTTTCGCTGACGGCGTGACCTGTTGGCTGAAACCCCCACTTTTTGCTCATGAAAATACCTCTTGAGATAAAAACACGACTTTTTGGCGAAAAAAAATGGGGTTTTGGCTGAGTAAAGGTGCTTTTTGGTCCAAAAAACTGTTTTTTGCTGAGAAAATTTGAAATTTGCTGAGAATTTTCTTTTGCTCAAAACACCACGTTTTCACTGCTCAACGCAAGTTTTGGACGAGAAAAGCACATTTTAGGTGTCCAAAACACTGTTTTGCTGGAAAAAAAAGCTTTTTAGCCCAAAAAACTGAAAAATGGCCATTTTGGCTCTCAAAACCAGGTTTTTCGCTGACGGCGTGACCTGTTGGCTGAAACCCCCACTTTTTGCTCATGAAAATACCTCTTGAGATAAAAACACGACTTTTTGGCGAAAAAAAATGGGGTTTTGGCTGAGTAAAGGTGCTTTTTGGTCCAAAAAACTGTTTTTTGCTGAGAAAATTTGAAATTTGCTGAGAATTTTCTTTTGCTCAAAACACCACGTTTTCACTGCTAAACGCAAGTTTTGGACGAGAAAAGCACATTTTAGGTGTCCAAAACACTGTTTTGCTGGAAAAAAAAGCTTTTTAGCCCAAAAAACTGAAAAATGGCCATTTTGGCTCTCAAAACCAGGTTTTTCGCTGACGGCGTGACCTGTTGGCTGAAACCCCCACTTTTTGCTCATGAAAATACCTCTTGAGATAAAAACACGACTTTTTGGCGAAAAAAAATGGGGTTTTGGCTGAGTAAAGGTGCTTTTTGGTCCAAAAAACTGTTTTTTGCTGAGAAAATTTGAAATTTGCTGAGAATTTTCTTTTGCTCAAAACACCACGTTTTCACTGCTCAACGCAAGTTTTGGACGAGAAAAGCACATTTTAGGTGTCCAAAACACTGTTTTGCTGGAAAAAAAAGCTTTTTAGCCCAAAAAACTGAAAAATGGCCATTTTGGCTCTCAAAACCAGGTTTTTCGCTGACGGCGTGACCTGTTGGCTGAAACCCCCACTTTTTGCTCATGAAAATACCTCTTGAGATAAAAACACGACTTTTTGGCGAAAAAAAATGGGGTTTTGGCTGAGTAAAGGTGCTTTTTGGTCCAAAAAACTGTTTTTTGCTGAGAAAATTTGAAATTTGCTGAGAATTTTCTTTTGCTCAAAACACCACGTTTTCACTGCTCAACGCAAGTTTTGGACGAGAAAAGCACATTTTAGGTGTCCAAAACACTGTTTTGCTGGAAAAAAAAGCTTTTTAGCCCAAAAAACTGAAAAATGGCCATTTTGGCTCTCAAAACCAGGTTTTTCGCTGACGGCGTGACCTGTTGGCTGAAACCCCCACTTTTTGCTCATGAAAATACCTCTTGAGATAAAAATACGACTTTTTGGCGAAAAAAAATGGGGTTTTGGCTGAGTAAAGGTGCTTTTTGGTCCAAAAAACTGTTTTTTGCTGAGAAAATTTGAAATTTGCTGAGAATTTTCTTTTGCTCAAAACACCACGTTTTCACTGCTCAACGCAAGTTTTGGACGAGAAAAGCACATTTTAGGTGTCCAAAACACTGTTTTGCTGGAAAAAAAAGCTTTTTAGCCCAAAAAACTGAAAAATGGCCATTTTGGCTCTCAAAACCAGGTTTTTCGCTGACGGCGTGACCTGTTGGCTGAAACCCCCACTTTTTGCTCATGAAAATACCTCTTGAGATAAAAACACGACTTTTTGGCGAAAAAAAATGGGGTTTTGGCTGAGTAAAGGTGCTTTTTGGTCCAAAAAACTGTTTTTTGCTGAGAAAATTTGAAATTTGCTGAGAATTTTCTTTTGCTCAAAACACCACGTTTTCACTGCTCAACGCAAGTTTTGGACGAGAAAAGCACATTTTAGGTGTCCAAAACACTGTTTTGCTGGAAAAAAAAGCTTTTTAGCCCAAAAAACTGAAAAATGGCCATTTTGGCTCTCAAAACCAGGTTTTTCGCTGACGGCGTGACCTGTTGGCTGAAACCCCCACTTTTTGCTCATGAAAATACCTCTTGAGATAAAAACACGACTTTTTGGCGAAAAAAAATGGGGTTTTGGCTGAGTAAAGGTGCTTTTTGGTCCAAAAAACTGTTTTTTGCTGAGAAAATTTGAAATTTGCTGAGAATTTTCTTTTGCTCAAAACACCACGTTTTCACTGCTCAACGCAAGTTTTGGACGAGAAAAGCACATTTTAGGTGTCCAAAACACTGTTTTGCTGGAAAAAAAAGCTTTTTAGCCCAAAAAACTGAAAAATGGCCATTTTGGCTCTCAAAACCAGGTTTTTCGCTGACGGCGTGACCTGTTGGCTGAAACCCCCACTTTTTGCTCATGAAAATACCTCTTGAGATAAAAATACGACTTTTTGGCGAAAAAAAATGGGGTTTTGGCTGAGTAAAGGTGCTTTTTGGTCCAAAAAACTGTTTTTTGCTGAGAAAATTTGAAATTTGCTGAGAATTTTCTTTTGCTCAAAACACCACGTTTTCACTGCTCAACGCAAGTTTTGGACGAGAAAAGCACATTTTAGGTGTCCAAAACACTGTTTTGCTGGAAAAAAAAGCTTTTTAGCCCAAAAAACTGAAAAATGGCCATTTTGGCTCTCAAAACCAGGTTTTTCGCTGACGGCGTGACCTGTTGGCTGAAACCCCCACTTTTTGCTCATGAAAATACCTCTTGAGATAAAAATACGACTTTTTGGCGAAAAAAAATGGGGTTTTGGCTGAGTAAAGGTGCTTTTTGGTCCAAAAAACTGTTTTTTGCTGAGAAAATTTGAAATTTGCTGAGAATTTTCTTTTGCTCAAAACACCACGTTTTCACTGCTCAACGCAAGTTTTGGACGAGAAAAGCACATTTTAGGTGTCCAAAACACTGTTTTGCTGGAAAAAAAAGCTTTTTAGCCCAAAAAACTGAAAAATGGCCATTTTGGCTCTCAAAACCAGGTTTTTCGCTGACGGCGTGACCTGTTGGCTGAAACCCCCACTTTTTGCTCATGAAAATACCTCTTGAGATAAAAACACGACTTTTTGGCGAAAAAAAATGGGGTTTTGGCTGAGTAAAGGTGCTTTTTGGTCCAAAAAACTGTTTTTTGCTGAGAAAATTTGAAATTTGCTGAGAATTTTCTTTTGCTCAAAACACCACGTTTTCACTGCTAAACGCAAGTTTTGGACGAGAAAAGCACATTTTAGGTGTCCAAAACACTGTTTTGCTGGAAAAAAAAGCTTTTTAGCCCAAAAAACTGAAAAATGGCCATTTTGGCTCTCAAAACCAGGTTTTTCGCTGACGGCGTGACCTGTTGGCTGAAACCCCCACTTTTTGCTCATGAAAATACCTCTTGAGATAAAAACACGACTTTTTGGCGAAAAAAAATGGGGTTTTGGCTGAGTAAAGGTGCTTTTTGGTCCAAAAAACTGTTTTTTGCTGAGAAAATTTGAAATTTGCTGAGAATTTTCTTTTGCTCAAAACACCACGTTTTCACTGCTAAACGCAAGTTTTGGACGAGAAAAGCACATTTTAGGTGTCCAAAACACTGTTTTGCTGGGAAAAAAAGCTTTTTAGCCCAAAAAACTGAAAAATGGCCATTTTGGCTCTCAAAACCAGGTTTTTCGCTGACGGCGTGACCTGTTGGCTGAAACCCCCACTTTTTGCTCATGAAAATACCTCTTGAGATAAAAACACGACTTTTTGGCGAAAAAAAATGGGGTTTTGGCTGAGTAAAGGTGCTTTTTGGTCCAAAAAACTGTTTTTTGCTGAGAAAATTTGAAATTTGCTGAGAATTTTCTTTCGCTCAAAACACCACGTTTTCACTGCTAAACGCAAGTTTTGGACGAGAAAAGCACATTTTAGGTGTCCAAAACACTGTTTTGCTGGAAAAAAAAGCTTTTTAGCCCAAAAAACTGAAAAATGGCCATTTTGGCTCTCAAAACCAGGTTTTTCGCTGACGGCGTGACCTGTTGGCTGAAACCCCCACTTTTTGCTCATGAAAATACCTCTTGAGATAAAAACACGACTTTTTGGCGAAAAAAAATGGGGTTTTGGCTGAGTAAAGGTGCTTTTTGGTCCAAAAAACTGTTTTTTGCTGAGAAAATTTGAAATTTGCTGAGAATTTTCTTTTGCTCAAAACACCACGTTTTCACTGCTAAACGCAAGTTTTGGACGAGAAAAGCACATTTTAGGTGTCCAAAACACTGTTTTGCTGGGAAAAAAAGCTTTTTAGCCCAAAAAACTGAAAAATGGCCATTTTGGCTCTCAAAACCAGGTTTTTCGCTGACGGCGTGACCTGTTGGCTGAAACCCCCACTTTTTGCTCATGAAAATACCTCTTGAGATAAAAACACGACTTTTTGGCGAAAAAAAATGGGGTTTTGGCTGAGTAAAGGTGCTTTTTGGTCCAAAAAACTGTTTTTTGCTGAGAAAATTTGAAATTTGCTGAGAATTTTCTTTCGCTCAAAACACCACGTTTTCACTGCTAAACGCAAGTTTTGGACGAGAAAAGCACATTTTAGGTGTCCAAAACACTGTTTTGCTGGAAAAAAAAGCTTTTTAGCCCAAAAAACTGAAAAATGGCCATTTTGGCTCTCAAAACCAGGTTTTTCGCTGACGGCGTGACCTGTTGGCTGAAACCCCCACTTTTTGCTCATGAAAATACCTCTTGAGATAAAAACACGACTTTTTGGCGAAAAAAAATGGGGTTTTGGCTGAGTAAAGGTGCTTTTTGGTCCAAAAAACTGTTTTTTGCTGAGAAAATTTGAAATTTGCTGAGAATTTTCTTTTGCTCAAAACACCACGTTTTCACTGCTAAACGCAAGTTTTGGACGAGAAAAGCACATTTTAGGTGTCCAAAACACTGTTTTGCTGGGAAAAAAAGCTTTTTAGCCCAAAAAACTGAAAAATGGCCATTTTGGCTCTCAAAACCAGGTTTTTCGCTGACGGCGTGACCTGTTGGCTGAAACCCCCACTTTTTGCTCATGAAAATACCTCTTGAGATAAAAACACGACTTTTTGGCGAAAAAAAATGGGGTTTTGGCTGAGTAAAGGTGCTTTTTGGTCCAAAAAACTGTTTTTTGCTGAGAAAATTTGAAATTTGCTGAGAATTTTCTTTTGCTCAAAACACCACGTTTTCACTGCTAAACGCAAGTTTTGGACGAGAAAAGCACATTTTAGGTGTCCAAAACACTGTTTTGCTGGGAAAAAAAGCTTTTTAGCCCAAAAAACTGAAAAATGGCCATTTTGGCTCTCAAAACCAGGTTTTTCGCTGACGGCGTGACCTGTTGGCTGAAACCCCCACTTTTTGCTCATGAAAATACCTCTTGAGATAAAAACACGACTTTTTGGCGAAAAAAAATGGGGTTTTGGCTGAGTAAAGGTGCTTTTTGGTCCAAAAAACTGTTTTTTGCTGAGAAAATTTGAAATTTGCTGAGAATTTTCTTTTGCTCAAAACACCACGTTTTCACTGCTAAACGCAAGTTTTGGACGAGAAAAGCACATTTTAGGTGTCCAAAACACTGTTTTGCTGGAAAAAAAAGCTTTTTAGCCCAAAAAACTGAAAAATGGCCATTTTGGCTCTCAAAACCAGGTTTTTCGCTGACGGCGTGACCTGTTGGCTGAAACCCCCACTTTTTGCTCATGAAAATACCTCTTGAGATAAAAACACGACTTTTTGGCGAAAAAAAATGGGGTTTTGGCTGAGTAAAGGTGCTTTTTGGTCCAAAAAACTGTTTTTTGCTGAGAAAATTTGAAATTTGCTGAGAATTTTCTTTTGCTCAAAACACCACGTTTTCACTGCTAAACGCAAGTTTTGGACGAGAAAAGCACATTTTAGGTGTCCAAAACACTGTTTTGCTGGAAAAAAAAGCTTTTTAGCCCAAAAAACTGAAAAATGGCCATTTTGGCTGTCAAAACCAGGTTTTTCGCTGACGGCGTGACCTGTTGGCTGAAACCCCCACTTTTTGCTCATGAAAATACCTCTTGAGATAAAAACACGACTTTTTGGCGAAAAAAAATGGGGTTTTGGCTGAGTAAAGGTGCTTTTTGGTCCAAAAAACTGTTTTTTGCTGAGAAAATTTGAAATTTGCTGAGAATTTTCTTTTGCTCAAAACACCACGTTTTCACTGCTCAACGCAAGTTTTGGACGAGAAAAGCACATTTTAGGTGTCCAAAACACTGTTTTGCTGGAAAAAAAAGCTTTTTAGCCCAAAAAACTGAAAAATGGCCATTTTGGCTCTCAAAACCAGGTTTTTCGCTGACGGCGTGACCTGTTGGCTGAAACCCCCACTTTTTGCTCATGAAAATACCTCTTGAGATAAAAACACGACTTTTTGGCGAAAAAAAATGGGGTTTTGGCTGAGTAAAGGTGCTTTTTGGTCCAAAAAACTGTTTTTTGCTGAGAAAATTTGAAATTTGCTGAGAATTTTCTTTTGCTCAAAACACCACGTTTTCACTGCTCAACGCAAGTTTTGGACGAGAAAAGCACATTTTAGGTGTCCAAAACACTGTTTTGCTGGAAAAAAAAGCTTTTTAGCCCAAAAAACTGAAAAATGGCCATTTTGGCTGTCAAAACCAGGTTTTTCGCTGACGGCGTGACCTGTTGGCTGAAACCCCCACTTTTTGCTCATGAAAATACCTCTTGAGATAAAAACACGACTTTTTGGCGAAAAAAAATGGGGTTTTGGCTGAGTAAAGGTGCTTTTTGGTCCAAAAAACTGTTTTTTGCTGAGAAAATTTGAAATTTGCTGAGAATTTTCTTTTGCTCAAAACACCACGTTTTCACTGCTCAACGCAAGTTTTGGACGAGAAAAGCACATTTTAGGTGTCCAAAACACTGTTTTGCTGGAAAAAAAAGCTTTTTAGCCCAAAAAACTGAAAAATGGCCATTTTGGCTCTCAAAACCAGGTTTTTCGCTGACGGCGTGACCTGTTGGCTGAAACCCCCACTTTTTGCTCATGAAAATACCTCTTGAGATAAAAACACGACTTTTTGGCGAAAAAAAATGGGGTTTTGGCTGAGTAAAGGTGCTTTTTGGTCCAAAAAACTGTTTTTTGCTGAGAAAATTTGAAATTTGCTGAGAATTTTCTTTTGCTCAAAACACCACGTTTTCACTGCTCAACGCAAGTTTTGGACGAGAAAAGCACATTTTAGGTGTCCAAAACACTGTTTTGCTGGAAAAAAAAGCTTTTTAGCCCAAAAAACTGAAAAATGGCCATTTTGGCTCTCAAAACCAGGTTTTTCGCTGACGGCGTGACCTGTTGGCTGAAACCCCCACTTTTTGCTCATGAAAATACCTCTTGAGATAAAAACACGACTTTTTGGCGAAAAAAAATGGGGTTTTGGCTGAGTAAAGGTGCTTTTTGGTCCAAAAAACTGTTTTTTGCTGAGAAAATTTGAAATTTGCTGAGAATTTTCTTTTGCTCAAAACACCACGTTTTCACTGCTCAACGCAAGTTTTGGACGAGAAAAGCACATTTTAGGTGTCCAAAACACTGTTTTGCTGGAAAAAAAAGCTTTTTAGCCCAAAAAACTGAAAAATGGCCATTTTGGCTCTCAAAACCAGGTTTTTCGCTGACGGCGTGACCTGTTGGCTGAAACCCCCACTTTTTGCTCATGAAAATACCTCTTGAGATAAAAACACGACTTTTTGGCGAAAAAAAATGGGGTTTTGGCTGAGTAAAGGTGCTTTTTGGTCCAAAAAACTGTTTTTTGCTGAGAAAATTTGAAATTTGCTGAGAATTTTCTTTTGCTCAAAACACCACGTTTTCACTGCTCAACGCAAGTTTTGGACGAGAAAAGCACATTTTAGGTGTCCAAAACACTGTTTTGCTGGAAAAAAAAGCTTTTTAGCCCAAAAAACTGAAAAATGGCCATTTTGGCTCTCAAAACCAGGTTTTTCGCTGACGGCGTGACCTGTTGGCTGAAACCCCCACTTTTTGCTCATGAAAATACCTCTTGAGATAAAAACACGACTTTTTGGCGAAAAAAAATGGGGTTTTGGCTGAGTAAAGGTGCTTTTTGGTCCAAAAAACTGTTTTTTGCTGAGAAAATTTGAAATTTGCTGAGAATTTTCTTTTGCTCAAAACACCACGTTTTCACTGCTCAACGCAAGTTTTGGACGAGAAAAGCACATTTTAGGTGTCCAAAACACTGTTTTGCTGGAAAAAAAAGCTTTTTAGCCCAAAAAACTGAAAAATGGCCATTTTGGCTCTCAAAACCAGGTTTTTCGCTGACGGCGTGACCTGTTGGCTGAAACCCCCACTTTTTGCTCATGAAAATACCTCTTGAGATAAAAACACGACTTTTTGGCGAAAAAAAATGGGGTTTTGGCTGAGTAAAGGTGCTTTTTGGTCCAAAAAACTGTTTTTTGCTGAGAAAATTTGAAATTTGCTGAGAATTTTCTTTTGCTCAAAACACCACGTTTTCACTGCTCAACGCAAGTTTTGGACGAGAAAAGCACATTTTAGGTGTCCAAAACACTGTTTTGCTGGAAAAAAAAGCTTTTTAGCCCAAAAAACTGAAAAATGGCCATTTTGGCTCTCAAAACCAGGTTTTTCGCTGACGGCGTGACCTGTTGGCTGAAACCCCCACTTTTTGCTCATGAAAATACCTCTTGAGATAAAAACACGACTTTTTGGCGAAAAAAAAATGGGGTTTTGGCTGAGTAAAGGTGCTTTTTGGTCCAAAAAACTGTTTTTTGCTGAGAAAATTTGAAATTTGCTGAGAATTTTCTTTTGCTCAAAACACCACGTTTTCACTGCTCAACGCAAGTTTTGGACGAGAAAAGCACATTTTAGGTGTCCAAAACACTGTTTTGCTGGAAAAAAAAGCTTTTTAGCCCAAAAAACTGAAAAATGGCCATTTTGGCTCTCAAAACCAGGTTTTTCGCTGACGGCGTGACCTGTTGGCTGAAACCCCCACTTTTTGCTCATGAAAATACCTCTTGAGATAAAAACACGACTTTTTGGCGAAAAAAAATGGGGTTTTGGCTGAGTAAAGGTGCTTTTTGGTCCAAAAAACTGTTTTTTGCTGAGAAAATTTGAAATTTGCTGAGAATTTTCTTTTGCTCAAAACACCACGTTTTCACTGCTCAACGCAAGTTTTGGACGAGAAAAGCACATTTTAGGTGTCCAAAACACTGTTTTGCTGGAAAAAAAAGCTTTTTAGCCCAAAAAACTGAAAAATGGCCATTTTGGCTCTCAAAACCAGGTTTTTCGCTGACGGCGTGACCTGTTGGCTGAAACCCCCACTTTTTGCTCATGAAAATACCTCTTGAGATAAAAACACGACTTTTTGGCGAAAAAAAATGGGGTTTTGGCTGAGTAAAGGTGCTTTTTGGTCCAAAAAACTGTTTTTTGCTGAGAAAATTTGAAATTTGCTGAGAATTTTCTTTTGCTCAAAACACCACGTTTTCACTGCTCAACGCAAGTTTTGGACGAGAAAAGCACATTTTAGGTGTCCAAAACACTGTTTTGCTGGAAAAAAAAGCTTTTTAGCCCAAAAAACTGAAAAATGGCCATTTTGGCTCTCAAAACCAGGTTTTTCGCTGACGGCGTGACCTGTTGGCTGAAACCCCCACTTTTTGCTCATGAAAATACCTCTTGAGATAAAAACACGACTTTTTGGCGAAAAAAAATGGGGTTTTGGCTGAGTAAAGGTGCTTTTTGGTCCAAAAAACTGTTTTTTGCTGAGAAAATTTGAAATTTGCTGAGAATTTTCTTTTGCTCAAAACACCACGTTTTCACTGCTCAACGCAAGTTTTGGACGAGAAAAGCACATTTTAGGTGTCCAAAACACTGTTTTGCTGGAAAAAAAAGCTTTTTAGCCCAAAAAACTGAAAAATGGCCATTTTGGCTCTCAAAACCAGGTTTTTCGCTGACGGCGTGACCTGTTGGCTGAAACCCCCACTTTTTGCTCATGAAAATACCTCTTGAGATAAAAACACGACTTTTTGGCGAAAAAAAATGGGGTTTTGGCTGAGTAAAGGTGCTTTTTGGTCCAAAAAACTGTTTTTTGCTGAGAAAATTTGAAATTTGCTGAGAATTTTCTTTTGCTCAAAACACCACGTTTTCACTGCTCAACGCAAGTTTTGGACGAGAAAAGCACATTTTAGGTGTCCAAAACACTGTTTTGCTGGAAAAAAAAGCTTTTTAGCCCAAAAAACTGAAAAATGGCCATTTTGGCTCTCAAAACCAGGTTTTTCGCTGACGGCGTGACCTGTTGGCTGAAACCCCCACTTTTTGCTCATGAAAATACCTCTTGAGATAAAAACACGACTTTTTGGCGAAAAAAAATGGGGTTTTGGCTGAGTAAAGGTGCTTTTTGGTCCAAAAAACTGTTTTTTGCTGAGAAAATTTGAAATTTGCTGAGAATTTTCTTTTGCTCAAAACACCACGTTTTCACTGCTCAACGCAAGTTTTGGACGAGAAAAGCACATTTTAGGTGTCCAAAACACTGTTTTGCTGGAAAAAAAAGCTTTTTAGCCCAAAAAACTGAAAAATGGCCATTTTGGCTCTCAAAACCAGGTTTTTCGCTGACGGCGTGACCTGTTGGCTGAAACCCCCACTTTTTGCTCATGAAAATACCTCTTGAGATAAAAACACGACTTTTTGGCGAAAAAAAATGGGGTTTTGGCTGAGTAAAGGTGCTTTTTGGTCCAAAAAACTGTTTTTTGCTGAGAAAATTTGAAATTTGCTGAGAATTTTCTTTTGCTCAAAACACCACGTTTTCACTGCTCAACGCAAGTTTTGGACGAGAAAAGCACATTTTAGGTGTCCAAAACACTGTTTTGCTGGAAAAAAAAGCTTTTTAGCCCAAAAAACTGAAAAATGGCCATTTTGGCTCTCAAAACCAGGTTTTTCGCTGACGGCGTGACCTGTTGGCTGAAACCCCCACTTTTTGCTCATGAAAATACCTCTTGAGATAAAAACACGACTTTTTGGCGAAAAAAAATGGGGTTTTGGTTGAGTAAAGGTGCTTTTTGGTCCAAAAAACTGTTTTTTGCTGAGAAAATTTGAAATTTGCTGAGAATTTTCTTTTGCTCAAAACACCACGTTTTCACTGCTAAACGCAAGTTTTGGACGAGAAAAGCACATTTTATGTGTCCAAAACACTGTTTTGCTGGAAAAAAAAGCTTTTTAGCCCAAAAAACTGAAAAATGGCCATTTTGGCTCTCAAAACCAGGTTTTTCGCTGACGGCGTGACCTGTTGGCTGAAACCCCCACTTTTTGCTCATGAAAATACCTCTTGAGATAAAAACACGACTTTTTGGCGAAAAAAAATGGGGTTTTGGCTGAGTAAAGGTGCTTTTTGGTCCAAAAAACTGTTTTTTGCTGAGAAAATTTGAAATTTGCTGAGAATTTTCTTTTGCTCAAAACACCACGTTTTCACTGCTAAACGCAAGTTTTGGACGAGAAAAGCACATTTTAGGTGTCCAAAACACTGTTTTGCTGGAAAAAAAAGCTTTTTAGCCCAAAAAGCTGAAAAATGGCCATTTTGGCTCTCAAAACCAGGTTTTTTCGCTGACGGCGTGACCTGTTGGCTGAAACCCCCACTTTTTGCTCATGAAAATACCTCTTGAGATAAAAACACGACTTTTTGGCGAAAAAAAATGGGGTTTTGGCTGAGTAAAGGTGCTTTTTGGTCCAAAAAACTGTTTTTTGCTGAGAAAATTTGAAATTTGCTGAGAATTTTCTTTTGCTCAAAACACCACGTTTTCACTGCTAAACGCAAGTTTTGGACGAGAAAAGCACATTTTAGGTGTCCAAAACACTGTTTTGCTGGAAAAAAAAGCTTTTTAGCCCAAAAAGCTGAAAAATGGCCATTTTGGCTCTCAAAACCAGGTTTTTCGCTGACGGCGTGACCTGTTGGCTGAAACCCCCACTTTTTGCTCATGAAAATACCTCTTGAGATAAAAACACGACTTTTTGGCGAAAAAAAATGGGGTTTTGGCTGAGTAAAGGTGCTTTTTGGTCCAAAAAACTGTTTTTTGCTGAGAAAATTTGAAATTTGCTGAGAATTTTCTTTTGCTCAAAACACCACGTTTTCACTGCTCAACGCAAGTTTTGGACGAGAAAAGCACATTTTAGGTGTCCAAAACACTGTTTTGCTGGAAAAAAAAGCTTTTTAGCCCAAAAAGCTGAAAAATGGCCATTTTGGCTCTCAAAACCAGGTTTTTCGCTGACGGCGTGACCTGTTGGCTGAAACCCCCACTTTTTGCTCATGAAAATACCTCTTGAGATAAAAACACGACTTTTTGGCGAAAAAAAATGGGGTTTTGGCTGAGTAAAGGTGCTTTTTGGTCCAAAAAACTGTTTTTTGCTGAGAAAATTTGAAATATGCTGAGAATTTTCTTTTGCTCAAAACACCACGTTTTCACTGCTCAACGCAAGTTTTGGACGAGAAAAGCACATTTTAGGTGTCCAAAACACTGTTTTGCTGGAAAAAAAAGCTTTTTAGCCCAAAAAACTGAAAAATGGCCATTTTGGCTCTCAAAACCAGGTTTTTCGCTGACGGCGTGACCTGTTGGCTGAAACCCCCACTTTTTGCTCATGAAAATACCTCTTGAGATAAAAACACGACTTTTTGGCGAAAAAAAATGGGGTTTTGGCTGAGTAAAGGTGCTTTTTGGTCCAAAAAACTGTTTTTTGCTGAGAAAATTTGAAATATGCTGAGAATTTTCTTTTGCTCAAAACACCACGTTTTCACTGCTCAACGCAAGTTTTGGACGAGAAAAGCACATTTTAGGTGTCCAAAACACTGTTTTGCTGGAAAAAAAAGCTTTTTAGCCCAAAAAACTGAAAAATGGCCATTTTGGCTCTCAAAACCAGGTTTTTCGCTGACGGCGTGACCTGTTGGCTGAAACCCCCACTTTTTGCTCATGAAAATACCTCTTGAGATAAAAACACGACTTTTTGGCGAAAAAAAATGGGGTTTTGGCTGAGTAAAGGTGCTTTTTGGACTAAAAAACTGTTTTTTGCTGAGAAAATTTGAAATTTGCTGAGAATTTTCTTTTGCTCAAAACACCACGTTTTCACTGCTAAACGCAAGTTTTGGACGAGAAAAGCACATTTTAGGTGTCCAAAACACTGTTTCGCTGAAAAAAAAAGCTTTTTAGCCCAAAAAACTGAAAAATGGCCATTTTGGCTCTCAAAACCAGGTTTTTCGCTGACGGCGTGACCTGTTGGCTGAAACCCCCACTTTTTGCTCATGAAAATACCTCTTGAGATAAAAACACGACTTTTTGGCGAAAAAAAATGGGGTTTTGGCTGAGTAAAGGTGCTTTTTGGTCCAAAAAACTGTTTTTTGCTGAGAAAATTTGAAATTTGCTGAGAATTTTCTTTTGCTCAAAACACCACGTTTTCACTGCTAAACGCAAGTTTTGGACGAGAAAAGCACATTTTAGGTGTCCAAAACACTGTTTTGCTGGGAAAAAAAAGCTTTTTAGCCCAAAAAACTGAAAAATGGCCATTTTGGCTCTCAAAACCAGGTTTTTCGCTGACGGCGTGACCTGTTGGCTGAAACCCCCACTTTTTGCTCATGAAAATACCTCTTGAGATAAAAACACGACTTTTTGGCGAAAAAAAATGGGGTTTTGGCTGAGTAAAGGTGCTTTTTGGTCCAAAAAACTGTTTTTTGCTGAGAAAATTTGAAATTTGCTGAGAATTTTCTTTTGCTCAAAACACCACGTTTTCACTGCTCAACGCAAGTTTTGGACGAGAAAAGCACATTTTAGGTGTCCAAAACACTGTTTTGCTGGAAAAAAAAGCTTTTTAGCCCAAAAAACTGAAAAATGGCCATTTTGGCTCTCAAAACCAGGTTTTTCGCTGACGGCGTGACCTGTTGGCTGAAACCCCCACTTTTTGCTCATGAAAATACCTCTTGAGATAAAAACACGACTTTTTGGCGAAAAAAAATGGGGTTTTGGCTGAGTAAAGGTGCTTTTTGGTCCAAAAAACTGTTTTTTGCTGAGAAAATTTGAAATTTGCTGAGAATTTTCTTTCGCTCAAAACACCACGTTTTCACTGCTCAACGCAAGTTTTGGACGAGAAAAGCACATTTTAGGTGTCCAAAACACTGTTTTGCTGGAAAAAAAAAGCTTTTTAGCCCAAAAAACTGAAAAATGGCCATTTTGGTTCTCAAAACCAGGTTTTTCGCTGACGGCGTGACCTGTTGGATGAAACCCCCTCTTTTTGCTCATGAAAATACCTCTTGAGATAAAAACACGACTTTTTGGCGAAAAAAAATGGGGTTTTGGCTGAGTAAAGGTGCTTTTTGGTCCAAAAAACTGTTTTTTGCTGAGAAAATTTGAAATTTGCTGAGAATTTTCTTTTGCTCAAAACACCACGTTTTCACTGCTAAACGCAAGTTTTGGACGAGAAAAGCACATTTTAGGTGTCCAAAACACTGTTTTGCTGGAAAAAAAAGCTTTTTAGCCCAAAAAACTGAAAAATGGCCATTTTGGCTCTCAAAACCAGGTTTTTCGCTGACGGCGTGACCTGTTGGCTGAAACCCCCACTTTTTGCTCATGAAAATACCTCTTGAGATAAAAACACGACTTTTTGGCGAAAAAAAATGGGGTTTTGGCTGAGTAAAGGTGCTTTTTGGTCCAAAAAACTGTTTTTTGCTGAGAAAATTTGAAATTTGCTGAGAATTTTCTTTTGCTCAAAACACCACGTTTTCACTGCTAAACGCAAGTTTTGGACGAGAAAAGCACATTTTAGGTGTCCAAAACACTGTTTTGCTGGAAAAAAAAGCTTTTTAGCCCAAAAAACTGAAAAATGGCCATTTTGGCTCTCAAAACCAGGTTTTTCGCTGACGGCGTGACCTGTTGGCTGAAACCCCCACTTTTTGCTCATGAAAATACCTCTTGAGATAAAAACACGACTTTTTGGCGAAAAAAAATGCGGTTTTGGCTGAGTAAAGGTGCTTTTTGGTCCAAAAAACTGTTTTTTGCTGAGAAAATTTGAAATTTGCTGAGAATTTTCTTTTGCTCAAAACACCACGTTTTCACTGCTAAACGCAAGTTTTGGACGAGAAAAGCACATTTTAGGTGTCCAAAACACTGTTTTGCTGGAAAAAAAAGCTTTTTAGCCCAAAAAACTGAAGAATGGCCATTTTGGCTCTCAAAACCAGGTTTTTCGCTGACGGCGTGACCTGTTGGCTGAAACCCCCACTTTTTGCTCATGAAAATACCTCTTGAGATAAAAACACGACTTTTTGGCGAAAAAAAATGGGGTTTTGGCTGAGTAAAGGTGCTTTTTGGTCCAAAAAACTGTTTTTTGCTGAGAAAATTTGAAATTTGCTGAGAATTTTCTTTTGCTCAAAACACCACGTTTTCACTGCTCAACGCAAGTTTTGGACGAGAAAAGCACATTTTAGGTGTCCAAAACACTGTTTTGCTGGAAAAAAAAAGCTTTTTAGCCCAAAAAACTGAAAAATGGCCATTTTGGTTCTCAAAACCAGGTTTTTCGCTGACGGCGTGACCTGTTGGCTGAAACCCCCTCTTTTTGCTCATGAAAATACCTCTTGAGATAAAAACACGACTTTTTGGCGAAAAAAAATGGGGTTTTGGCTGAGTAAAGGTGCTTTTTGGTCCAAAAAACTGTTTTTTGCTGAGAAAATTTGAAATTTGCTGAGAATTTTCTTTTGCTCAAAACACCACGTTTTCACTGCTAAACGCAAGTTTTGGACGAGAAAAGCACATTTTAGGTGTCCAAAACACTGTTTTGCTGGAAAAAAAAGCTTTTTAGCCCAAAAAACTGAAAAATGGCCATTTTGGCTCTCAAAACCAGGTTTTTCGCTGACGGCGTGACCTGTTGGCTGAAACCCCCACTTTTTGCTCATGAAAATACCTCTTGAGATAAAAACACGACTTTTTGGCGAAAAAAAATGGGGTTTTGGCTGAGTAAAGGTGCTTTTTGGTCCAAAAAACTGTTTTTTGCTGAGAAAATTTGAAATTTGCTGAGAATTTTCTTTCGCTCAAAACACCACGTTTTCACTGCTCAACGCAAGTTTTGGACGAGAAAAGCACATTTTAGGTGTCCAAAACACTGTTTTGCTGGAAAAAAAAAGCTTTTTAGCCCAAAAAACTGAAAAATGGCCATTTTGGTTCTCAAAACCAGGTTTTTCGCTGACGGCGTGACCTGTTGGATGAAACCCCCTCTTTTTGCTCATGAAAATACCTCTTGAGATAAAAACACGACTTTTTGGCGAAAAAAAATGGGGTTTTGGCTGAGTAAAGGTGCTTTTTGGTCCAAAAAACTGTTTTTTGCTGAGAAAATTTGAAATTTGCTGAGAATTTTCTTTTGCTCAAAACACCACGTTTTCACTGCTAAACGCAAGTTTTGGACGAGAAAAGCACATTTTAGGTGTCCAAAACACTGTTTTGCTGGAAAAAAAAGCTTTTTAGCCCAAAAAACTGAAAAATGGCCATTTTGGCTCTCAAAACCAGGTTTTTCGCTGACGGCGTGACCTGTTGGCTGAAACCCCCACTTTTTGCTCATGAAAATACCTCTTGAGATAAAAACACGACTTTTTGGCGAAAAAAAATGGGGTTTTGGCTGAGTAAAGGTGCTTTTTGGTCCAAAAAACTGTTTTTTGCTGAGAAAATTTGAAATTTGCTGAGAATTTTCTTTTGCTCAAAACACCACGTTTTCACTGCTAAACGCAAGTTTTGGACGAGAAAAGCACATTTTAGGTGTCCAAAACACTGTTTTGCTGGAAAAAAAAGCTTTTTAGCCCAAAAAACTGAAAAATGGCCATTTTGGCTCTCAAAACCAGGTTTTTCGCTGACGGCGTGACCTGTTGGCTGAAACCCCCACTTTTTGCTCATGAAAATACCTCTTGAGATAAAAACACGACTTTTTGGCGAAAAAAAATGCGGTTTTGGCTGAGTAAAGGTGCTTTTTGGTCCAAAAAACTGTTTTTTGCTGAGAAAATTTGAAATTTGCTGAGAATTTTCTTTTGCTCAAAACACCACGTTTTCACTGCTAAACGCAAGTTTTGGACGAGAAAAGCACATTTTAGGTGTCCAAAACACTGTTTTGCTGGAAAAAAAAGCTTTTTAGCCCAAAAAACTGAAGAATGGCCATTTTGGCTCTCAAAACCAGGTTTTTCGCTGACGGCGTGACCTGTTGGCTGAAACCCCCACTTTTTGCTCATGAAAATACCTCTTGAGATAAAAACACGACTTTTTGGCGAAAAAAAATGGGGTTTTGGCTGAGTAAAGGTGCTTTTTGGTCCAAAAAACTGTTTTTTGCTGAGAAAATTTGAAATTTGCTGAGAATTTTCTTTTGCTCAAAACACCACGTTTTCACTGCTCAACGCAAGTTTTGGACGAGAAAAGCACATTTTAGGTGTCCAAAACACTGTTTTGCTGGAAAAAAAAAGCTTTTTAGCCCAAAAAACTGAAAAATGGCCATTTTGGTTCTCAAAACCAGGTTTTTCGCTGACGGCGTGACCTGTTGGCTGAAACCCCCTCTTTTTGCTCATGAAAATACCTCTTGAGATAAAAACACGACTTTTTGGCGAAAAAAAATGGGGTTTTGGCTGAGTAAAGGTGCTTTTTGGTCCAAAAAACTGTTTTTTGCTGAGAAAATTTGAAATTTGCTGAGAATTTTCTTTTGCTCAAAACACCACGTTTTCACTGCTAAACGCAAGTTTTGGACGAGAAAAGCACATTTTAGGTGTCCAAAACACTGTTTTGCTGGAAAAAAAAGCTTTTTAGCCCAAAAAACTGAAAAATGGCCATTTTGGCTCTCAAAACCAGGTTTTTCGCTGACGGCGTGACCTGTTGGCTGAAACCCCCACTTTTTGCTCATGAAAATACCTCTTGAGATAAAAACACGACTTTTTGGCGAAAAAAAATGGGGTTTTGGCTGAGTAAAGGTGCTTTTTGGTCCAAAAAACTGTTTTTTGCTGAGAAAATTTGAAATTTGCTGAGAATTTTCTTTTGCTCAAAACACCACGTTTTCACTGCTCAACGCAAGTTTTGGACGAGAAAAGCACATTTTAGGTGTCCAAAACACTGTTTTGCTGGAAAAAAAAGCTTTTTAGCCCAAAAAACTGAAAAATGGCCATTTTGGCTCTCAAAACCAGGTTTTTCGCTGACGGCGTGACCTGTTGGCTGAAACCCCCACTTTTTGCTCATGAAAATACCTCTTGAGATAAAAACACGACTTTTTGGCGAAAAAAAATGGGGTTTTGGCTGAGTAAAGGTGCTTTTTGGTCCAAAAAACTGTTTTTTGCTGAGAAAATTTGAAATTTGCTGAGAATTTTCTTTTGCTCAAAACACCACGTTTTCACTGCTAAACGCAAGTTTTGGACGAGAAAAGCACATTTTAGGTGTCCAAAACACTGTTTTGCTGGGAAAAAAAGCTTTTTAGCCCAAAAAACTGAAAAATGGCCATTTTGGCTCTCAAAACCAGGTTTTTCGCTGACGGCGTGACCTGTTGGCTGAAACCCCCACTTTTTGCTCATGAAAATACCTCTTGAGATAAAAACACGACTTTTTGGCGAAAAAAAATGGGGTTTTGGCTGAGTAAAGGTGCTTTTTGGTCCAAAAAACTGTTTTTTGCTGAGAAAATTTGAAATTTGCTGAGAATTTTCTTTTGCTCAAAACACCACGTTTTCACTGCTCAACGCAAGTTTTGGACGAGAAAAGCACATTTTAGGTGTCCAAAACACTGTTTTGCTGGAAAAAAAAGCTTTTTAGCCCAAAAAACTGAAAAATGGCCATTTTGGCTCTCAAAACCAGGTTTTTCGCTGACGGCGTGACCTGTTGGCTGAAACCCCCACTTTTTGCTCATGAAAATACCTCTTGAGATAAAAACACGACTTTTTGGCGAAAAAAAATGGGGTTTTGGCTGAGTAAAGGTGCTTTTTGGTCCAAAAAACTGTTTTTTGCTGAGAAAATTTGAAATTTGCTGAGAATTTTCTTTTGCTCAAAACACCACGTTTTCACTGCTAAACGCAAGTTTTGGACGAGAAAAGCACATTTTAGGTGTCCAAAACACTGTTTCGCTGGAAAAAAAAGCTTTTTAGCCCAAAAAACTGAAAAATGGCCATTTTGGCTCTCAAAACCAGGTTTTTCGCTGACGGCGTGACCTGTTGGCTGAAACCCCCACTTTTTGCTCATGAAAATACCTCTTGAGATAAAAACACGACTTTTTGGCGAAAAAAAATGGGGTTTTGGCTGAGTAAAGGTGCTTTTTGGTCCAAAAAACTGTTTTTTGCTGAGAAAATTTGAAATTTGCTGAGAATTTTCTTTTGCTCAAAACACCACGTTTTCACTGCTCAACGCAAGTTTTGGACGAGAAAAGCACATTTTAGGTGTCCAAAACACTGTTTTGCTGGAAAAAAAAGCTTTTTAGCCCAAAAAACTGAAAAATGGCCATTTTGGCTCTCAAAACCAGGTTTTTCGCTGACGGCGTGACCTGTTGGCTGAAACCCCCACTTTTTGCTCATGAAAATACCTCTTGAGATAAAAACACGACTTTTTGGCGAAAAAAAATGGGGTTTTGGCTGAGTAAAGGTGCTTTTTGGTCCAAAAAACTGTTTTTTGCTGAGAAAATTTGAAATTTGCTGAGAATTTTCTTTTGCTCAAAACACCACGTTTTCACTGCTCAACGCAAGTTTTGGACGAGAAAAGCACATTTTAGGTGTCCAAAACACTGTTTTGCTGGAAAAAAAAGCTTTTTAGCCCAAAAAACTGAAAAATGGCCATTTTGGCTCTCAAAACCAGGTTTTTCGCTGACGGCGTGACCTGTTGGCTGAAACCCCCACTTTTTGCTCATGAAAATACCTCTTGAGATAAAAACACGACTTTTTGGCGAAAAAAAATGGGGTTTTGGCTGAGTAAAGGTGCTTTTTGGTCCAAAAAACTGTTTTTTGCTGAGAAAATTTGAAATTTGCTGAGAATTTTCTTTTGCTCAAAACACCACGTTTTCACTGCTCAACGCAAGTTTTGGACGAGAAAAGCACATTTTAGGTGTCCAAAACACTGTTTTGCTGGAAAAAAAAGCTTTTTAGCCCAAAAAACTGAAAAATGGCCATTTTGGCTCTCAAAACCAGGTTTTTCGCTGACGGCGTGACCTGTTGGCTGAAACCCCTACTTTTTGCTCATGAAAATACCTCTTGAGATAAAAACACGACTTTTTGGCGAAAAAAAATGGGGTTTTGGCTGAGTAAAGGTGCTTTTTGGTCCAAAAAACTGTTTTTTGCTGAGAAAATTTGAAATTTGCTGAGAATTTTCTTTTGCTCAAAACACCACGTTTTCACTGCTAAACGCAAGTTTTGGACGAGAAAAGCACATTTTAGGTGTCCAAAACACTGTTTTGCTGGAAAAAAAAGCTTTTTAGCCCAAAAAACTGAAAAATGGCCATTTTGGCTCTCAAAACCAGGTTTTTCGCTGACGGCGTGACCTGTTGGCTGAAACCCCCACTTTTTGCTCATGAAAATACCTCTTGAGATAAAAACACGACTTTTTGGCGAAAAAAAATGGGGTTTTGGCTGAGTAAAGGTGCTTTTGGTCCAAAAAACTGTTTTTTGATGAGAAAATTTGAAATTTGCTGAGAATTTTCTTTTGCTCAAAACACCACGTTTTCACTGCTAAACGCAAGTTTTGGACGAGAAAAGCACATTTTAGGTGTCCAAAACACTGTTTTGCTGGAAAAAAAAGCTTTTTAGCCCAAAAAACTGAAAAATGGCCATTTTGGCTCTCAAAACCAGGTTTTTCGCTGACGGCGTGACCTGTTGGCTGAAACCCCCACTTTTTGCTCATGAAAATACCTCTTGAGATAAAAACACGACTTTTTGGCGAAAAAAAATGGGGTTTTGGCTGAGTAAAGGTGCTTTTTGGTCCAAAAAACTGTTTTTTGCTGAGAAAATTTGAAATTTGCTGAGAATTTTCTTTTGCTCAAAACACCACGTTTTCACTGCTCAACGCAAGTTTTGGACGAGAAAAGCACATTTTAGGTGTCCAAAACACTGTTTTGCTGGAAAAAAAAGCTTTTTAGCCCAAAAAACTGAAAAATGGCCATTTTGGCTCTCAAAACCAGGTTTTTCGCTGACGGCGTGACCTGTTGGCTGAAACCCCCACTTTTTGCTCATGAAAATACCTCTTGAGATAAAAACACGACTTTTTGGCGAAAAAAAATGGGGTTTTGGCTGAGTAAAGGTGCTTTTTGGTCCAAAAAACTGTTTTTTGCTGAGAAAATTTGAAATTTGCTGAGAATTTTCTTTTGCTCAAAACACCACGTTTTCACTGCTCAACGCAAGTTTTGGACGAGAAAAGCACATTTTAGGTGTCCAAAACACTGTTTTGCTGGAAAAAAAAGCTTTTTAGCCCAAAAAACTGAAAAATGGCCATTTTGGCTCTCAAAACCAGGTTTTTCGCTGACGGCGTGACCTGTTGGCTGAAACCCCCACTTTTTGCTCATGAAAATACCTCTTGAGATAAAAACACGACTTTTTGGCGAAAAAAAATGGGGTTTTGGCTGAGTAAAGGTGCTTTTTGGTCCAAAAAACTGTTTTTTGCTGAGAAAATTTGAAATTTGCTGAGAATTTTCTTTTGCTCAAAACACCACGTTTTCACTGCTCAACGCAAGTTTTGGACGAGAAAAGCACATTTTAGGTGTCCAAAACACTGTTTTGCTGGAAAAAAAAGCTTTTTAGCCCAAAAAACTGAAAAATGGCCATTTTGGCTCTCAAAACCAGGTTTTTCGCTGACGGCGTGACCTGTTGGCTGAAACCCCCACTTTTTGCTCATGAAAATACCTCTTGAGATAAAAACACGACTTTTTGGCGAAAAAAAATGGGGTTTTGGCTGAGTAAAGGTGCTTTTTGGTCCAAAAAACTGTTTTTTGCTGAGAAAATTTGAAATTTGCTGAGAATTTTCTTTTGCTCAAAACACCACGTTTTCACTGCTCAACGCAAGTTTTGGACGAGAAAAGCACATTTTAGGTGTCCAAAACACTGTTTTGCTGGAAAAAAAAGCTTTTTAGCCCAAAAAACTGAAAAATGGCCATTTTGGCTCTCAAAACCAGGTTTTTCGCTGACGGCGTGACCTGTTGGCTGAAACCCCCACTTTTTGCTCATGAAAATACCTCTTGAGATAAAAACACGACTTTTTGGCGAAAAAAAATGGGGTTTTGGCTGAGTAAAGGTGCTTTTTGGTCCAAAAAACTGTTTTTTGCTGAGAAAATTTGAAATTTGCTGAGAATTTTCTTTTGCTCAAAACACCACGTTTTCACTGCTCAACGCAAGTTTTGGACGAGAAAAGCACATTTTAGGTGTCCAAAACACTGTTTTGCTGGAAAAAAAAGCTTTTTAGCCCAAAAAACTGAAAAATGGCCATTTTGGCTCTCAAAACCAGGTTTTTCGCTGACGGCGTGACCTGTTGGCTGAAACCCCCACTTTTTGCTCATGAAAATACCTCTTGAGATAAAAACACGACTTTTTGGCGAAAAAAAATGGGGTTTTGGCTGAGTAAAGGTGCTTTTTGGTCCAAAAAACTGTTTTTTGCTGAGAAAATTTGAAATTTGCTGAGAATTTTCTTTTGCTCAAAACACCACGTTTTCACTGCTAAACGCAAGTTTTGGACGAGGAAAGCACATTTTAGGTGTCCAAAACACTGTTTTGCTGGAAAAAAAAGCTTTTTAGCCCAAAAAACTGAAAAATGGCCATTTTGGCTCTCAAAACCAGGTTTTTCGCTGACGGCGTGACCTGTTGGCTGAAACCCCCACTTTTTGCTCATGAAAATACCTCTTGAGATAAAAACACGACTTTTTGGCGAAAAAAAATGGGGTTTTGGCTGAGTAAAGGTGCTTTTTGGTCCAAAAAACTGTTTTTTGCTGAGAAAATTTGAAATTTGCTGAGAATTTTCTTTTGCTCAAAACACCACGTTTTCACTGCTCAACGCAAGTTTTGGACGAGAAAAGCACATTTTAGGTGTCCAAAACACTGTTTTGCTGGAAAAAAAAGCTTTTTAGCCCAAAAAACTGAAAAATGGCCATTTTGGCTCTCAAAACCAGGTTTTTCGCTGACGGCGTGACCTGTTGGCTGAAACCCCCACTTTTTGCTCATGAAAATACCTCTTGAGATAAAAACACGACTTTTTGGCGAAAAAAAATGGGGTTTTGGCTGAGTAAAGGTGCTTTTTGGTCCAAAAAACTGTTTTTTGCTGAGAAAATTTGAAATTTGCTGAGAATTTTCTTTTGCTCAAAACACCACGTTTTCACTGCTCAACGCAAGTTTTGGACGAGAAAAGCACATTTTAGGTGTCCAAAACACTGTTTTGCTGGAAAAAAAAGCTTTTTAGCCCAAAAAACTGAAAAATGGCCATTTTGGCTCTCAAAACCAGGTTTTTCGCTGACGGCGTGACCTGTTGGCTGAAACCCCCACTTTTTGCTCATGAAAATACCTCTTGAGATAAAAACACGACTTTTTGGCGAAAAAAAATGGGGTTTTGGCTGAGTAAAGGTGCTTTTTGGTCCAAAAAACTGTTTTTTGCTGAGAAAATTTGAAATTTGCTGAGAATTTTCTTTTGCTCAAAACACCACGTTTTCACTGCTAAACGCAAGTTTTGGACGAGGAAAGCACATTTTAGGTGTCCAAAACACTGTTTTGCTGGAAAAAAAAGCTTTTTAGCCCAAAAAACTGAAAAATGGCCATTTTGGCTCTCAAAACCAGGTTTTTCGCTGACGGCGTGACCTGTTGGCTGAAACCCCCACTTTTTGCTCATGAAAATACCTCTTGAGATAAAAACACGACTTTTTGGCGAAAAAAAATGGGGTTTTGGCTGAGTAAAGGTGCTTTTTGGTCCAAAAAACTGTTTTTTGCTGAGAATTTTCTTTTGCTCAAAACACCACGTTTTCACTGCTCAACGCAAGTTTTGGACGAGAAAAGCACATTTTAGGTGTCCAAAACACTGTTTTGCTGGAAAAAAAAGCTTTTTAGCCCAAAAAACTGAAAAATGGCCATTTTGGCTCTCAAAACCAGGTTTTTCGCTGACGGCGTGACCTGTTGGCTGAAACCCCCACTTTTTGCTCATGAAAATACCTCTTGAGATAAAAACACGACTTTTTGGCGAAAAAAAATGGGGTTTTGGCTGAGTAAAGGTGCTTTTTGGTCCAAAAAACTGTTTTTTGCTGAGAAAATTTGAAATTTGCTGAGAATTTTCTTTTGCTCAAAACACCACGTTTTCACTGCTCAACGCAAGTTTTGGACGAGAAAAGCACATTTTAGGTGTCCAAAACACTGTTTTGCTGGAAAAAAAAGCTTTTTAGCCCAAAAAACTGAAAAATGGCCATTTTGGCTCTCAAAACCAGGTTTTTCGCTGACGGCGTGACCTGTTGGCTGAAACCCCCACTTTTTGCTCATGAAAATACCTCTTGAGATAAAAACACGACTTTTTGGCGAAAAAAAATTGGGTTTTGGCTGAGTAAAGGTGCTTTTTGGTCCAAAAAACTGTTTTTTGCTGAGAAAATTTGAAATTTGCTGAGAATTTTCTTTTGCTCAAAACACCACGTTTTCACTGCTCAACGCAAGTTTTGGACGAGAAAAGCACATTTTAGGTGTCCAAAACACTGTTTTGCTGGAAAAAAAAGCTTTTTAGCCCAAAAAACTGAAAAATGGCCATTTTGGCTCTCAAAACCAGGTTTTTCGCTGACGGCGTGACCTGTTGGCTGAAACCCCCACTTTTTGCTCATGAAAATACCTCTTGAGATAAAAACACGACTTTTTGGCGAAAAAAAATGGGGTTTTGGCTGAGTAAAGGTGCTTTTTGGTCCAAAAAACTGTTTTTTGCTGAGAAAATTTGAAATTTGCTGAGAATTTTCTTTTGCTCAAAACACCACGTTTTCACTGCTCAACGCAAGTTTTGGACGAGAAAAGCACATTTTAGGTGTCCAAAACACTGTTTTGCTGGAAAAAAAAGCTTTTTAGCCCAAAAAACTGAAAAATGGCCATTTTGGCTCTCAAAACCAGGTTTTTCGCTGACGGCGTGACCTGTTGGCTGAAACCCCCACTTTTTGCTCATGAAAATACCTCTTGAGATAAAAACACGACTTTTTGGCGAAAAAAAATGGGGTTTGGCTGAGTAAAGGTGCTTTTTGGTCCAAAAAACTGTTTTTTGCTGAGAAAATTTGAAATTTGCTGAGAATTTTCTTTTGCTCAAAACACCACGTTTTCACTGCTCAACGCAAGTTTTGGACGAGAAAAGCACATTTTAGGTGTCCAAAACACTGTTTTGCTGGAAGAAAAAGCTTTTTAGCCCAAAAAACTGAAAAATGGCCATTTTGGCTCTCAAAACCAGGTTTTTCGCTGACGGCGTGACCTGTTGGCTGAAACCCCCACTTTTTGCTCATGAAAATACCTCTTGAGATAAAAACACGACTTTTTGGCGAAAAAAATGGGGTTTTGGCTGAGTAAAGGTGCTTTTTGGTCCAAAAAACTGTTTTTTGCTGAGAAAATTTGAAATTTGCTGAGAATTTTCTTTTGCTCAAAACACCACGTTTTCACTGCTCAACGCAAGTTTTGGACGAGAAAAGCACATTTTAGGTGTCCAAAACACTGTTTTGCTGGAAAAAAAAGCTTTTTAGCCCAAAAAACTGAAAAATGGCCATTTTGGCTCTCAAAACCAGGTTTTTCGCTGACGGCGTGACCTGTTGGCTGAAACCCCCACTTTTTGCTCATGAAAATACCTCTTGAGATAAAAACACGACTTTTTGGCGAAAAAAAATGGGGTTTTGGCTGAGTAAAGGTGCTTTTTGGTCCAAAAAACTGTTTTTTGCTGAGAAAATTTGAAATTTGCTGAGAATTTTCTTTTGCTCAAAACACCACGTTTTCACTGCTCAACGCAAGTTTTGGACGAGAAAAGCACATTTTAGGTGTCCAAAACACTGTTTTGCTGGAAGAAAAAGCTTTTTAGCCCAAAAAACTGAAAAATGGCCATTTTGGCTCTCAAAACCAGGTTTTTCGCTGACGGCGTGACCTGTTGGCTGAAACCCCCACTTTTTGCTCATGAAAATACCTCTTGAGATAAAAACACGACTTTTTGGCGAAAAAAAATGGGGTTTTGGCTGAGTAAAGGTGCTTTTTGGTCCAAAAAACTGTTTTTTGCTGAGAAAATTTGAAATTTGCTGAGAATTTTCTTTTGCTCAAAACACCACGTTTTCACTGCTAAACGCAAGTTTTGGACGAGAAAAGCACATTTTAGGTGTCCAAAACACTGTTTTGCTGGAAAAAAAAGCTTTTTAGCCCAAAAAACTGAAAAATGGCCATTTTGGCTCTCAAAACCAGGTTTTTCGCTGACGGCGTGACCTGTTGGCTGAAACCCCCACTTTTTGCTCATGAAAATACCTCTTGAGATAAAAACACGACTTTTTGGCGAAAAAAAATGGGGTTTTGGCTGAGTAAAGGTGCTTTTTGGTCCAAAAAACTGTTTTTTGCTGAGAAAATTTGAAATTTGCTGAGAATTTTCTTTTGCTCAAAACACCACGTTTTCACTGCTAAACGCAAGTTTTGGACGAGAAAAGCACATTTTAGGTGTCCAAAACACTGTTTTGCTGGAAAAAAAAGCTTTTTAGCCCAAAAAACTGAAAAATGGCCATTTTGGCTCTCAAAACCAGGTTTTTCGCTGACGGCGTGACCTGTTGGCTGAAACCCCCACTTTTTGCTCATGAAAATACCTCTTGAGATAAAAACACGACTTTTTGGCGAAAAAAATGGGGTTTTGGCTGAGTAAAGGTGCTTTTTGGTCCAAAAAACTGTTTTTTGCTGAGAAAATTTGAAATTTGCTGAGAATTTTCTTTTGCTCAAAACACCACGTTTTCACTGCTAAACGCAAGTTTTGGACGAGAAAAGCACATTTTAGGTGTCCAAAACACTGTTTTGCTGGAAAAAAAAGCTTTTTAGCCCAAAAAACTGAAAAATGGCCATTTTGGCTCTCAAAACCAGGTTTTTCGCTGACGGCGTGACCTGTTGGCTGAAACCCCCACTTTTTGCTCATGAAAATACCTCTTGAGATAAAAACACGACTTTTTGGCGAAAAAAAATGGGGTTTTGGCTGAGTAAAGGTGCTTTTTGGTCCAAAAAACTGTTTTTTGCTGAGAAAATTTGAAATTTGCTGAGAATTTTCTTTTGCTCAAAACACCACGTTTTCACTGCTAAACGCAAGTTTTGGACGAGAAAAGCACATTTTAGGTGTCCAAAACACTGTTTTGCTGGAAAAAAAAGCTTTTTAGCCCAAAAAACTGAAAAATGGCCATTTTGGCTCTCAAAACCAGGTTTTTCGCTGACGGCGTGACCTGTTGGCTGAAACCCCCACTTTTTGCTCATGAAAATACCTCTTGAGATAAAAACACGACTTTTTGGCGAAAAAAAATGGGGTTTTGGCTGAGTAAAGGTGCTTTTTGGTCCAAAAAACTGTTTTTTGCTGAGAAAATTTGAAATTTGCTGAGAATTTTCTTTTGCTCAAAACACCACGTTTTCACTGCTCAACGCAAGTTTTGGACGAGAAAAGCACATTTTAGGTGTCCAAAACACTGTTTTGCTGGAAAAAAAAGCTTGCTGTGACCTGTTGGCTGAAACCCCCACTTTTTGCTCATGAAAATACCTCTTGAGATAAAAACACGACTTTTTGGCGAAAAAAAATGGGGTTTTGGCTGAGTAAAGGTGCTTTTTGGTCCAAAAAACTGTTTTTTGCTGAGAAAATTTGATGGACGAGAAAAGCACATTTTAGGTGTCCAAAACACTGTTTTGCTGGAAAAAAAAGCTTTTTAGCCCAAAAAACTGAAAAATGGCCATTTTGGTCTAACCAGGTTTTTCGCTGACGGCGTGACCTGTTGGCTGAAACCCCCACTTTTTGCTCATGAAA
>CAXHSA010000075.1:0-14878 GCA_964019055.1 Anthopleura xanthogrammica
GAGCCAAAATGGCCATTTTTCAGTTTTTTGGGCTAAAAAGCTTTTTTTTTCCAGCAAAACAGTGTTTTGGACACCCAAAATGTGCTTTTCCCGGCCAAAACTTGCGTTTAGCAGTGAAAACGTCGTGTTTCGAGCAAAAGAAAATTCTCAGCAAATTTCCAATTTTGTCAGCAAAAAACAGCTTTTTTGACCAAAAAGCACCTTTACTCAGTCAAGAGGTATTTTCATGAGCAAAAAGTGGGGGTTTCAGCCAACAGGTGACGGCGTAAGCGAAAAACCTGGTTTTGAGAGCCAAAATGGCCATTTTTCAGTTTTTTGGGCTAAAAAGCTTTTTTTTCCAGCAAAACAGTGTTTTGGACACCCAAAATGTGCTTTTCCCGGCCAAAACTTGCGTTTAGCAGTGAAAACGTCGTGTTTCGAGCAAAAGAAAATTCTCAGCAAATTTCCAATTTTGTCAGCAAAAAACAGCTTTTTTGACCAAAAAGCACCTTTACTCAGTCAAAACCGAATTTTTTTTCGCCAAAAAGTCGTGTTTTTATCTCAAGAGGTATTTTCATGAGCAAAAAGTGGGGGTTTCAGCCAACAGGTGACGGCGTAAGCGAAAAACCTGGTTTTGAGAGCCAAAATGGCCATTTTTCAGTTTTTTGGGCTAAAAAGCTTTTTTTTCCAGCAAAACAGTGTTTTGGACACCCAAAATGTGCTTTTCCCGGCCAAAACTTGCGTTTAGCAGTGAAAACGTCGTGTTTCGAGCAAAAGAAAATTCTCAGCAAATTTCCAATTTTGTCAGCAAAAAACAGCTTTTTTGACCAAAAAGCACCTTTACTCAGTCAAAACCGAATTTTTTTTCGCCAAAAAGTCGTGTTTTTATCTCAAGAGGTATTTTCATGAGCAAAAAGTGGGGGTTTCAGCCAACAGGTGACGGCGTAAGCGAAAAACCTGGTTTTGAGAGCCAAAATGGCCATTTTTCAGTTTTTTGGGCTAAAAAGCTTTTTTTTCCAGCAAAACAGTGTTTTGGACACCCAAAATGTGCTTTTCCCGGCCAAAACTTGCGTTTAGCAGTGAAAACGTCGTGTTTCGAGCAAAAGAAAATTCTCAGCAAATTTCCAATTTTGTCAGCAAAAAACAGCTTTTTTGACCAAAAAGCACCTTTACTCAGTCAAAACCGAATTTTTTTTCGCCAAAAAGTCGTGTTTTTATCTCAAGAGGTATTTTCATGAGCAAAAAGTGGGGGTTTCAGCCAACAGGTGACGGCGTAAGCGAAAAACCTGGTTTTGAGAGCCAAAATGGCCATTTTTCAGTTTTTTGGGCTAAAAAGCTTTTTTTTCCAGCAAAACAGTGTTTTGGACACCCAAAATGTGCTTTTCCCGGCCAAAACTTGCGTTTAGCAGTGAAAACGTCGTGTTTCGAGCAAAAGAAAATTCTCAGCAAATTTCCAATTTTGTCAGCAAAAAACAGCTTTTTTGACCAAAAAGCACCTTTACTCAGTCAAAACCGAATTTTTTTTCGCCAAAAAGTCGTGTTTTTATCTCAAGAGGTATTTTCATGAGCAAAAAGTGGGGGTTTCAGCCAACAGGTGACGGCGTAAGCGAAAAACCTGGTTTTGAGAGCCAAAATGGCCATTTTTCAGTTTTTTGGGCTAAAAAGCTTTTTTTTCCAGCAAAACAGTGTTTTGGACACCCAAAATGTGCTTTTCCCGGCCAAAACTTGCGTTTAGCAGTGAAAACGTCGTGTTTCGAGCAAAAGAAAATTCTCAGCAAATTTCCAATTTTGTCAGCAAAAAACAGCTTTTTTGACCAAAAAGCACCTTTACTCAGTCAAAACCGAATTTTTTTTCGCCAAAAAGTCGTGTTTTTATCTCAAGAGGTATTTTCATGAGCAAAAAGTGGGGGTTTCAGCCAACAGGTGACGGCGTAAGCGAAAAACCTGGTTTTGAGAGCCAAAATGGCCATTTTTCAGTTTTTTGGGCTAAAAAGCTTTTTTTTCCAGCAAAACAGTGTTTTGGACACCCAAAATGTGCTTTTCCCGGCCAAAACTTGCGTTTAGCAGTGAAAACGTCGTGTTTCGAGCAAAAGAAAATTCTCAGCAAATTTCCAATTTTGTCAGCAAAAAACAGCTTTTTTGACCAAAAAGCACCTTTACTCAGTCAAAACCGAATTTTTTTTCGCCAAAAAGTCGTGTTTTTATCTCAAGAGGTATTTTCATGAGCAAAAAGTGGGGGTTTCAGCCAACAGGTGACGGCGTAAGCGAAAAACCTGGTTTTGAGAGCCAAAATGGCCATTTTTCAGTTTTTTGGGCTAAAAAGCTTTTTTTTCCAGCAAAACAGTGTTTTGGACACCCAAAATGTGCTTTTCCCGGCCAAAACTTGCGTTTAGCAGTGAAAACGTCGTGTTTCGAGCAAAAGAAAATTCTCAGCAAATTTCCAATTTTGTCAGCAAAAAACAGCTTTTTTGACCAAAAAGCACCTTTACTCAGTCAAAACCGAATTTTTTTTCGCCAAAAAGTCGTGTTTTTATCTCAAGAGGTATTTTCATGAGCAAAAAGTGGGGGTTTCAGCCAACAGGTGACGGCGTAAGCGAAAAACCTGGTTTTGAGAGCCAAAATGGCCATTTTTCAGTTTTTTGGGCTAAAAAGCTTTTTTTTCCAGCAAAACAGTGTTTTGGACACCCAAAATGTGCTTTTCCCGGCCAAAACTTGCGTTTAGCAGTGAAAACGTCGTGTTTCGAGCAAAAGAAAATTCTCAGCAAATTTCCAATTTTGTCAGCAAAAAACAGCTTTTTTGACCAAAAAGCACCTTTACTCAGTCAAAACCGAATTTTTTTTCGCCAAAAAGTCGTGTTTTTATCTCAAGAGGTATTTTCATGAGCAAAAAGTGGGGGTTTCAGCCAACAGGTGACGGCGTAAGCGAAAAACCTGGTTTTGAGAGCCAAAATGGCCATTTTTCAGTTTTTTGGGCTAAAAAGCTTTTTTTTCCAGCAAAACAGTGTTTTGGACACCCAAAATGTGCTTTTCCCGGCCAAAACTTGCGTTTAGCAGTGAAAACGTCGTGTTTCGAGCAAAAGAAAATTCTCAGCAAATTTGCAATTTTGTCAGCAAAAAACAGCTTTTTTGACCAAAAAGCACCTTTACTCAGTCAAAACCGAATTTTTTTTCGCCAAAAAGTCGTGTTTTTATCTCAAGAGGTATTTTCATGAGCAAAAAGTGGGGGTTTCAGCCAACAGGTGACGGCGTAAGCGAAAAACCTGGTTTTGAGAGCCAAAATGGCCATTTTTCAGTTTTTTGGGCTAAAAAGCTTTTTTTTCCAGCAAAACAGTGTTTTGGACACCCAAAATGTGCTTTTCCCGGCCAAAACTTGCGTTTAGCAGTGAAAACGTCGTGTTTCGAGCAAAAGAAAATTCTCAGCAAATTTCCAATTTTGTCAGCAAAAAACAGCTTTTTTGACCAAAAAGCACCTTTACTCAGTCAAAACCGAATTTTTTTTCGCCAAAAAGTCGTGTTTTTATCTCAAGAGGTATTTTCATGAGCAAAAAGTGGGGGTTTCAGCCAACAGGTGACGGCGTAAGCGAAAAACCTGGTTTTGAGAGCCAAAATGGCCATTTTTCAGTTTTTTGGGCTAAAAAGCTTTTTTTTCCAGCAAAACAGTGTTTTGGACACCCAAAATGTGCTTTTCCCGGCCAAAACTTGCGTTTAGCAGTGAAAACGTCGTGTTTCGAGCAAAAGAAAATTCTCAGCAAATTTCCAATTTTGTCAGCAAAAAACAGCTTTTTTGACCAAAAAGCACCTTTACTCAGTCAAAACCGAATTTTTTTTCGCCAAAAAGTCGTGTTTTTATCTCAAGAGGTATTTTCATGAGCAAAAAGTGGGGGTTTCAGCCAACAGGTGACGGCGTAAGCGAAAAACCTGGTTTTGAGAGCCAAAATGGCCATTTTTCAGTTTTTTGGGCTAAAAAGCTTTTTTTTCCAGCAAAACAGTGTTTTGGACACCCAAAATGTGCTTTTCCCGGCCAAAACTTGCGTTTAGCAGTGAAAACGTCGTGTTTCGAGCAAAAGAAAATTCTCAGCAAATTTCCAATTTTGTCAGCAAAAAACAGCTTTTTTGACCAAAAAGCACCTTTACTCAGTCAAAACCGAATTTTTTTTCGCCAAAAAGTCGTGTTTTTATCTCAAGAGGTATTTTCATGAGCAAAAAGTGGGGGTTTCAGCCAACAGGTGACGGCGTAAGCGAAAAACCTGGTTTTGAGAGCCAAAATGGCCATTTTTCAGTTTTTTGGGCTAAAAAGCTTTTTTTTCCAGCAAAACAGTGTTTTGGACACCCAAAATGTGCTTTTCCCGGCCAAAACTTGCGTTTAGCAGTGAAAACGTCGTGTTTCGAGCAAAAGAAAATTCTCAGCAAATTTCCAATTTTGTCAGCAAAAAACAGCTTTTTTGACCAAAAAGCACCTTTACTCAGTCAAAACCGAATTTTTTTTCGCCAAAAAGTCGTGTTTTTATCTCAAGAGGTATTTTCATGAGCAAAAAGTGGGGGTTTCAGCCAACAGGTGACGGCGTAAGCGAAAAACCTGGTTTTGAGAGCCAAAATGGCCATTTTTCAGTTTTTTGGGCTAAAAAGCTTTTTTTTCCAGCAAAACAGTGTTTTGGACACCCAAAATGTGCTTTTCCCGGCCAAAACTTGCGTTTAGCAGTGAAAACGTCGTGTTTCGAGCAAAAGAAAATTCTCAGCAAATTTCCAATTTTGTCAGCAAAAAACAGCTTTTTTGACCAAAAAGCACCTTTACTCAGTCAAAACCGAATTTTTTTTCGCCAAAAAGTCGTGTTTTTATCTCAAGAGGTATTTTCATGAGCAAAAAGTGGGGGTTTCAGCCAACAGGTGACGGCGTAAGCGAAAAACCTGGTTTTGAGAGCCAAAATGGCCATTTTTCAGTTTTTTGGGCTAAAAAGCTTTTTTTTCCAGCAAAACAGTGTTTTGGACACCCAAAATGTGCTTTTCCCGGCCAAAACTTGCGTTTAGCAGTGAAAACGTCGTGTTTCGAGCAAAAGAAAATTCTCAGCAAATTTCCAATTTTGTCAGCAAAAAACAGCTTTTTTGACCAAAAAGCACCTTTACTCAGTCAAAACCGAATTTTTTTTCGCCAAAAAGTCGTGTTTTTATCTCAAGAGGTATTTTCATGAGCAAAAAGTGGGGGTTTCAGCCAACAGGTGACGGCGTAAGCGAAAAACCTGGTTTTGAGAGCCAAAATGGCCATTTTTCAGTTTTTTGGGCTAAAAAGCTTTTTTTTCCAGCAAAACAGTGTTTTGGACACCCAAAATGTGCTTTTCCCGGCCAAAACTTGCGTTTAGCAGTGAAAACGTCGTGTTTCGAGCAAAAGAAAATTCTCAGCAAATTTCCAATTTTGTCAGCAAAAAACAGCTTTTTTGACCAAAAAGCACCTTTACTCAGTCAAAACCGAATTTTTTTTCGCCAAAAAGTCGTGTTTTTATCTCAAGAGGTATTTTCATGAGCAAAAAGTGGGGGTTTCAGCCAACAGGTGACGGCGTAAGCGAAAAACCTGGTTTTGAGAGCCAAAATGGCCATTTTTCAGTTTTTTGGGCTAAAAAGCTTTTTTTTCCAGCAAAACAGTGTTTTGGACACCCAAAATGTGCTTTTCCCGGCCAAAACTTGCGTTTAGCAGTGAAAACGTCGTGTTTCGAGCAAAAGAAAATTCTCAGCAAATTTCCAATTTTGTCAGCAAAAAACAGCTTTTTTGACCAAAAAGCACCTTTACTCAGTCAAAACCGAATTTTTTTTCGCCAAAAAGTCGTGTTTTTATCTCAAGAGGTATTTTCATGAGCAAAAAGTGGGGGTTTCAGCCAACAGGTGACGGCGTAAGCGAAAAACCTGGTTTTGAGAGCCAAAATGGCCATTTTTCAGTTTTTTGGGCTAAAAAGCTTTTTTTTCCAGCAAAACAGTGTTTTGGACACCCAAAATGTGCTTTTCCCGGCCAAAACTTGCGTTTAGCAGTGAAAACGTCGTGTTTCGAGCAAAAGAAAATTCTCAGCAAATTTCCAATTTTGTCAGCAAAAAACAGCTTTTTTGACCAAAAAGCACCTTTACTCAGTCAAAACCGAATTTTTTTTCGCCAAAAAGTCGTGTTTTTATCTCAAGAGGTATTTTCATGAGCAAAAAGTGGGGGTTTCAGCCAACAGGTGACGGCGTAAGCGAAAAACCTGGTTTTGAGAGCCAAAATGGCCATTTTTCAGTTTTTTGGGCTAAAAAGCTTTTTTTTCCAGCAAAACAGTGTTTTGGACACCCAAAATGTGCTTTTCCCGGCCAAAACTTGCGTTTAGCAGTGAAAACGTCGTGTTTCGAGCAAAAGAAAATTCTCAGCAAATTTCCAATTTTGTCAGCAAAAAACAGCTTTTTTGACCAAAAAGCACCTTTACTCAGTCAAAACCGAATTTTTTTTCGCCAAAAAGTCGTGTTTTTATCTCAAGAGGTATTTTCATGAGCAAAAAGTGGGGGTTTCAGCCAACAGGTGACGGCGTAAGCGAAAAACCTGGTTTTGAGAGCCAAAATGGCCATTTTTCAGTTTTTTGGGCTAAAAAGCTTTTTTTTCCAGCAAAACAGTGTTTTGGACACCCAAAATGTGCTTTTCCCGGCCAAAACTTGCGTTTAGCAGTGAAAACGTCGTGTTTCGAGCAAAAGAAAATTCTCAGCAAATTTCCAATTTTGTCAGCAAAAAACAGCTTTTTTGACCAAAAAGCACCTTTACTCAGTCAAAACCGAATTTTTTTTCGCCAAAAAGTCGTGTTTTTATCTCAAGAGGTATTTTCATGAGCAAAAAGTGGGGGTTTCAGCCAACAGGTGACGGCGTAAGCGAAAAACCTGGTTTTGAGAGCCAAAATGGCCATTTTTCAGTTTTTTGGGCTAAAAAGCTTTTTTTTCCAGCAAAACAGTGTTTTGGACACCCAAAATGTGCTTTTCCCGGCCAAAACTTGCGTTTAGCAGTGAAAACGTCGTGTTTCGAGCAAAAGAAAATTCTCAGCAAATTTCCAATTTTGTCAGCAAAAAACAGCTTTTTTGACCAAAAAGCACCTTTACTCAGTCAAAACCGAATTTTTTTTCGCCAAAAAGTCGTGTTTTTATCTCAAGAGGTATTTTCATGAGCAAAAAGTGGGGGTTTCAGCCAACAGGTGACGGCGTAAGCGAAAAACCTGGTTTTGAGAGCCAAAATGGCCATTTTTCAGTTTTTTGGGCTAAAAAGCTTTTTTTTCCAGCAAAACAGTGTTTTGGACACCCAAAATGTGCTTTTCCCGGCCAAAACTTGCGTTTAGCAGTGAAAACGTCGTGTTTCGAGCAAAAGAAAATTCTCAGCAAATTTCCAATTTTGTCAGCAAAAAACAGCTTTTTTGACCAAAAAGCACCTTTACTCAGTCAAAACCGAATTTTTTTTCGCCAAAAAGTCGTGTTTTTATCTCAAGAGGTATTTTCATGAGCAAAAAGTGGGGGTTTCAGCCAACAGGTGACGGCGTAAGCGAAAAACCTGGTTTTGAGAGCCAAAATGGCCATTTTTCAGTTTTTTGGGCTAAAAAGCTTTTTTTTCCAGCAAAACAGTGTTTTGGACACCCAAAATGTGCTTTTCCCGGCCAAAACTTGCGTTTAGCAGTGAAAACGTCGTGTTTCGAGCAAAAGAAAATTCTCAGCAAATTTCCAATTTTGTCAGCAAAAAACAGCTTTTTTGACCAAAAAGCACCTTTACTCAGTCAAAACCGAATTTTTTTTCGCCAAAAAGTCGTGTTTTTATCTCAAGAGGTATTTTCATGAGCAAAAAGTGGGGGTTTCAGCCAACAGGTGACGGCGTAAGCGAAAAACCTGGTTTTGAGAGCCAAAATGGCCATTTTTCAGTTTTTTGGGCTAAAAAGCTTTTTTTTCCAGCAAAACAGTGTTTTGGACACCCAAAATGTGCTTTTCCCGGCCAAAACTTGCGTTTAGCAGTGAAAACGTCGTGTTTCGAGCAAAAGAAAATTCTCAGCAAATTTCCAATTTTGTCAGCAAAAAACAGCTTTTTTGACCAAAAAGCACCTTTACTCAGTCAAAACCGAATTTTTTTTCGCCAAAAAGTCGTGTTTTTATCTCAAGAGGTATTTTCATGAGCAAAAAGTGGGGGTTTCAGCCAACAGGTGACGGCGTAAGCGAAAAACCTGGTTTTGAGAGCCAAAATGGCCATTTTTCAGTTTTTTGGGCTAAAAAGCTTTTTTTTCCAGCAAAACAGTGTTTTGGACACCCAAAATGTGCTTTTCCCGGCCAAAACTTGCGTTTAGCAGTGAAAACGTCGTGTTTCGAGCAAAAGAAAATTCTCAGCAAATTTCCAATTTTGTCAGCAAAAAACAGCTTTTTTGACCAAAAAGCACCTTTACTCAGTCAAAACCGAATTTTTTTTCGCCAAAAAGTCGTGTTTTTATCTCAAGAGGTATTTTCATGAGCAAAAAGTGGGGGTTTCAGCCAACAGGTGACGGCGTAAGCGAAAAACCTGGTTTTGAGAGCCAAAATGGCCATTTTTCAGTTTTTTGGGCTAAAAAGCTTTTTTTTCCAGCAAAACAGTGTTTTGGACACCCAAAATGTGCTTTTCCCGGCCAAAACTTGCGTTTAGCAGTGAAAACGTCGTGTTTCGAGCAAAAGAAAATTCTCAGCAAATTTCCAATTTTGTCAGCAAAAAACAGCTTTTTTGACCAAAAAGCACCTTTACTCAGTCAAAACCGAATTTTTTTTCGCCAAAAAGTCGTGTTTTTATCTCAAGAGGTATTTTCATGAGCAAAAAGTGGGGGTTTCAGCCAACAGGTGACGGCGTAAGCGAAAAACCTGGTTTTGAGAGCCAAAATGGCCATTTTTCAGTTTTTTGGGCTAAAAAGCTTTTTTTTCCAGCAAAACAGTGTTTTGGACACCCAAAATGTGCTTTTCCCGGCCAAAACTTGCGTTTAGCAGTGAAAACGTCGTGTTTCGAGCAAAAGAAAATTCTCAGCAAATTTCCAATTTTGTCAGCAAAAAACAGCTTTTTTGACCAAAAAGCACCTTTACTCAGTCAAAACCGAATTTTTTTTCGCCAAAAAGTCGTGTTTTTATCTCAAGAGGTATTTTCATGAGCAAAAAGTGGGGGTTTCAGCCAACAGGTGACGGCGTAAGCGAAAAACCTGGTTTTGAGAGCCAAAATGGCCATTTTTCAGTTTTTTGGGCTAAAAAGCTTTTTTTTCCAGCAAAACAGTGTTTTGGACACCCAAAATGTGCTTTTCCCGGCCAAAACTTGCGTTTAGCAGTGAAAACGTCGTGTTTCGAGCAAAAGAAAATTCTCAGCAAATTTCCAATTTTGTCAGCAAAAAACAGCTTTTTTGACCAAAAAGCACCTTTACTCAGTCAAAACCGAATTTTTTTTCGCCAAAAAGTCGTGTTTTTATCTCAAGAGGTATTTTCATGAGCAAAAAGTGGGGGTTTCAGCCAACAGGTGACGGCGTAAGCGAAAAACCTGGTTTTGAGAGCCAAAATGGCCATTTTTCAGTTTTTTGGGCTAAAAAGCTTTTTTTTCCAGCAAAACAGTGTTTTGGACACCCAAAATGTGCTTTTCCCGGCCAAAACTTGCGTTTAGCAGTGAAAACGTCGTGTTTCGAGCAAAAGAAAATTCTCAGCAAATTTCCAATTTTGTCAGCAAAAAACAGCTTTTTTGACCAAAAAGCACCTTTACTCAGTCAAAACCGAATTTTTTTTCGCCAAAAAGTCGTGTTTTTATCTCAAGAGGTATTTTCATGAGCAAAAAGTGGGGGTTTCAGCCAACAGGTGACGGCGTAAGCGAAAAACCTGGTTTTGAGAGCCAAAATGGCCATTTTTCAGTTTTTTGGGCTAAAAAGCTTTTTTTTCCAGCAAAACAGTGTTTTGGACACCCAAAATGTGCTTTTCCCGGCCAAAACTTGCGTTTAGCAGTGAAAACGTCGTGTTTCGAGCAAAAGAAAATTCTCAGCAAATTTCCAATTTTGTCAGCAAAAAACAGCTTTTTTGACCAAAAAGCACCTTTACTCAGTCAAAACCGAATTTTTTTTCGCCAAAAAGTCGTGTTTTTATCTCAAGAGGTATTTTCATGAGCAAAAAGTGGGGGTTTCAGCCAACAGGTGACGGCGTAAGCGAAAAACCTGGTTTTGAGAGCCAAAATGGCCATTTTTCAGTTTTTTGGGCTAAAAAGCTTTTTTTTCCAGCAAAACAGTGTTTTGGACACCCAAAATGTGCTTTTCCCGGCCAAAACTTGCGTTTAGCAGTGAAAACGTCGTGTTTCGAGCAAAAGAAAATTCTCAGCAAATTTCCAATTTTGTCAGCAAAAAACAGCTTTTTTGACCAAAAAGCACCTTTACTCAGTCAAAACCGAATTTTTTTTCGCCAAAAAGTCGTGTTTTTATCTCAAGAGGTATTTTCATGAGCAAAAAGTGGGGGTTTCAGCCAACAGGTGACGGCGTAAGCGAAAAACCTGGTTTTGAGAGCCAAAATGGCCATTTTTCAGTTTTTTGGGCTAAAAAGCTTTTTTTTCCAGCAAAACAGTGTTTTGGACACCCAAAATGTGCTTTTCCCGGCCAAAACTTGCGTTTAGCAGTGAAAACGTCGTGTTTCGAGCAAAAGAAAATTCTCAGCAAATTTCCAATTTTGTCAGCAAAAAACAGCTTTTTTGACCAAAAAGCACCTTTACTCAGTCAAAACCGAATTTTTTTTCGCCAAAAAGTCGTGTTTTTATCTCAAGAGGTATTTTCATGAGCAAAAAGTGGGGGTTTCAGCCAACAGGTGACGGCGTAAGCGAAAAACCTGGTTTTGAGAGCCAAAATGGCCATTTTTCAGTTTTTTGGGCTAAAAAGCTTTTTTTTCCAGCAAAACAGTGTTTTGGACACCCAAAATGTGCTTTTCCCGGCCAAAACTTGCGTTTAGCAGTGAAAACGTCGTGTTTCGAGCAAAAGAAAATTCTCAGCAAATTTCCAATTTTGTCAGCAAAAAACAGCTTTTTTGACCAAAAAGCACCTTTACTCAGTCAAAACCGAATTTTTTTTCGCCAAAAAGTCGTGTTTTTATCTCAAGAGGTATTTTCATGAGCAAAAAGTGGGGGTTTCAGCCAACAGGTGACGGCGTAAGCGAAAAACCTGGTTTTGAGAGCCAAAATGGCCATTTTTCAGTTTTTTGGGCTAAAAAGCTTTTTTTTCCAGCAAAACAGTGTTTTGGACACCCAAAATGTGCTTTTCCCGGCCAAAACTTGCGTTTAGCAGTGAAAACGTCGTGTTTCGAGCAAAAGAAAATTCTCAGCAAATTTCCAATTTTGTCAGCAAAAAACAGCTTTTTTGACCAAAAAGCACCTTTACTCAGTCAAAACCGAATTTTTTTTCGCCAAAAAGTCGTGTTTTTATCTCAAGAGGTATTTTCATGAGCAAAAAGTGGGGGTTTCAGCCAACAGGTGACGGCGTAAGCGAAAAACCTGGTTTTGAGAGCCAAAATGGCCATTTTTCAGTTTTTTGGGCTAAAAAGCTTTTTTTTCCAGCAAAACAGTGTTTTGGACACCCAAAATGTGCTTTTCCCGGCCAAAACTTGCGTTTAGCAGTGAAAACGTCGTGTTTCGAGCAAAAGAAAATTCTCAGCAAATTTCCAATTTTGTCAGCAAAAAACAGCTTTTTTGACCAAAAAGCACCTTTACTCAGTCAAAACCGAATTTTTTTTCGCCAAAAAGTCGTGTTTTTATCTCAAGAGGTATTTTCATGAGCAAAAAGTGGGGGTTTCAGCCAACAGGTGACGGCGTAAGCGAAAAACCTGGTTTTGAGAGCCAAAATGGCCATTTTTCAGTTTTTTGGGCTAAAAAGCTTTTTTTTCCAGCAAAACAGTGTTTTGGACACCCAAAATGTGCTTTTCCCGGCCAAAACTTGCGTTTAGCAGTGAAAACGTCGTGTTTCGAGCAAAAGAAAATTCTCAGCAAATTTCCAATTTTGTCAGCAAAAAACAGCTTTTTTGACCAAAAAGCACCTTTACTCAGTCAAAACCGAATTTTTTTTCGCCAAAAAGTCGTGTTTTTATCTCAAGAGGTATTTTCATGAGCAAAAAGTGGGGGTTTCAGCCAACAGGTGACGGCGTAAGCGAAAAACCTGGTTTTGAGAGCCAAAATGGCCATTTTTCAGTTTTTTGGGCTAAAAAGCTTTTTTTTCCAGCAAAACAGTGTTTTGGACACCCAAAATGTGCTTTTCCCGGCCAAAACTTGCGTTTAGCAGTGAAAACGTCGTGTTTCGAGCAAAAGAAAATTCTCAGCAAATTTCCAATTTTGTCAGCAAAAAACAGCTTTTTTGACCAAAAAGCACCTTTACTCAGTCAAAACCGAATTTTTTTTCGCCAAAAAGTCGTGTTTTTATCTCAAGAGGTATTTTCATGAGCAAAAAGTGGGGGTTTCAGCCAACAGGTGACGGCGTAAGCGAAAAACCTGGTTTTGAGAGCCAAAATGGCCATTTTTCAGTTTTTTGGGCTAAAAAGCTTTTTTTTCCAGCAAAACAGTGTTTTGGACACCCAAAATGTGCTTTTCCCGGCCAAAACTTGCGTTTAGCAGTGAAAACGTCGTGTTTCGAGCAAAAGAAAATTCTCAGCAAATTTCCAATTTTGTCAGCAAAAAACAGCTTTTTTGACCAAAAAGCACCTTTACTCAGTCAAAACCGAATTTTTTTTCGCCAAAAAGTCGTGTTTTTATCTCAAGAGGTATTTTCATGAGCAAAAAGTGGGGGTTTCAGCCAACAGGTGACGGCGTAAGCGAAAAACCTGGTTTTGAGAGCCAAAATGGCCATTTTTCAGTTTTTTGGGCTAAAAAGCTTTTTTTTCCAGCAAAACAGTGTTTTGGACACCCAAAATGTGCTTTTCCCGGCCAAAACTTGCGTTTAGCAGTGAAAACGTCGTGTTTCGAGCAAAAGAAAATTCTCAGCAAATTTCCAATTTTGTCAGCAAAAAACAGCTTTTTTGACCAAAAAGCACCTTTACTCAGTCAAAACCGAATTTTTTTTCGCCAAAAAGTCGTGTTTTTATCTCAAGAGGTATTTTCATGAGCAAAAAGTGGGGGTTTCAGCCAACAGGTGACGGCGTAAGCGAAAAACCTGGTTTTGAGAGCCAAAATGGCCATTTTTCAGTTTTTTGGGCTAAAAAGCTTTTTTTTCCAGCAAAACAGTGTTTTGGACACCCAAAATGTGCTTTTCCCGGCCAAAACTTGCGTTTAGCAGTGAAAACGTCGTGTTTCGAGCAAAAGAAAATTCTCAGCAAATTTCCAATTTTGTCAGCAAAAAACAGCTTTTTTGACCAAAAAGCACCTTTACTCAGTCAAAACCGAATTTTTTTTCGCCAAAAAGTCGTGTTTTTATCTCAAGAGGTATTTTCATGAGCAAAAAGTGGGGGTTTCAGCCAACAGGTGACGGCGTAAGCGAAAAACCTGGTTTTGAGAGCCAAAATGGCCATTTTTCAGTTTTTTGGGCTAAAAAGCTTTTTTTTCCAGCAAAACAGTGTTTTGGACACCCAAAATGTGCTTTTCCCGGCCAAAACTTGCGTTTAGCAGTGAAAACGTCGTGTTTCGAGCAAAAGAAAATTCTCAGCAAATTTCCAATTTTGTCAGCAAAAAACAGCTTTTTTGACCAAAAAGCACCTTTACTCAGTCAAAACCGAATTTTTTTCGCCAAAAAGTCGTGTTTTTATCTCAAGAGGTATTTTCATGAGCAAAAAGTGGGGGTTTCAGCCAACAGGTGACGGCGTAAGCGAAAAACCTGGTTTTGAGAGCCAAAATGGCCATTTTTCAGTTTTTTGGGCTAAAAAGCTTTTTTTTCCAGCAAAACAGTGTTTTGGACACCCAAAATGTGCTTTTCCCGGCCAAAACTTGCGTTTAGCAGTGAAAACGTCGTGTTTCGAGCAAAAGAAAATTCTCAGCAAATTTCCAATTTTGTCAGCAAAAAACAGCTTTTTTGACCAAAAAGCACCTTTACTCAGTCAAAACCGAATTTTTTTTCGCCAAAAAGTCGTGTTTTTATCTCAAGAGGTATTTTCATGAGCAAAAAGTGGGGGTTTCAGCCAACAGGTGACGGCGTAAGCGAAAAACCTGGTTTTGAGAGCCAAAATGGCCATTTTTCAGTTTTTTGGGCTAAAAAGCTTTTTTTTCCAGCAAAACAGTGTTTTGGACACCCAAAATGTGCTTTTCCCGGCCAAAACTTGCGTTTAGCAGTGAAAACGTCGTGTTTCGAGCAAAAGAAAATTCTCAGCAAATTTCCAATTTTGTCAGCAAAAAACAGCTTTTTTGACCAAAAAGCACCTTTACTCAGTCAAAACCGAATTTTTTTTCGCCAAAAAGTCGTGTTTTTATCTCAAGAGGTATTTTCATGAGCAAAAAGTGGGGGTTTCAGCCAACAGGTGACGGCGTAAGCGAAAAACCTGGTTTTGAGAGCCAAAATGGCCATTTTTCAGTTTTTTGGGCTAAAAAGCTTTTTTTTCCAGCAAAACAGTGTTTTGGACACCCAAAATGTGCTTTTCCCGGCCAAAACTTGCGTTTAGCAGTGAAAACGTCGTGTTTCGAGCAAAAGAAAATTCTCAGCAAATTTCCAATTTTGTCAGCAAAAAACAGCTTTTTTGACCAAAAAGCACCTTTACTCAGTCAAAACCGAATTTTTTTTCGCCAAAAAGTCGTGTTTTTATCTCAAGAGGTATTTTCATGAGCAAAAAGTGGGGGTTTCAGCCAACAGGTGACGGCGTAAGCGAAAAACCTGGTTTTAAGAGCCAAAATGGCCATTTTTCAGTTTTTTGGGCTAAAAAGCTTTTTTTTCCAGCAAAACAGTGTTTTGGACACCCAAAATGTGCTTTTCCCGGCCAAAACTTGCGTTTAGCAGTG